>JAQQZX010000033.1:2659483-2682737 GCA_030068355.1 Notoglanidium maculatum | reverse complement strand
AAGTGCAACATGTCACTCAAGATTCATTTCCTCCACTCACACTCGGACTTCTTCCCCGCAAATCTCGGTGCTGTCAGCGACGAACACGGTGAAAGGCATAATAGCTTATGCGAAACATAAACGTGACTAAATACGTTATTGTCAGTAAACTTCTTCTCAGAGTTCCTACGTGATGCAGTAAAACCAAAACTATATTTGTGCATACCCAGTAGGTACCTGTCAATCAATCAGCAAAAACTTTTCAGGAAGCAAGACTTTTCAAAAAAATTGTTGTGCAGTGAAAGTGGTATAGAATATGAGAGAGATTGACTAAATTCCCATGTCTCACCTTTGCACCCCATCTCTCCATACTATTTAGCAACTGCTACCTAAAGCTTTTTAGTCGGGGGCCTCGCTATCTTGAACAAAGCAAAAATCGGCCAAGGTTCTGAGAGTTATTCCTCAGACTACAGTTTCACAGTCACTCTCCAGAACATTAAATTAAAGCTTTTGTCCAGACTTGTACTTAACTGTCTTTGTATGCATTGGCATTATGATTTTTTGGAATTATGTGGCCAGACCAAATCTGTTCGAGCATGACAATACCCCTGTCCAAAAGTGAGGTCTGTGAAGACCTGGTTTGCCATGGATCGAGTGGAAGAACTCGAGTGGCCTGCGCAGAACCCTGACTTCAACCCCACTAAACACCTTTGGGATGAACTGGAACGCCAACTTCACACCAAGCCTCCAATGCCTGACCTCTTGTGCTCCACAGCCAAGTTCCAAAATATATTTTAAAGCCTTCACAGAAGAGCAGAACAATTCAATATTAATGCTCATGGTTTTCGAAGGGGATGTGCAATGGTCTGGTGTCCACGTATTTTGGCAATCAGCTTTTTGTCACTGTAATGTAAATACTCTTACTGAATCGTTCGTCATAGGACTACTGCCCATCAGTTTTACAGCATCAGAACAGCTCTTCTTCAAAACAATACTGCTATCCTGATCCTTCTGGGCATTATTAATAGACTGAACCCCAAAATCATGTTCCCTGCAGAGATGAACAAGCTACATGTGATCAGTCTTTCATCCTATTTTTTGGGCACAATGTCAACGTGCACATAAGTGGCGCCTTCAAAACTGTGTGTGCTTCTGACATCTGGCATGTCCCCGTGAGGAATGTTTGAAAGACATGTCATGGGAATCTGATTGCTTTGTATCAATCCGGATACTTCCGTTAGTACACTTTTGACCATTACGAGAACACCATCCGAATACTCATAGTGCACTGCATGTTGCCATAATTGTCAGTGTGAACACACTTATGCACTCAAAATAGCAAGTGTAAGTGCAGAAGAACGTGAATTGAGTCACAGTGTGAGTATGTAAACTGCAAAAACCAAGCCAATGCCTTCAGGGCTGAAAGGTTACTTCCTGGCACTGGCAAGTTAGAGGTGTATAAATGAGTTTTTGTTGCATGTTTACTGACACACTCATATCCGGATGTGATTTATTCCTCATTTACTGTACCATAGCAATTTGTCAGGAATTACAATTTTTATTGATGAAAGAAAGGTACTCTTTAACCATTTATAGTTATGAAAAAAGTAACCAATCAAAGAAAGAGCTAGGAAGAGGCGGGACTTACTGCAGTGAAAGCCGCCAATCAGAATAACACTGTGGTTTTCTACACAATGGCAGAATAAAATCAAAACCTGACATGATTTAAGTATAATGTCAAATAAAGCCTCAGGACACACACACACACACACGTACATTCACAGAGTGTAAAGACACTTCCACCTATTTCTCTCCACTTACCCAGACCTTACACAGACCCAGTCAATCCTGTTATTTTATGTAGTTATTCTGTTATTGTTTCGTTCTATTCTATAAAAGATGATTCAGTTCAGATCTATGCTATTGCAGTCTATTCTATTATGTTCTGTTCAATTCTATTCTGTGCTTTCACATTCCTGTGCACTGAGCATGCTCAGTGAGAGAGACAGAGAGACAAATACAGTGAGCGAGATACGTAAAGAGAGAGAGGGAGGGAATTTGGAGCTTGTGGGGAGATGATCATGAAGGATCATGAAATGATGTATGAGAAAGGGGTGGGGGGTGTGAGGGGGTTGTGGGGGGGCAGTGTTGTCACTGCATGGGAGTGGGAGGGGACTGCAGTATTCTGCATGGCTGCAACACCACCTTCGTCCTGCTGGTGGCGCTTCCAGAGGACGAACCGGAGAGAAAGGTAGAGGACAAGTGCAGGGGGAGGGAGATGCAGAATGAGCGTGAGATTGAGCCTGAGGCATTCTCGACAGCACAGCGGTGGAACACACTGCTGCAGGCGGGAAAAAAAATCTCCCAGCATCCTCCAACATCTTCCCTCTACCTCTTGGTTTCTTGCCTCCTTCCCTGCTTTGCTCTATTGCTTCCCTCTGTCCTTCCCTCTATTCCACGGCCCATCTTTCTTTCTTTCTTTCTTTCTTTCTTTCTTTCTTTCTTTCTTTTGATCTGTTTTGCCACCTTTCTCCATCTCACCCTATATACCTCCCTCTCTTTTTCTACCCTTTCATTCCCTTTTCCTTCCGCACTTCCTGTCTACTCCACACCTTACCCCACAATCTCACTTTTTCTTTCTATCATATGCATAAAATTCTCTCTTTGCCTGGTTTCCATTCCATATTCCATTCTCCCCTTTCTGTTTTCTGCCTCTGGCCATCCATTTCTCTCTTCTCCTCCATATTCCTCCACCTGTTATCTCCTTTTCTTCTCCTTCTGTTCCTCCATTTCACTGTCTTTCTCCTTTCCTTCCTATTTTCATCCATATCGTTCTCTCTGTTGTACATTTCTGTCTTTCTTTCTCTGCGTACACCTCCCTCTCGCATTTTATACCTCTTTCTACATGATTATCCCTCTGCTCTTTATCCCTCTCTCTATCCATTACTTTACAACTCTCTCTGTATGTACTTCTCCCTCTCTCCTTCTACACACCTTGCACACACCTCTCTCTCCTTCCCTCTCTCTCACTTTTGGTGTGATCGCGCCCCTTATTTACATCTTTTTTACTGTTTGATCTTCTCTCGCTCCCACATCATTCACACTGTACATGTAAATTCTTGCCTTTGCTCTTCCTCGCTGGTCCTCCTCCCTCCTCCACCTCCTTCTCTCACGTCATCTCTCTGCGCTATTCTCCCTTTTCCTCTCCTCTCTCCATCTCCATCTCCCCTTTAATCAACTTTCTCTCTTTTTATTTTTATAGAAGAGATTTTGCAATTTTGACATCATTTACTTTCTCCCCCCCACCCCACCCCAAACCACCCCCCCTCCCCAGCTGCAGTGCTTGCTAATGTGTATTCGGCCCTGATCTTTTGCTCTCCCTCTCTTTCTCTTTGTCTTTTTTCTTGCTCTTCACAGATAACCAGTGTTTGCCTCTCATTTTACACACACACACACACACACACACACAGACACACACATTCCGTAGTGCAGCAGTAGAGGACACATTGAAAGTCATCTGTGCTGTAAATGCTCGGTAATTAAACTCCTTTCTCCATCTCTCTCTCTTCATTCACTCATCTGCACACTCTCCTCATCTCCCTTCCTGTTGTTTCCCTTTTCGTTCTTCTCTTACTTCTTTTCACAGCCATCTCTGCCACGCACTCACCCACCCAACCAGTGCTCTGTTTAGTCATCTATCCAGTCCAACCATCCTAAAGAAGTACAGTTGGAGACTAAAGCTTATCATTATCCATGTGCATTGTGTTAATTATCGGGAAAGTATCATACAAGAACAGCTGCTATAGAGCCTCACACTTTACATATTTATTATATATTTATTTCACACAATATC
The DNA here is from genome assembly GCA_030068355.1 of Notoglanidium maculatum. Taxonomy (NCBI): domain Eukaryota; kingdom Metazoa; phylum Chordata; class Actinopteri; order Siluriformes; family Auchenoglanididae; genus Notoglanidium; species Notoglanidium maculatum. The sequence continues at coordinate 2,678,905 of JAQQZX010000033.1, read as the reverse complement.
GTGATTGTACTGATTTCCGAGCAGCTGGAAATGTATAAGAGGAAATGCAATGCTGCCAAGTGGACCAATCACGGTTGTTGCGGTCTGCACCTCCGCAACATGTAGTTTCATTTTTGGAGAGGTGAACAGCAGGCTACAGTGTACGGTACGGTGTAGGGTACACAGGTACGGAATAGGTTTGGCGCAGAAGCACGAGGCAGCATGATTCATGCCCCAGTGGGCCTCTAGTATGGCTTCCCATATTTGACCCCTAGGTGAGGTAATAATTAATAATATTTAAGGACAATAATTGTCCTGTCTCGAATACAACCTCCACCCCGATCCAAAACAAGTTTATAGTAATAATAATAATAATAATAATAACACTTCTGCAGAAGAGGCTTCTTTTCTGTTAAATTTAGGAATTTTATAGAGTTGATCACTTAATTCCCTCCCATTCTGCTTGTTCTGCTTCACTTCACCTTGATGTCCTGGACTTCTGCTTTAGTGTATGATATGCAGGCCATAAAACTTCTCAGGAAACTATCAAAAGCCTATAAAGGATAGATTCTATATAGAGCCCTACAACGTACGGGTTTCCCTTGTGAAAAGGTTTCATGTAGTGTCTTTTTGGGAAGTTCGAACCATCAACCACTTACGGCTAAGCGTGCATAATAATTATCCGAGCTATACTAGCTCCTCCTAGTTATTGTGGAGCTGTTTCCGGTTCCTGATGCTCTGCTGGCTTCATGCTGTGTTCCCTCCAAATACCAAATGTTTTTTGTTCAAATTAATAAACACGATACAGTCTGACCTTTTACTTCTAATTTGCACTTTGATTGGACGGTGTGTGCTTTAGTTTCTGTAAAAAAAACAAAAAAAAATGGTATATATGATAATCCACCTTGTTCGTGACAGCTTTTCACATGAAACTTCTCAATCACTGATGATCATGTGTTACAGATTTGTCAGAAAAATAGGTGGCGTCACCAGAACTCTGATAGCCTGCATGAATGTATAATCTGGGTTGGAAAGAAATCAGCCCCATCCTTGCTTCTTCCGCATATTTTTCTTATGACGGTTTGTTTGTGCTGTCGCAATCATTTCCACAAAAGGCCAAATTATTCCGGCATTTGTCAACAGCAAATAATCTGATGTGGATGCCGAAAATGCAACCTCATATCAAAGTCTTGTTATCATTGTAAGGCTTACCCTTGCTAACAGTCATGCCCACAAAAACAAGTCATGCTGGACAGACTTTATATCAGAAGCATCCTACCTCGCGATCGGCCGTCTCGATCCGTCACTCAAGTTTGCAAACTTTTGGCCAGGACCCAGAGATGGAAGGAAGTCTGAAAGAATGGGATGGAAACCGACTAGGATAGATGAAGACGAGGACAGGAGGAAAGTGGGAAAAAGAAGAGGAGAGTTGAGGTGGACGTGAGCAAACGGATGCAAGACAGAGAGAGGAAAAGTGAAGCATGTGGGAAAGGATCCTGAAGGCGGAAAGAGCGCGCGAGAGAGGGAGAGAGATTAAAGTTAACATGTTAGTGTGCGTATGGGCAAATAGGAAGCACGGAGGTAACACAGACGGCATTGCAGTGGCAGAGAGAGCGAGCAAGAGCAAGAGAGAGAGACAGAGAGAGCAGAGGACGAAATGAGAAAGCAACTCCAGCTTTTACTGCAGCAGAAAACTCATTCACCCCCCAAACCCACCCCACCTCCTGCTAGTGACGTTAATGCTGGAATGCTATACTGCTGAACACATCTCTCTCGCTCTCTCTCTCTTGCTCTCTGCTCACTTTACTGAATGACATTGTAATTCTGAACATCACTCACTACCTACAGTACTCTCCAGACAAATCCTTGAATTAACAGCTACAGTGCAGAATTACACTAAAAGCCAGTGGATTTACATGCTTCACACCACAGAGCTTTGAAATGCCTGATTCTGATTGGTCAGAAGGTGTTGACTAATTTTCTATAACGGCAGCGCTGACAGTAGTTCCTGCTGCACTTTTAATAATTAACGCGGAGGTTGTAACATGTCATCGTTTATATAGTAACAGTAACAGTAAACTCGGAGCAGTGCTCATTCCGGGAATCATTGACCCGGGTCTTTATCAGGGGTCGGAACACCGGTGGACGATGTTAACCCAGAGTGAGCCAGAACTAGAGCATGGGAAAATGTACGGCATTTAAAACCAGGAAGTGCACCGAGGTAGAAAACAAGGAATTCAGGGGGAAATGGGGAACATGACAAGAATGCATGGTAAGACTTCGCAAACACATAAAGCACCATGAGGGTAAAACAAACAAACTAATCCCAGGTAGAACAGAGAACAGGTGAGTATAATCGGAATATACTGTACACCAATCACAGGATACGGGGGCGGGGACGAGACTCACAATTGATACAAAATGCATATGCTCACACGCAAACAAAAGCATGTGACGCTGAAAGAGGAAACCCGTGACATGGAAGGAGTTTTCACTGCCTATCTGTTTGTTAGTGTTACGAGAAGTCCGAACTTCAACCCCTGTTCACCAGTATTGTTCTGGTGCTTCAGGTCAGCATTGTGCAGTACAGTAACAACGTGTCCTTTATTTTCAGCGCTGCTGCACTGCAGGACATTGAGTGACATCACAGTAGTGATGCCGATCATTTTGGTGATGACGTCATGTCATAGCCGTGCTACAGAGCTTCAGGATTTCTGTGCTGTCTTATCCTGTTGTTTTGGTTCTCAAATCCTTTGGTGTCACTGCAGATTAATGCTAATGTTACAGCAGCAGAGTTAAAGCAAACATGCAAAGCAATCAGTGAATTAACACAGCAGTGTGTGTGTGTGTGTGTGTGTGTGTGTGTGTGTGTGTGTGTGTGTGTGTGTCCAGCTGGGCACGAGTCATCACCGGAGCTGTTCATTTAACACAGGGGATCTTGCTGTGCTTCATGGGATCAGTGTGAAAATAATGCACACACACATGTTTATCTGTATGTTCTGGCGTCTAGACAGACAGACAGACAGACAGACAGACAGATAGATAGATAGAGACACACTGATAATATAAACGGTAGATAAACTGCACACACATTAAAACATATGCACTGTAAGAAATTGGATAAACTTAGAAACAAAAGTTCACCTTCTGCCTTAAAAATGTGAGTAAACTCAACTTGCTTCCTTTTAAGTTTAAAGTTTGAAAACTTATAAATGTGACTTCAAGGTGACTTAAAGAGAAGAAATAAGTTCACATAACTTAACCCCACACCAGAAGGATCGGATTAAGAAATAGACGTAGACAGACGATGGAGAGATGTACAAACAGAGAGAGAGAGAGAGATAAACTTACATATATATAGGGAGAGAGAGACAGACAGATCTACAAACCAAAAGACATATAGACAGAGAGAATGTTAGACAGGCAGACAGACAGAAAGATATACAGCCAGACAAAATGTATCTAAAGACAGATAGAAACATAAACTGTAAACAGACATAAAGAGAATAGAAGTTCTCCGTTATATACTAAGCATCTTGTCCTCTCTCTCTCTCCATCTCTCTGTGTACATGTCTCTCGTCCTCCGCAGACCCCTCCCTCTCCTCCCGGTTTTCTCACCTCCTCCCCCCAGCCCCCCTCCTCTCTATGCTCAGCTCGGTGTGCGTGTCGTCGTTCCGAGGGCGCAAGGCGGGCAACCAGTCGTCCAACAAGGCATGCGGGAGCGCCGACATGCCGTGCCCGGCGGACAGCGAGCGCATCGTGATCAACTGCGGCGGCGTGCGCCACGAGACTTACCGCAGCACGCTGCGCACGCTGCCCGGCACGCGCCTCGCGTGGCTCACCGAGCCAGACGCGTCCAGCAACTTCGACTACGATTCGGCGGCCGACGAGTTCTTCTTCGACCGGCACCCAGCCGTGTTCGCCTTCGTGCTCAACTATTACCGCACCGGTAAACTGCACTGCCCGGGCGACGTGTGCGGCCCGCTCTTCGAGGAGGAGCTCGCCTTCTGGGGCATCGACGAGACGGATGTGGAGGCGTGCTGCTGGATGAACTACCGGCAGCACCGCGACGCCGAGGAGGCGCTCGACAGCTTCGAGACACCCGAACCGGACCCGCCGGACGACGATGCCGCGCTCGCGGGAGGAGCGGACGGAGACCTGCGGCGTCTCTGCTTGCACGAGGACGGGCGCAAAGTGGGTTGGTGGCGCGTGTGGCAACCCAAAATCTGGGCGCTTTTCGATGACCCTTATTCATCCAAATACGCACGGGTGAGTATTTTCTATCTCTTATTAAAGAAATATCAAACATGTTTTCCCCTTTGGAGTAGCGCGCGCTCTGTGACTGCGCATCACCGCAATGCTTTCATTTGAATTTTTCATCCCAAGGCTGCGCGTGGCCAAAATGCACGTTCTTGTCGAAGTCAGTCATGCAACGTGCCTGCACAGTGGTGTGTTTTTTTTTTTGTGTTTTTTTTAAATATTTGTGTAGTCTTTGTTTTATAAAATGCAGGTGTAAACGCACGCGCACAAGTTTAATGATAAACAGGACGTCTTCATTAACATGATTTATTACTAATCAATTACTAATGTGTTAGATTTTCTTTCTTTTCACTTAGCGGACAGTATTAGCAATAAGTCTACGCACCATATCTGTGAGAAATAATCTGGCCACGATCTTCACAGTCGTTTGAAAACAATAAAGCTCCAATCTCCATAGCAACGCTTACATGACTTTTCACTATGTTGTCCTGACATGAATGCACAGCTAAGGTTATTGAGATCATTGTGCAGAATGGTGCACAAGAAGGGGCGTATGGCAGTTGTCAGCTCGGTGTATCATTTAACCATTATCGCGATATTGTGCGTTGTAATTGATTGCGATAGATGCGGAATTATAGGAATGACATGAGTCGTACATCTCCTTGGAGATTCAGCATCAGTAACATGACGCCTTTCTGCTACTTGCTTCCGCTCACTTGTCTTATCACGATGGTTAGTGGTATTTTTTATTTTTTTTTGTATATGTGTATGTATGGGTTCTATACAAAAAAAGTCCTACCACGATCTCTATTGAGAGTTAAGCGTGGTGAGGAGTTGCACAGGTAGTTGTTACGACCTCAAACTTAACTCTGGACTGTCAGAAGTTGTTTGAGTATTACGCAAGCAGGGCAGGGTTTGTGCAAACGACACACAGCTCATTTTAATAATCCGAATGGGGAGCACAAAAGTGTGTGCGTAACATGAGTCCGAATACGAGTAACTTTCCCCAGATATACTGTATATCCACGGAATTGGTTATAACAGACAACTTTCTTTTTCTACAATTTTGTTAAAGCAGACAATAGTCTGTTCTAAGAAAGGCTCAGCAGAAGAAATAGTCTGATCATTTTTTTGTACATAAAAACAGACCGAGCATTTAATTTGAATGCCAGAATACATTAAAATAGATTAGGCTACAGATACCCAAACACTGAATCAACTCTATGAGTGTAATGTTTCAGTTGTTAATGCTGCACACACTCTATATCCCGGTATAATCCTCATTGACTTTCCCTCCCCACTTCCCCTCGAGAGATCTTCTCCACCATCTTCAGGGTTGTTCCATTACTTTATTAGCTCGAGTGAAGTTCGCAAGGCGATCACCTAGAGGGATACCCAGCGGGATCTAGTCGCCACAGAGAGACCTCACAAGAGAGATCATACAAAAAAAATCTACTTTTTACACGGTCCTATTTACACGTGGACCTGGAATGGCTTGCACTATTGAACTCTCTGATATAAACCAACACCGAATGGGAAGCTCCACATCACATGTGCACTTGAGTAGACTTGCAGGGTGACCTCGCTTTCTGTCAAGGTAACTGTTGAGTTTATCAATATGAAATAAAATCTATCAGTGTAGCTTTGGCATAGCTACCAATAGACAAGTGTCTATTTAAGATCAGTTAACTATATTTATAAGGGATGCTAGGGAAAGATCTTGGCCAAAAATGGTCAAAAGGAAGGAAATTGGAATTTTAAAAAGATTACATTGGTCTACAACTAAGTGTCAAATCTAACACTTTAGATGGTGATGATCATTAGGAAGCGATGTGTTCAGCTCTCTGATGCATTTTGCACAGTAGCAGAATAATTACTGCGGAGTCACCTAAAAAAATCCACCATCCATTTGAGTTTGCGCAATTGCCACTGCCAGTAAGCAGTTCCCGACTGCACTGCTGGTAATATTATTATACCCTTTCATACTTCTCCTTACCTGAAATGATGCAAGTGCTTGTTTTCCTTTCTTCAGGTCTTTTGGTGATTAAATTGTCAATTGCACGTTTTTGTTAAACTGGAACATCTGTGAAAGCGTTTTGTTTAAAGCATTTAGTGATGATTAAATTAGACAATCTCGCGCGATTGCCAACAGGCCGCAGGAAAATATCCACGATTGGCAGAAATACAAAAATACGAGATACAAAAGCAAATCAAAAACTTTTTGATTTTTTAAAAAACTTTTAAAATCAAAACTTCCTGAAAACTACCATCATGTAATTTGCCAATGGAACAAAATGTTGATGAAAGAGGTCAGAGGAGAATTGCCAGACTGGAGCTGACAGGAAAGCTACGGTGACTCAAATAACCACTCGTTACAATCATGGTGAGCAGAAAAGCACATCACAACTCATGGTGGATTGGCTACAACAGCAGAGAAGCACATCAGGTTCCACTCCTGACAGCCATGAATTCGAATCTCAGGCTACAGTGGGGACAGGCTCACCCAAAACGGACAGTTGTTGGTGGAATACAAGATTTGGTCCTGGTCTTATTCCAAGCTTCAACTGCAGGGGTCCAAGCACCATACTGTTCATGATACATATTGTTACCATTGTGTTTTTGTGCCTGGACTCCTGTAGATAAATATTTGAAAAGGGGTCCAAGCACCATAGTTTTCATAACATATTTTCACTGTATTGGGTTTGCATTGTCAACATTAAAGCCTATAGCTAATCGTTGGTCTGATGAGCTGCCTGAAGCGAAACAATTCACATAAAGACATGAGATTGGATACATTTATCAGCTCTATTACTGTAATTATCTTTGCAGTACTTGGGATGGTCCACTGAAATACATCCACCAGTTGAATCCAAAAAAAGAAAAATAAGATCATTACTAACTAAAACTAAAGTAGTATGTACACAAGGTTTTGTTGTTGTTGTGAGAGTTTATGGCCTGATCTTGAGCCTGCCAGGACTCTAGAAAGTATCTGAGCCTGGGCCAACCTCAGGTTTTAAATCCAAACTGGTAAAAAATTCTGCCTGTTTTGTACATTAGAGAGTCAGAGCTCTGGTATCAGTATTGGAGCATTTACAATAATGATAAAAAAAAAAAAATGAATCAGTGAATCCCTAGTCAGAATCTGCTCTGGAGGAATGTGTCTCCATTGTGGTAATGTCATTCACAGGTCAATACTCGCTCCTGCAGCTTCCGCCTGTGAGATTTACAACCCAGCACAGCGACATGGAGCAGAACACAAAGACTCCTGCAGTTACATGAGTGTGATCTTCAGTGTGTGTGTGTGTGTGTGTGTGTGTGTGAGAGAGAGAGACCACATGCAGCTCTGTAACCTAGTTAAAGCATCCAAGTGATCCAAAACCTAGTGAAAAACAAGAGACACAGGACAAGGCACGGAAAGGAAGAAAGAGAAGGAGAAAAGGTCAAGGTTGAAAGGGACGGAAGAGGATTTAAAGCAGGGGGTCAAGATTTACGGTGTGGACGGACGGTAAAACGTTTATGAGCAGAGCAATAATCAGCCAAGTTGTTCACGCTAGTGCCGACCTTCTCTCTCTCCCTTTCTCTCTGTTTCTCACACATACACACGCAGACTGATTTTACTGCAGTGAAGAGAGAGAGCCCGAGTGAGAGCTACAGATCAGGAGAGAGTGAGAACGAAAGAGGACAGGAGCAAGAGGATGAGAAATTGCTCGTCTCATCACGTCCAGCCAAAGACACAAACAATCCGATCCACCTTCCAGCGCCGTGTATCGACTGATCGGTTATTGGTTATACTCTGTATGTCTTTCAGTTGCACCTGTATCACACACACGCATACAAATAAAGTGGACTCTGCTGATCACACTGTAACTGATCCACACACGCACACTGATACTGTTGAAGGTTATGATAACCGAGTTCTTATTTCACCGGTGTCAATATTTACAATACAGCAGAATTTGCTGCAAATAAGAGCGAGAATCGAGTGAAACCTAGGACGGATCTGTGTGTTCATGTATATGTGTGTGTGTCTGTCTGGAAAGTCCAATACCACACAGATACCTTCTCCCATTTCAGAGTTAACACACTGATGACAATCAGACAAAAAGCGATCCAATTTCAATCGTTTTTCCCTCACGTTACACAGCTTTGTTTTTTTCCCTTTCATAACAGTGGGTCAACAAGAATAATAAATTCATGAGTACTAACCTGTAGTAATTATGACCGATATTCACAGGGAAAGTGTCTCCACAGTGTACCCAGAAAGTACTGAAAGTGCCATGCATACTATGACCACAGCATTTTAATACGAACTGACTGTTTAAGCATTTGTTGTATTCTGCCCTAGCTGTGCGTTGGTAGGCGACATGACCGTAAAGTATGCAGGTTATACCTGCCTTGCATTCAGCAACAAAAACGTTCGCGAATGTTCATGAACTAAACGAGAGTTTTAGAGATATTTTGGCCAATCGCAACTATTCTTTGAACATAGCCCACTGAGTAAATCAAAATGGCAGTCAGGTATGGAAATTCAATCTTATCTTTTACAAATGATTGGGAAATGTCGTAAAATAACATCATTTTATTGTTTCAAAATAGTTTCGTGCATGAAGTAATAATGATACAGCTAAATAGTTGCTGACAGTCGAGGCTAAGCCCCACAACATTATGCACAATTTGGTCTACAGCACGTCGTTGGTGAATTCGTCCAGCAGTAAAGCACGTTCCTGACCACCATCTTTAAAATGCTATTCGCTAACAATAGCATTTACCTCACGCGAATAACTACTTACAGTAATGAATGCACGGCTGTTCTATGAACCAGCAACACACCAATAACTCTTTGGCATCCTTTTTAAATGTTGTCTATATTTTGTTCTTCTTTAATTGAACTTACCTTGCTATAGAAAATTAGCCAACACCTTCTAACCAATCAGATTCGAGACGTTGGTCTGCCATATAAATAGGCATTAAATTGACTTAACTGTTTACACCTGGAACTTCTATACTGGGAGCGTATATCCCTATACTGGTTGTCCCTTCTGTTAATATGGAGTCACAAAATAGAAATGAAGGAAGGAAGGAATTGTAGGAAGATGAAGCCCCCCCAAGGTCATGGTGACGTGTGCAATAATCACACTTGCCGCAGTAGCTCTCATCATCATCGTCTGATAAGAAGCTGATCTTAAACTGCACTCACAGCTCATTAACAGCTCATAAAGCATTAATAAACCTGCACTAGGAGTTCATAAAGTGTTGAACATTGATGGCTTTTTTTCAAGCAAATATAACATAATGGAAGATGCTCTGGTCACAGGCTTGGAGTAATGAGTTTTGTTGCTCAGCTTTTTAAGGTGTGGCCACAGTAACAAGATCTGAGAAGATCCGGAATGTATGACTGATTGTAAGGAATTATGTACAGGATGTCCTGTTATAGGAAACTCTTAAACACATTGAACACACACTGTTACTCTACACTTGAGGAAACATGTGAAGCACTTGCATTGCGTTTGACCGTAGTTGCGTGTTTGGGCTTCTGAGTGAAGGTCATGTCCGTGTGTCCTCCATGTTCGGTCTTTGCTGATTAGCAGCTCTGGGGCGGATAGAAATGCACCTCGGCGGTTAGTTTTGGCCTGAACATTGCTTCCATCAACAGTTCTCATTTCAACTTGCCATCGACAGACTTCCTGGACTTTATATATAGCAGCCATATTAACCACATCGCTTTGGGCAGGGTTTTGTGTGACACCGGCGATTTTGTCAAGGACGTTTCACTGTCCTCAGACAGAGATACGGAGAGAAGTGCACACACAACACCCCATTTTCGTATCGAGCACAAGAAACGTGAGCCGGACGGTTCCGTAACACAAGGTGTGATCGGTTCATTAGGAAAAGTGGAACTGATTAGAGGTCAGGCTTGCTTCATTATAGGAGGAAAGAAGCTGATCTGAGATCAGCCATGCTACATTATATGGCGTGATTTCAATCTAGGAAAGAAAAAAGAGGTGATCCGAGACCAGCTTTGTAACACAAGGTGTGATCAGTTCATTAAGAAAAGGAGAACTGATCAGAGATCAGCAATGCTCCATTATACACTGTGCCAGCATCCAGATGTATCCCAAGGTGAGATCAGTTCATTAGAAGAATCGCCTTGATCAGCAATCAGTCATTCTTAATTGTACACAACTTTGTACTAGGAAGGAAGAAGAACTGATCTGAGAATAGGTTGGTACCGCAATTTATTAATAGTTCCTTAGGAAAAGCCCATCAAGGACCAGTTTTGGAAACCAAGGTAAGATCAGTTCATTGGGGAATGCAGAAGAGCTGAGGACATGATTCTTTATACACTTTATACTCTTCTTTCTAAGAAGAAAGAAGAGCTGAGCAGAGACCTGTTTTTTACCGCAAGGTGAACTCAGTTCATTGGGAAAAGATGAGAAGCTGACCACTATACTTTCATCCAAGGAAGAAAGGAGAGGTGATCAGAGACCACGTTTATAACACAACGTGCGATCAGTTCATTAGGAAAACAAGAACTGATTAGAGATCAGCCATGCTTTTGTTATACACTTTGCCTTCATACTAGTAACAAAGAAAACATTTTTTTTTTTTACGTAAGGTGTGATCAGTTCATTAGAAAAAGGATCAGGGATCATGCTCCATTAGGAACGGACAACCGATCAGCCATCAGTCATGTGTCATAGGAAGAAGAAAGAGCTAATCAGAGCCCGGTTTTGTAACCCAAGGCGTGATCAGTTCACTAAGAAATCAAAAACTGATCAGAGGTCAGCTAGGCTTCCATGTGCACTGTACTTTGATTCTAGGAAGAAAGAACAGCTGATTAGACATTAGTTATGCTTCTTTATACATTGTGTGTCCATTCTAGTATGCAAGAAGAGCTGTTTTGTAACTCAAAGTGTGATCAGTTCATTAGTAATAGAGCTCATCTGTGCTTTATGATCCACTGTGCCTTGATTTTAGGAAGAAAAAAGCACCGATCCGAGAATCCGGGTTTTGTAACAAGATGCAAGATCAGTTGATTAGGAGAAGCAGAAGCCCTGATCAGAGATCAGATTTGTAACTTAGTGTGAGATCAGTTCATAGGGAAAAGGTATGGAATTGACCACAGATCAACCATGCTTGACAATATCCTGTGCTTTTATTCTCTGAAGAGAGAAGAGCTGATCCAAGAACAGTTGCGTGACAAGAGACCAGATTGGGTCATTAGAAAAAGCAGATCATTGATCATCTTGTAGCACAGCGTGAGATCAGTTCATATGGAAGACGTAAAGAACTGATCAGAGATCAGTCATACTTGATATAATCACGTGCTTTCATTCCCTGAAGGAAGAAGAGCTGGCCAGAGATCAGTTTTCTAGTGCAAAGCGTGATTGGGTCACTAGGAAAAGGAGAATTGAGCAGAGATCAGTTTTGAAACAGGTGAGATCAGTTCATTGGAAAAAGGTAACGAACTGATCAGAGTTCAGGCATGCTTGGTTATATTTTGCTTTCATTCTCGGAAGAAAGAAGATCAGGTCTGCGAACAGCCTTGTAACGCAGGGCGAGATCAATTAAGTAGGAGAGGCAGAAGAGCTGACCAGAGATCAGTTTTCCATCAAAAGGTGAGATCAGTTCATTAGGAAAAGGGAAACTGGTCAGAGATCAAGCATGTTTGACATAATCATGTGCTTTCGTTCTCTGACGAAAGAAGAGCTGACCAGAGATCAGTTTTGCAGCACGAGGTGAGATCAGTTCATTAGGAAAAGGAGAACTGGTCAGCAGTCAGCCATGCTTCGTTATCCATTGTACCTTCATTTTAGGAAAAAAGAAGAACTAACCAAAGATCAGTAATGCCTAATTATCCACTGTGCCTTCATTCTAGAAGAGCTATTAAGAGACCAGTTTTAAAAAAATAAATAAATAAACGGTGCCTATGTCCCATTCAGGTTTCGTTGCTTGCAGAATTCTCCAAAGACCCCTGTCTTTTTAATCAGCTTTTTAACTGAGAGGGAACTTGGCAGATGCATATGGGACATCTATCAGTTTCATTACTTTGTCATTAGTGAGTTAATTTTAACCACAAACGACTTCTGGCAGTGTATGCGCATAAATATGACTGCTGGCTATGAGACAAGCTTACGTCCGTAAATGTTTGGTTGCTGATTTGCTGAACCGTGCATGGAAAGCTGGTGCAGTGAAAAGAAGAATGCATTGCATTTCCAAGTAAATGCCGTCATGTTTGACCTCAGAAGGCAGCGTAATGCATTTAGTTTGCAACAGTATAATATCTGATTCCAGGTAAGTGTCTCGTCCTTATGTGTGCAGTGGCACCTGATTTCAGATCACACCCAATTCAGAATAGAGTAAAACACTCACACACACAAACACAGATGTCAAGCCTATTGTCCAACACCTGTATATCTTGTGGAATACCTATGTGACACTTCTTGTAATTTGCATCATGTAGTATGTGCGTGCGTGCGCGTGTGTGTGTGTGTGTGTTTGTTTTCAGAGTCCTGATTTCTAATCCAGATAGCAGTTCAGCTCTAATTCTGCTCAACCTGCTGAGATTATTTTTGGGCCAGTTTTTAGCCTCAAGGCCACTCACACACACACACACACACACACACACACACACACACACACACACACACACACTCATGGCCAATCATGTCATAGCCTGTCCGTTCTGCTCAGAAAGATATCTGGTCACAACGCAGCATGCCTTTTCTCTTCAAAGCCATAGCCAATCAGTCTATTTACTGACTTCAGGGACTATCAGCCTATCAGCGCGCAGCATGTGTCGGAGGGGGCGTGGCCAATCATTGCGCATTTCAAGCACTGAGCTCTGCAGCTGCAGCTTGTATGGGAGAGAAGACTGTCTTTTATGACGCCATCGTGTGAGGTCACTGCTGAGAGAGAGAGAGAGAGAGTTTGATGCCCGTTTTAAAGTTGCAATATTTGAAATTTGAAATTTTGAAGAAAACAAGATGCTCATTCCTATTGGACACATAAGCATTTGTTATTGTCAGTGCACACAAGTAATCAAAACGTTAAACACATGTGGTTGCCACCAATGATTTTGGAAACTTGTTTTTTTGGCTTTCCCTGACATAAGTGTGTGCGCGTGTAAATTACTCTGCTGGCAACCTGAACTGGGGGGCTGCTAGGTAATTTCATCGCTGATGTGATTGATACTTCCTGTAGCGATGAGATCATATACTGCTGAGCAACATCTCAAAGGCGACATCACGCCCTGCTGTCTGTCTAATCCTGATGAGCCCTCTCACACACACACACACACGTTCTCACACCGAGGGGGAGAAGAGGGTGTACTGATTACTTTAGTTGCCTTTGATTTACTAAAGATCATTTGTTGTAGTTGTAGCGATTTAGGAAAAAGTTTCCAAATTATTCAACTTTTACAGTCCCGTTTCTTCAGAAGCGATGCAATTAAAGTGCCGAGTCATCAAAAAAAAACAAACCCTTTTTGATTGAGAAGACAGGAAGGAAAAAAGAGATCAGGAAACAAGTACCAAGTTTGAGAAGTGAACGGGAAGAAAGCCATGTATTAGAAATATTTGTTTGTTTGGTTTTTCCACAAACCATCCACAGTGTCTGAAAACTGTAAACTGTAAGAGTAATGGGATTAATAGAAATGATGCTAAACTTAAAAAGCTCCATCGATGGCATTATAGCGAGCAGAGTGCTCGTGAACATGATGCTACCACTACCATGCTTCACTGCTCAGTGTGAATCTCTCATTACAGGGTAGGTTGGGATGTGAAAGTGATGCAGGAGAATTCGTTTATTTAGCATTTTCCGGAAGGAGTCTCCTGTTTTAGCGCTTTATAACCGTCACTTTCCCATGTTTGCGGACACTGGATGGCCTCCAGGACGGGAGTTTGAGGTTTCTTGGTAACTCGACAAGCCATTTTTAACATCTTATTGAAACATGTGTCATGGATTATTTTTAGTAGCACTAAAAACGTAACGTTCAAACGTAAAATCAATCCCAGTCAAGCCAAATCAACTTTCTGTAAATACACAGTCTAACAGTATAAATCAGAGTAGGGTGCAAAAGTTTTCACCCCCTCCCCGTGCGCTGTTTTCAAATGGAAAATTGGAAAGGAATAAGTTTTAGAGTTTCATATCAAGGAAAAATAAATATATCCAGAAAGTTAAAATGTGTGTTTCATACAACAGCGCAACAAATCATAGCTATAAACGGATAAAAACGACGCCGTGTCCTTCATTAACAAATAAAGGTATCGTTTTTAGAATGTTGGTGTGGTGTAAGAGGAAGAAAACATGGGAAGTGGTTCGTGAGTGTGTGTGTGTGTGTGTGTGTGTGTGTGTGTGTGTTTTCTAGTCAAAGGACAGAACGAGGGCAGCCACTTATTCCCTCGAGTCCTTCGTCTTGGAGAGTTAAAGGTTCAGACAGCCGTGTACTTGCTGTAGTTGAACGGTGTCAGAGTTGGTTTGGTTAACGCACTGTGCACAAAATGTGCACACACACACTCTTATTAAATTCAAAACCGCAGTACGTGTGTGCGTGTGTGTTATTTTGTACCACAAAGAACATTAAAGTTGTGTATCAGCTCTCTTTAGAAGGCACGTGTGTGTGTGTGCGTGTGTGTGTGTGTGTGTGTGTGTGTGACCATCTGCTCGTTAAGGCTGGCAGCAGTGAAGTCCATGCAGGGACGATGAATGCTGAATTCATCACTTTGACTTTCTGCTCAGTGTGCACACACACACACACACACACAGGTCTCTGACAAAACTGGACAAGAAAAACCCCTTAGGGAATATTTTGTGTGTGTGCACGTTTGTGTATGTGTGTGTGTGTGTGAGTAAAACTTTCTATCACTTTCTCTTGGATTAAGGACTGAGTGACAGAGAGACAAAAAGGGAGGAATGAAAGATAAAGTAGAGAGATTCTGACAGGTTGTTGGGCATAGTGTGTGTGTGTGTGTGTGTGTGTGTGTGTGTGTGTGTGTGTGTGTGTGTGTGTGCGTGTGTGTACGCGCGTGTGCACTTGCCAAAGACAGAACGAGAGAACAGGGGGGCGTGTCGCAAGGACAAAATGCACACGGCAACACTGCAGTGATCTGGAGAGAATACAAAACAGACAGAACACGCACACACACACACACACACACACACACACACAGATTTATGTGGAGCAGTAGATGCTGTCCTGCAGAGCTGATCCACTGTAACACACCGACGTTAAGATGAAGTGGAAGTGTGCTAGTTGCGATTTTCGACCCGGAAGCCGAGCTCAGACAGATGAAGTTTTTTTTCTTGAACGCTTACAGGAGCGAGCGTGCGCGGCGCTGACTGAGTAAGTAAGGAGTAAAACACATGAGCACGTGCTGCTGCAGGAAGCAATCAACTCCGAGGTGGGAACAGTAACTCAGCTTGACGCCAGGCTGCGTCACACCACACCACACCCTCACTGATTCTTTTTCCTTCATATGTAAATAAGGCTGTGTGAAGTTTCTCACGCACACACACAAGAATAGAAAGAAAGACCTAGTGATTGAGAGGACATTTGAGATTGTCCAATCGCAGTGAGGACATTTAGTTTCTTTTGGTCCTCATAAAGAGCTAAACACACACACACACACACACACACACACACACACACGCCGGTCCCACTCGTGTCCTTCAGTTTCCCGCAGTGTCCTGTGTTCCATCAGGCGAGTCGCTCCCGCCCCCTCTCAGGTGTAGCACAGTGGACTCCTGCTGCCCTGTGATTGGTTCCCGTCACATGTCAGTCATTCTCTCTCATCACGCTGCTCTCTGGTGAGTGGGGAGAAACGCGAGCAGTGAGAATTTCACACGCCTCATGCCTCTGCAGGAATCTCCTCCTTCCTCCTTTGACTTCTGTCCCGTTTCATGTTTTCGTTTTCCTTTCCTTCTTTCCCTGTGTCCTTTTCGGTTCCTTTCCTGCTTTCTTTCTACTTCTCGTTCCTACTTTTCCTTTCTAGCTTAATTTCGTTCCTTCTTTCTTTTCCTTCCTTAGTCCTATGTGTTTCCTTCCTTCTTTCTCATTTCCCCCATTACTTCCTTATTTCCCTTTTTTACTTTCACTCTCCTTTCCGTCCTTTCTTCTTTCTTTCTTTCTTTCTTTCTTTTGTTACCTTCCTTCCTGCATTCTTTGCCTTTGCTCTTTAATATCGTTCTTGTTTCCTTCTTTTTCCCTACCGTCTTTTTTCTTTCTTTCTCCTTTCTATCTTTACTTTCTTCTGTTTTTCTTTTTTCCTTCCTTTCTTTCATTTCTTCCATTCTGTGCCCCCTTTCACCCATCCATCCTTCTTTACCCTACCTTTTTCCTTCTTCTTTCTGTCTTTACTTCAATAAAAAGATTTTCCCCTTCTTTCTTTCCTTCCTTCTTTACTTCCTTCCTTCCCTTCCTCCTTCCTCGTTTCACTTTTCCCTTTCCTCTTTTTTCCCCGCTTTCTTTTCTTTCTCCTTTCGGTCTTTATTTCATTCCATTTTTGTTTTATCTTTCCAGCTATAGTCCTATAGTCTGTCTGTCCTTCTTTGCCTCTTTTTTTCCTACCATACTTCTTTCCTTTTATTTTCCCTTCCTTTCCTTAATATTGTCACTATAAATGGGTGCTTATGTGCATCTCTGCCACATTCTAGTCATTTATCTCCTCCATCACTTTGAGTCCTATAAGTGTGTGTGTGTGTGTGTGTGTGTGTGTGTGTGTGAGTGTGTGTGTGACCTGTATAAATGCATGTATGCATGTGTTAAATCAGAGTGTGCCCTCATGTGTGTTTTCATGGATACTGCAGTGCGGCGTCATCACCATCTCCATGGCAACAGCTACGCTAGCTTCCCGAGCCAAGGACGGAGAAACGCTGCCAAACAGAGATCCATCCATTTACACCAGTGATGAGGAGTTCTGTCTCTTAAAGTAACACTGACCTTGATCTATAACTACACAATCAATAAGTAGAAACAAACACACACACGAACACTCTCCCACTTCCCAGAGACATGCACTGATATGAATTATTTATATCATCATCTGCTGAACGTTTTATTATAGTTTACAGTAACAAGTTTAATTGACTGTCTGCAGCTTGACTGACTGGAGGTAGGAATAAACCACTTGGGGTTTGCTGTTCTGAGAAAATAGCCAGTGACCTGCTGGTGGTGGTGTGATGCAGCCCAACGTGAATTGGTGTTACTGTTTACTTGCTTCCTTTCTCCTTTCTGGTCTTCCATCATTCCATTTTTTTCACTTGGCTGTAGATAATTAAAACGATCAAACAGAAAGTGAGTCATTGGGAAAAATGGTTTTCATCTTTATGTTTTATCCTTCCTCTCCCATCCTTCCTTTCTTTTTCTTCCTGTCTTTCTCCTATCCTTTCCATTTCCCTTCTGTCCTTCCTTCCCATTTGCTTTCTTTCTTTCTTCCATCCTTTTCATTTTTCCTACCTTTTGTCTTTTCTTTCTTACCTTCCTTCCTTCCTATTTTTCTTCCTATCTTCTATCCTTTTCCTTTTCCTACCTTTCATCCTATTTTCTTCCTCTTTCTGTTATCCTCCTTCATTCCTTCCAACCTTTCCATTTTTCCTTCCATCCTGACTTGCTTTGAGCTTTTGCACTTGACTGTAAGTCATGTAGATAGCCAATGATTTGTGTACAGTTGTATAAATCAGTATACAGACATGTACAATAGTCTTTACTGTATAATCAATAATCAATTTCTGCATTTCATTTGACTGATCTTTCAGACTTTTGCTATTTACTAACATTATGTCTTTCTGACATTGCGGAACTTTTAAGAACACATCCAGTGCTAGTCATCCTTGAAAGCAAACAGATCTCGCTGCATGTCTGTCTCTTCACGCTCCACTGAGCCTCGAGTGCAGCGGAGACTTGTGTATTTCGTGACTCAGCAAAATCTTTCACCATCCGTGGGGGTGAACTACTAATGCCAACCTGCACATGTGGTGCATCGTGGGTGCTCTGGCATGGTAATGTTATACAGATTTGTCAGGATGGTGGTGTTCAATGGTATCAGCTTGTTTGTGTGGCATTGAAAATGCATAGTTGGTTGGATGCATGGACGGATTGTAAAAAAAAAAAAAAAAAGAGCTACAGTGTCAGGTGACAGCCAGCCATACAGTTACACCATTTTAATTTCAGCAGCAACCATGACAGGAAGAGGGCAGCGCAAAATCGATTTGCTTCCTCAAGTCTCTACGTGATGGACCGGAGCCAGAAAGCAACTCAAGTTAAAAGCCTCCAAACCTTGTGCTTGCGGAACCCAGCCTGGGTGTCTTTATTCAATTATTCACTGTGTTTATTGAATAATCTTGTGCTCGCCACCACCCGTGCTAGAGCGAAGTTTGTTTGTAAGGAAGTTTGAAACCTCAATGTGGACTCCAAGCCACCATGGCTTGCTGCTCTTCGGCTTCACGCTACACTTTGCAGGTAGTGCCGCTTTGCTTTAGATGTAAAATAGCTAACAGCTTTTCCTTTTGTTGCTTTTTGCCAATTTCACCAATCTGTGGTGTCAAGGACAACTAGTTTCAACCCCAGCAGTTTCTGGTGCACAGAAATACATTAGAGCAGAAGCTTAGGATTTTTTCCAGAGTTGGCCATTTGAGCCATTTGATTTGATTGATAAAGTATGAATGCTGTTTTTGAGCTCCAAAGAGGTCCAGATGAATCCCTGGTATCAGGTGCTGTTAAAAATGGTGGTCTGGGACAAACTACTACCAAACCATACATCCCAGATCAGGTGTGGAGGATGTTTCCTCAGCACCATATATCAGGTAACATGACTGGCTCAATTGCCACATCACTTCTTGGTTTAACTTCCTGGGGAAAACGTTGTTATGGTCATTGGAGAATATGGAATATCTCCTTGATCTACAAAAGTAGCCTTTCATAGGATTGGTGCGCGGCACGGTGGTGTGGTGGTTAGCACTGTCGCCTCGCATCAAGAAGGTCCTGGGTTCGATTCCCGGGTGCCTTTCTGTGCGGAGTTTGCATGTTCTCCCTGTTCGTGCGTGGATTTTCTCCGGGTTTTCTCCGGTTTCCTCCCACAGTCCAAAGACATGCAGATTACAGGCTACACTAAATTGCCCATAGGTGTGAATGTGAGCGTGTGTGGCTGTTTGTCTGTGTCGGCCCTGTGGTGGACTGGCGACCTG
>JAQQZX010000033.1:2636377-2659383 GCA_030068355.1 Notoglanidium maculatum | reverse complement strand
GAAGATGCTGGGATTGGCTCCAGCTTCCCCGCGACCCAGATGGATAAAGCGGTATAGATAATGGATGGATGGATAGGACTGGTGCACTGTAATTAGATCACCTTGTGGTACCTGTGGCACGAGTGCTTGCTTGAAAAAATGTGTGAAACAATGAAAAAAATTTGTGACTCCTGCTGCCTTGCATGCCGAAAAAGCTTGTTTGCAGGTATGACATGCTTGCAGAATGACACGTCATGCATCCAAAAAGCGATGAGTCCTTTGGTTGGTACCAAACAGCAAATGGACAACGTGGTGCCTACCATTTTGCAAAAATGTGATGTATAGAATTGCACAATCTGTCCATGATTCAGAAGAATTCTTCTATGTGAAAGGAAAGCTGTAATCCTGAGCCCTGACCCCCATATGAGGCCAGAATCGGTCCTGGATATTCTGACCAAGAGTGTGAAAACACCCCAAACGTTTCCTGGAACTAGGGCCTAGGACCCCAAATCATCCCTAGTATTTCCGGTGGAATGCCATCCTGAACATTTCCAGAAGTTCCTGTGGTGGAAATGCATGTATTGTACCTGCTGTTTGAATGGACTCCTGGTGCGATTTTCTTTTTGTTGTGGTTCTTTCGGCTGGGGACAACTTTGCAAACTCGGGTGCGTAACAAAACAACCGGTCCGTAAGGTGGTCTCAGCCCGCTTTCAACTGAAGTCGGAGAAAGGGAGTTGGTCCTAAATTGGTCCATGAAGTAAACCAAACATGCGACATATTTTAGGTTGTGGGCAACAGTTTTTAACACAAGGATGTACTTTGTACAATGTACCTTGGTAGTTTCAGAAGGTGCTTGTGGGTTTGTGGGTTGTTACCACCAGCCACTGGGGTGGGGAACACTGTCTCTTGTCCATTTTGCTTCGTCATACCATTCTGTGTGTTTATCTTCCAACCATTGATGGTTCCACAAAAATATTCCACGTAGACTGTTCATACTAGCCACCTATGGTTAAGCTTCTAGTAACCTGAAGGTTGTGTATTCAAATCTCATGAATTCTAAGTAGCATTAGTCAAACGACTAATATGAATTTGATTTTTTCTTCTTGTTTAGCACAGCTGTAATGCCATTTCTCAGAATTCAGACAGCTCATGATGTCTGACGTGACTCCAGTTGATGCTTTGTAACTCTATGCCTCACACTGTCGGAAACACTTCCCATTCTATCAAACGCTCGCTCATGTAATCATTGCTGGATTTGGGCTCATCGCTGTCCACTCCACCGCTCTATGTTTCTGTGTCGTCATTGTGGTTCGCATTATTGATTTCGAGAAACTGTGATATTTTCTAGCTTTGGGGAAAAATAAAACTTCCAGGCAAGCGTCTAGACATTTGAGTAAATGCCATCAGGCGTGTTTTTTTTTTTTCTTTTCTTTTTTTTTTTGCGATTTTGAAATCTGAGCCCAATGGACATCAAGATGCATTATAGCTAAATGGATTACATTTAATGAAATAGTGCTTCTTACATCTCAGTATTTCTGCTCAGAATATTTGTATCACGTCAAGCATGTGATAACTCCAGCGGCAGTGGAGTAATAAATGATCTTAGCTTAAAAAAGGAGACATGATGTCATGTACTTATATTTTTAAAGTAACGAGGCGGACATTGTGGTATGAGCGCTCCGGATATAGCACATTAGAATGAGCATATTCTGTTTCTCCGGCGTGGAAGTTGAAGAACTTCTGAAAGGCTCGAATAAAGTCAATTTAAGAATGGCTCCATATCCCAATCGATATCCCTGCTCACTTCCAGTCTAATCACGCACACACACTTCCAGTTTAATGCGAATTAGCGGCTAAGTAACATCGCAGCGCCAAACCTTGACGGCCGCGTGCGCGTAAGCCGAGAGGGGCTTCAGTCTGAAAGGCTCAGTGTTACAGCAGTGTGTGTATGACTCACTAAGACACACACACACAGGACTAGCTCTCTGGTACCCTAGCTTTACCAGACAATATGGAGCCATTACAGAGGGAGAGTGAGGGAAAGGGGGATGAGGAGGGAAGTAAATGCAAGAGGGGAAAAGGGAATCTCAGTTGCAGCAGATTGTAAGTAGGTCAGGCTGAAGATGGAGAGGCATGGATGGAGGAAAGAGGGAGAGAGGGGGAGAGAATTTAGGGATCTATAGCCCCATGACAGAAACTGTACACCTTTAGAAAAAAAGATAAAAGTGAAGTGGAAAGGTACAGTTATATCCTCTAATCATTTTTAGATTTAAAATCAATCATGTAATTAAATTATGCAATTTAAAAATTATACTGTATTATATATGTAATGAAAACCATGGAGAAATGAGTGTTCTCGGGTTTATTAGATTGAATTAAATATAAATGAAATACACGTTTTTAATTATGCAAAATAATTTGCATACTTTATTTAATTCATTAACTTCACCAAGCATTCATATGTCCAATAAGCAACAATTTGAAACTATACACCGAGAGAAAATAAGATGACTTTATAGATCATAGGTACCAAAATGCAAACATTATTATTATTATTATTATTGTTAAAAAATGGCGTAGGATAAGAGTTTTGTACCAATCCACCGAGCACAGGTACAATATTATACGTTTGCAAATAACACAACACTTCCTGACATGCTGCTGTAGGAAACTAATCAGCGCCGAAGTGGTACGATGTGACCCGATTCATAGCAGAATTACTGCCACCGCCCTGAAGTTGATTTTTCGGCGTATCAGGGAGTGGTTTATTGCTACGTTTAAGGTTGCAGAAAGAAGTTTCTGTTAACATTAGAGCAACCATTCTGACCATTCAGAATTCAGAACAGCGCTGCGGTGCAATATACAATATAAATAATAAACGCTCCGAAAAAATAAGCTGTTTTAAAGATCATTCGCAAAAATAAAAAAAATAAAAAAATGTAAAAATGGTCATGTGACCTTTTAAGCCACCCATGTTAAAACAGTGGTTCCGGTGCGATTTAGAGCTGTGATTCAAATGGTTGATGATTAGACATCGACACCTTGACATTTCTCTTATTTCCTTCTTTTAATCAGCGTCGTAAACAAGAAAAAGAAGAGGAAAAATTGGAGGGATTGCGTAAGATAGAAGGAGAGGGGATGGCGGGGTTTATAGGAGAGGGGGGAAAAAGCTCTCAACTGCTTGTGCGTCTTATTCACATGAGTGGCTGTGTGTGTGTCGAAATCTGGGTCTTTATAAGTGTGTGTGTGTGTGTGTGTGTGTGTGTGTGTGTGTGTGTGTGTGTGTGTGGATGCAGCATCTCAGCAGTGAGTTTGTATCTCAACACCCCACTCTCTCTGCCTCAATCACATCCTCTCTCTCTCTCTCTCTCTCTCTCTCTCTGATTTATTATTTATCTCTCAGTGCTTACTGAGTAAAACCATCCCGCTTTTCCTCTGTGTGAACATGTATGTGTATAACAAATTATGCATTAATAGCCCCGATCAGTTTTCTGTCCGTCTTTGCTTCTATCGCCCCTATATTTAGAGTCAAGATGCGATACATGTCCACGTTATGAAGATTAAAGCATGTAAGCGAATACGAATACAATATCGGAAATGACGTCCGAAACAGATAACGTGCTGTAAACGGGAATTTTTGACTTTCATGCAGTTACATATGAAGCTCGTGGCACAAATAAAGACAAAGTGCATTAACGTGTGCTTAGAGCAGTCACTCATTCATCACGAGTGTACATGAGCGTGTGTGGTCAACTGTACAGGTGTGTATGTAAGTGAGGAACCTGAAAATAGGAATCTAGGGCAGCATTTGCTCTGATGCTCTACTGATGAAGACCCAGTTTACACATTTAGCCCAAATACAGCAATACAGACGCAGGTATTTAAATCAAATATTTCAATTCTGGATTCCGATTGCCGTTACCATAACGGTCGTTTCCCGGCTACAAGGTTTTTATTAATGCGCTCGTTCTAATTAATGGGCAACTCGGTAGTAAACAACTGTTGCTAATTGCTGACATGGTAAGTTTTCTGTGAGGAGACGTTGTCAGAAGGAGTCTCCAGTGTCAGCACTAAAGCTGTTACTTTAAGCTTTCTGACGTGCCTTGAAGATGGACGGCTTCGCAGTTTCTCTGTAACATGACAAAGTGCATTGTTTTTGACTTATTAACTTCAAAAGAGAAAGACGTAGAGGCCGGTGAAGGAACGGCACGATATTTAGAGCTGCTACAACGCAAGGAACTAACTTGCGGACATTGTTGGCAAATTGCTGTAGTATAAGAGTTCCTCCCGCCCCGAATTGGGTTTTATACGGATATCTTTGGCATGAGTCGAGGCAAGCGATGGAAAAAAAGAACAGGAAATAAACAGGAATAGTTTATAACCTGCGTTAGAAATAAGAGTGCCAGCCAGTGGCACATGGAATGACTTGCTTTGATAGATTAGAACCCTTTAATGCTTCCTGGAGATAAACAAACGTGTTCCACCTACACTTTTAATTTCAGACATCCAATCCACCAATTTCCAAAATGGAAATAAGAGGCAGTCCTGAAATTTGAGCCCATTCTAGCGAGACCCTTGACTGTATTGTATCAGCACAGGACCTAATGGCAGGATAACATCCTTAAAGTGTCCAAGTAATTTATATTCAGTCGTACTATTAACGTAAGTTGGTATTTTTCCTGTGTTGGAAGACTTAAAGTTGTGGCCTTGCTGACTGACACTGGAGACTCCTTCCAAAAAAGCACTCTATTTGGTCTATGTGGAGCGTCCGCCATGCCAGTGCTGGTGTAAGCTGTTACTACACAAACAATAACATATTAGAACAAGCGCATTAATATAAACCTTGCAGCTGGAAGCAGCGTCCAAGCTGCTTTTATAGAAAGTTTTGCCCAATCAGAATCGAGAATTCGACAGCGCTATGTGATATAAAGTTAACCATGCTGTATGCAGAATGAAGCTGAAATCCAGAACGCCGAAATGGCTATTTATGCGGAAAAGATGCTCCATTCCGATGACTTGAATTGTGACCTTGCCTTCTTCTCTCTGTTTCTCTTTTTTTCCCTGAAGTACGTGGCGTTCGGCTCGCTGCTCTTCATCCTCATCTCCATCTCGACATTCTGCATGGAGACGCACGAGGCGTTCAACACCATCTACAACCGGACGGAGAACGTGATGGTGGGCAACGTGACGCGCGAGGAGATCTTCTACGAGGTGGTGACGGACAGCTGGCTGACGTACGTGGAGGGCGTGTGCGTGATATGGTTCACCTTTGAAGTGTTCACGCGTGTCGTATTTTGCCCGGACAAGGCTGAATTCTTCAAGAGTATGCTGAACATCATTGACTTTGTGGCCATCTTGCCGTTCTACCTGGAGGTTGGTCTGAGCGGCCTCTCGTCCAAGGCAGCCAAGGACGTGCTGGGCTTTCTGCGTGTGGTCCGATTTGTCCGTATCCTGAGGATTTTCAAGCTCACGCGCCATTTCGTTGGACTCCGTGTGCTGGGTCATACACTTCGTGCCAGCACCAATGAGTTTCTCCTGCTCATCATCTTCCTCGCTCTCGGGGTGCTCATATTCGCCACCATGATCTACTACGCCGAGCGCATCGGCGCCAGCCCCGACGACCCCACGGCCAGTCTCCACACGGCTTTCAAGAACATCCCCATCGGTTTCTGGTGGGCCGTGGTCACCATGACAACGCTGGGGTACGGTGACATGTACCCTAAGACATGGTCGGGCATGTTGGTCGGCGCTCTTTGTGCCCTGGCTGGTGTGCTCACAATCGCCATGCCTGTGCCCGTCATCGTCAACAACTTCGGCATGTACTACTCGCTGGCCATGGCCAAGCAAAAGCTGCCCAAGAAGAAGAATAAACACATCCCACGAGCCCCACAGCCCGGCTCGCCCAACTACTGCAAGCCTGACGCCCTGGCTATGGCCACCGCCTCGCCTCAGAGGATCCTGGGCAACGTGCTGAGCGGGGTCATGGGCTCAAGCGGCCTCACCGGAGACTGTCCTCTAGCTCAGGAGGAGATCATAGAAATAAACCGAGGTGAGGAACTTCATTGTAAATTTCATTGCTTATCAGAAATGCGAAATGGCAAATCTTTTAAAAAAAAAATTTTTTTTAGTGTCAGTGACAGTACTGCATTTGAAACCACATAAACTAGTCTGTCTGAGATACTGAGCAACTCGAGTGACGTATGATGCTGTAACCTTTTAGCCTCGTAGCTCCAAAACGTGTCTTGAATGAACAACTACATTGAGAATAAAGGCATGGTGCATAATCGCTGCTTTAATGACACCGCTGATCCTCATTTATCAGTGTATAAGAGTACAGGAAATGGATTTTGTAATTAAATTTTGCCGTTTGAAAATGCTTAATCATTCATATTTCAGGGTCACCAACAGATGCAATGGTAAAACAATGCAGAGCATTTAAGAGCACTTAAAGCATTGTGTGTGTCTAGTGTTTTTTTCCTCAGGAGGCACCTCCATTATAAATGATTTCATATTTACGATCAACTAGTGAGTCCATATGAGCCCAAAGCATTCCATCTGCCAGGCATACACACTCCACACACACACACACACACACACACACACACACACACACGCTCATTTGTTTTTTGTATACGCAGTTCCACCACTGAAGATCCCAGGAGGCTTTTAGCTCATAGGCATTTCAGAAACAGTCCTACATAAACAGCGCAGTGTAAACAGCAGGTGCTGTCTGTGGCCTGATAATGAATCATTCCTAAAGGTCAGCCATTTTAACTTAACTTAATTCGCAATTACTTACTTTATATCAGAGCTCACTGTTTTTCTCTAATTAAAACCACGTTGCCTGAACATTACTAAACTGAACGTATTCTATAGTCGGTGGCCAAAATTCGAAAGTTGCGACAATATGTACGCCATGAAAGTTAGACGTATTCGCGGTCAGGTTCACCTCAGAGGTGAGTAGAAACATCCAAGACAGGGATGGGGGTTTTCCGTACTGTCTTTAAATCTGAAAAAAAAAGGGATCGAAAATAAGGACCCACGAAGCAAATTGTGTATTTTATTTTGCTGTCAAAGGTCTTACATAAAAGCAAGACAAAAAAAAAATGAACACGATGATACTATATGAAGAAGAAGATGGTCAAGCATTGAAATAGACTAAAGTAATCGAATAGGAGTATAGTGTGTTACCATTGTACTGCTACGTGCATAGTTCTAGTTCAGTGCAAATTTGGTTTAAACCAAATGGCTTCCACATTCACGATGCAGGATATGAAATAGCACTTGATCTAGCACCTACTTGTATCGTATTATTTTCGATTGGCATGTTAATGCAGCCTATGCTGTAGTCCAGCCTTCCGGAGCCGAGCGCCAAAACATCTCGCCTTGTCATGAACATGAACAGGTGTTTCAATTAAACAGGGACACGACATGTTGTTTGTCAAGGCTAAAGCCACGAAGCCATACGCACTACGCAAGCTCGGAGTGCAATGCCAGTGGAAGCGTGTGATTCGAGCAGCTCTCTACGGACTTCCTTCAGGTGGAAATAATAGAATTAACAGAATCAATAAACTCTCTAATTAAATCCCAGACTCGCCGTGTTTACAGCTGGTACAGGAAGTCGTTGATATAAACTGTCTCAGGGGCTCACTCACACCAGCCAGCTGCTAAAATGTCATGATTTGATTGGATATCGCTGCAGCCTGATCACACCTCCTTTTAATATATTCATCTTAGCTCCGCCCCTTAGAATGGAGACTCTAGCTGCATAATATACAGTATACTTTTGTGTGCGTGTGTGTGTGTGTGGGAATAGCAAAAAAGTGACATAATTTTCCTCTTTCTTGTTCTGCATCTTTTTTTTCCTGCTGCTGCAGTATGTTTATTCCTCTTTCTTTCTTTCTCTCTCCTCTTCCTCTGCCTTATCTCTTCTCACTCCACATTTACTCATCTCTGCATCCTTTTTTTTCCCTTTTCTGCATCTCTGTCTCTCAACCTTTTCCT
The DNA here is from genome assembly GCA_030068355.1 of Notoglanidium maculatum. NCBI lineage: Eukaryota > Metazoa > Chordata > Actinopteri > Siluriformes > Auchenoglanididae > Notoglanidium > Notoglanidium maculatum. Next base: position 2,651,400 of record JAQQZX010000033.1, on the reverse strand, counting down.
CTTCTCTCCTTTCTTCTTTCCCTTCCCGTCCCCCCTCTTATCCTCAATGTCTTCCTCTCAACCACTTCCTCACTCTCCATCGTACCCTTTTCCCTTCTCGTCCCCTTTCTCTCTTTCTCTCCCCTCCTCTCTCTCTTTCTTCATCTCTCCCTCCCCTTTTTTCCCCTCCATCTGGTTTCTCTCTCCCTTTCTCGCTGTACTCACTCCGTTTCTTCCTACTTCTCTCCATTTATCTTTTTCTATTCTCTCCCATGTTCTCCCTCTCCCTTCTCCTTTCCTTGCTCATCCTCCTTCTCTCTCCCTCCTTCGCTTTTTTCTCTCCTGCATCCTACTTGTCTCTATCCATCCCACTCTTTGTTCCTCTTCCTCATTCCATTCCTGTCTCTTTTTCTCTCTCCTGCTTTCTCCACCTGCCCATTCCTCCTTCTCTCTTCTTTCGCATCCTTTCTCCTCCGCTTTTTCTTGTTCTCTCTCCGTCTCTCTCCCCGTCTCTCTCTCGGTCAGACTCGAAGCAGAATGGTGACGCGGCGAGCGCAGCGCTGGCTAACGAGGACTGTCCCACCATAGACCAGGTTCTGAGCCCGGATGAACGCAGCCCGGTGGGACGAACGCGCGAGCGCTACCAGCAGGACCGAGCCTGCTTCCTGCTCAACACACGCGACTTCAGACCCGCAGAATCCAACGTCCGGAAAGGTGCGCACGTACACACACCCAAAACACACGCTTTGCTTTACTCATGTGTTTTTAACTCAGTTCACACTAGAGTACAAACACACTCTAAAACAGTCGAACGCATACCGTATTTCCTGGACTATAAGTCGCCCCAGAGTCTAATCCCAGCTCTCTAATGATGTCATCATGTCTGAAATCAGATCAAGGCTTCACAACCACCGGCAAAAAAAAGAAGCTTAGAGAAATACCTCTACAAATTAATAGCGCCCAGGACAAGCAAATGTCATGACCAGGCTATTCGTTTTTTTTATCCCTTGCAGATCAGTAGGTTCCTTATAAGCAGAAAAAGTGAAAAAAAGCACTCTTTATTGACTTTCGCAGATCAGAATGTTTTCCTTGGGTGAGTAGCTCCGTTTAAATGAAACGCGCTGCACCGTGATGCTACAGAAAAAACAGAACTCGCCTGCTTTACGATGTGCCATATGATCATGTATACAGTATGACTCATGTGATATTGCTTTTGTACAACAGTTTTACAAAATAATTTCAACGAACTGACATTTCGGACAAAACGGGGCCAAAACATTTGCTCCCTTGAATGGAAAACAGACCCCAAAGAAGCCACAGTGTATGTCATTTCCTGATGCACCTTAAAGTCTGGATAATATTGTACATGTACCTGATATACAGTAGCTGCAATGAATCATCTCTCGCTCTCTCTCACACACACAATGCCAAGCATTTACGTTCATCCTAAATCCGAACTCTCATTTTTGATTTCCCTGTCCCTTTTCTCTTCCTAGTCTGCTTTTTTTTTCCTTTAATTGGAACTTCTGTCAGAGCAGTCACAAGCACCTTCATAATTGCGCAATTCAGCAACGCTGCGTTTTTTCCCCCCTTTAAGGTGGCAAACAGCTAATATTGATTACTAAGAACTTCGATTGTTATTGATTTGTAACTCGCATAGCTAAATGTGCATTCCCGTAACCTGAAGCCAAAACAAACATAAGGGGAACCTATGGTGATTTTTTTTTAGCAGCATGCGTGGTGTTACACCGCTTGAAAGCGTTACTTTAGCCAAACAGCACTCTCGGCCTTTTCATGCTAATCCGTAGTTCTACAAGGATAACATTTTAGCTAATTATTATAACCATGTAGAATCAGGTTCTGCCTACTCGGGTCTTTCTGCAACCATGACAACTACAAGGAGAACTACTATCAACAACTGACAACTGAAGTAGCACATCTGCTGTAAAACCGCGAACGCACAGGCAAGCCACTATAACAACTAGAGTAGCATGTCGACCCTAAAAACCCCAACAAACAGACAAACTAATCTGACTGCTGGAGTAGCACACCCAAAGTATGGTATCTATAAAACCATAAAACACCGAACACACACAGCAGTTAATGTAACTGCTTAAGATGCTCAACACATCTACTGTAAAGACAGGGAAAAAATGGCTTATAGTCCAGAAAATACAGCAGAGATACAGGGACATGATGACAGATACACACATAAACACACCCATGCAGTGGGTGAACATACATGTCCACGTGTTCATGTGTGTTTGTCTTCCCTGCGGTCTCAAAAGAATGTTTATTTGTATTTGTGTTCACTTTATACGAGTGTTAAGAGTTAAGGGTAGGTTTCACCCACGTTCTGCTTCCGTCCACACAACGTCGAATATGTCCCGCTCCAGTCAAAATGCTAATCTTTCCTTAGCATGTAGAATTAGATAGGATTAGCACGTAGCTTATGTTGATGCGAAAGATTCCAGCTGTCAAAAAATCTCCTAAAATTAGTTTGTGGCATGTAAAAGGAAATGATCCAGCGTGCTGCCCAGTCCCATGTTTTGGTTGCGCGGAAACCTAACAGACTCAAATAGACTCAGCTAGTTATTTAATGTAGACAAAGTTAAACAAACTAGTATATTGTTAGCCTCTTCACTTCTAACAACTTTTCCAATGTAGCATGCCATGTTTGCGCCTTTGGGAAAAAGCGGACCAATGTTTAAGCTACGAGACGCAGACGATGTTATTCAGATCTGGCTAGCATTATATGTTTGATTATTGAAAATGTTATTTTGCGCAGTTTCGTCAGCGTGCGTCACTTGTGCGTCCCTGCTTCTGGAAAAAATAAAGTGTCATCCAAAGTCATCCAACCGACCTAGTAGCTCATGCTGGTGTTATAAAATCGATGTGCGTCTTACCGCCACAAAATGTGTAAACATAAACATAAGCATTATTAATAGAAAGTTGAAACATAGCTACTTACTTGATGAAAGCTACTTATTTGCGAAAGTCAATAACAAATAAGGTTTATTTTCTTTTCTGGTTGCTGTTTACCCACTTGGCAACTATAGATGAAAAACGAATAACACTGATACAGAATCTGCTTGTCCCGAGCACGCAAGCTACTGATTACGTTCCTCCCCTGGTGAGCATTGTCATATAATGGACAGTATAGTAACGATACAATACAATACAATGCGAAGTGTTTGTACAGCATGAGTCTTCAAAGGGGTGGGGTGTCAAGACTTTTTGCCAAATGACATGACCGCAGCACACATCAACACCAGGCTTACTAGCCTTCACTCATGCTTGGTTGGGTGCAATGAGGTTCCTTTATCGTTCCTGATAATGCCTGCTTTTTGTCCAACAGTGATACAAAACGGTGAGATGCAGCATTACAGATAGCATGTTAACATATTACTGAATGCGTAGCTTTATTCTGGAACTTTCCTTTAAAACAGAACGTGCGTAAACTTACCCTACTCTCTCTGTATGTACCTGTGTGTGTGTGTGTGTGTGTGTGTGTGTGTGTGTGTTGAACTGGTTGGGTTCAAATGTAATTATGAGTTACATGAACGAACACAAGAACAACTTTAACTAAACATGGAATAGCAGATTATTCCTGTATATATGTGTGTGTGTGTGTGTTTGTGAGTGTGTGTGCACATGTGTATATGTACGTGTGTGTGTGCTTGGTGTTATCTCACCCCCTCTGTATTGTCTCTCTCTTCAGGTTGTGTCATATCACGCGTTTGTATGTGGGCTTCTTCATTCTACTTCCTGTTTTAGTGTTACCCTGTCCTTTCTGCGCCGTGTGTGTGTGTGTGTGTGTGTGTGTGTGTGCGTGCGCGTGTCATGTGTTTCGTGACGTGGCTTATCTTGTTCTTAACGTGTTTTGCCCTTTTTTCCTGCTCTGTCTACTTCAGTGACTTTCAGCTCTGGCTTGGGGCAAGAGTCCCTCCAGGGTTAAAGGTCAAAGGTCAAATTGAGGTCAGAGTGAGGTTGTGCGAGTGGTATCCTCAGGTCTGAGACAAACAGAGAAGAAAAAGACAGGATAGGAGATGAGGAGAACTAGGAGATGAGACCTGTGAGACTTCACACACACAACCTCACTACTTCAGTTCTGTGTGTGTGTGTGTGTATGTGGGTAAGTGTGTCAGGTTTGTTGTGAGTTGAGTAAGTGTGGGGTGTGGACACACACTGATGCATGGCTGACTGGTTGACAGACAGACACAGGGACATTTGGACAGACTCTCAGACAGACTGACAGGGAAGGTAAGAACGAGTCCCCAAAAACCGGAACGTCCTAAAAAGCCCTAAAGCCCTACACACTAAACCCTAATCCCTAACCTGCTCAGCTGCAGCGTTGTAGTGTAAGGTAAACCAGACACACCATGCTCTCTTGTCTCACTGTAACATCCAGAGCAAGCTCACTCTCTCTCACACACACACACACACACACACACACTTGCCTATTGACTATCTTTATGAGGACCTTTCATTAATATTATTAACATAGCTAATTAATGCTAAACTGCACCTAAAACTAATCCTAACCTTAACTTCACTAACCAAAAGGAACTAGTATTTTCCAATAAAAGCTGCAGTTTTGTATAGTTTTTGTTTTAAAAAAAAAAAAAGAAGAGCAGTTTTCCATCTGGGGACCAGCTAAATGTCCCCATAAGAATAGGCATATCTGACAGTTTTAACCTGGTCCCCACAAAGAAAATTCCTTTTATCCACCAATATATGAAAACATGCACCCCCCTCACACACACACACAAATACACACCAATTTGTTTGGAAAAGACAGTGTGTGTGTCCATTTTTACTTGTTTAACTTTTTATGGGGACCGTTTGTGAGATTGCTGCTTTGTGAGGACCTAACGTCTTCATGTTCTTTGAGCTACATGATGTGAAACAGTCAGTACCTTGGGCACCAGGGACAAGAAGATTACATATCCAGGAGGTAGTGCATTTACAAGTACGTTTACCGATGCCAAAATAAGTATCCTACTTAGTATTTATAATCAGGGACGTCACGGGATACTTTATTCAGCTCTGTTTATATTTCCTCGGTATACATCGTGGCCATGAATAATGGATATGTGTACTCTTATGTGTCTACGCTACTCGGCTAGTTCTTCATGTCGTTAGCTAGTTGATTTCATATGAACTACATTACCTAGCTACATTAGCTACCTTGTTTCACTTCAGAAACTTTTGAACTTGCTCTGGATATTAGAGTGGTCCGTGCATGTGTAAGTGCTATTCACACGCACAACACATACACACCATACAAGCTGTGTGCATATATACTGTGTGTGTGTGTGTGTGTGTGTGTGTGTGTGTGTAAGCACATGTGCTTGTGCTGGTTTGGCCATTTGGATCCAGGCTGCTCTGCGCTTGAATGTTTGCAGCTGACTGCAGTAGTAACACTGTGTCTCTACACCAGGGCCTTTAGCTCGGCTCTCCCTACCGTGAGTTCCTCCTCCTCTTCCGTAAGGAATCTCTTCCTTTATCTTCATCTTCATTCTTTTTTCAGTTTGGTTTGTGTGTGTTTCTTGGTGGGCGTGTCTGTGTTTGCTTATACATCTATAAGTAAAAATAATTTTGACAGTAAACTGTTAACAAGGAGACATTTCACAATACTTGGACGCAAAGCACAGACCTGCCAACCTTGGCGCATTTTGCGTAGCTCTGCAATTTAACATCGGAGTATGTTAGCATGAGTTATCACTCAACAATACGCCAATCAAAGAGCCTATCACCTCATGAATCTGGATTGATTGACAGCTGTCTAGGTGTTTTGATTTCTCCGATATTAACTGACATTACCTGAAAGTCCCGCCCCCTTACCACCCATCTCACATGGGCCAGTGCTCAAATTTTCCTGCTCCAAAGATGCGCGGACGCTGCAGCTTTGCTTTCTATCAAGGTAAACAGCGAATGTTTTGAGTTCATTAATGTGAAATAAATTCTCTCAGCATATGTCTGACTTAGCCATCGTTAGACAAGTGTATAGACGTTAGTTAACTGGGGTTTTATGGGGGCTCGGGGGAAGCTGCTGCTTGTTGTAGTCACTAGGAAACTTTAAAGCGACACAATCTTATTCATTGCTGTACGTAACATCTTTTTCCTAGAATAGCAAGAAAGAACGTGTGCATTTAAACATTTCTAATGATGTGCGAAAGAACTACATCGAAATTGTATTGCGTTTTTAATCCCCTCCCCCCTCCCCATCGGCGGGACTACGCATTATTCCTCTTCGAAAGTTGGCAGGTCTGACAACAGTTGAAGTTGGTAAGTAGTACTGCATTCTCCAGACTATAAGACAAGTATTTTGCTCTCTGGCAAATATAACAGCAGTTGTAGTAGCCCTGGTTAGTGGTTTTTACAGTAGACCTGCTACTCCAGTAATTTTTCACTACATTCCCATTATATAATAATTACCACCTTTCTTCCAGCTGAAAAGAAAACATTCATGTCAGTCTAAGTCAGAAGTTTGTCTGCTTTCTGACAGCCACCATATTCTTTGACTAAACCAGGAAGTCAGGCAACCAGCAACCGGAAGGTTGCGTGTGTCAAAGTGGGAATTTTAATCTATATTTCAGTTTATATGATTTCTTACAGCTAATAGGTTGTACCACTGATTTCAGGTGTGTAAAAGATGCTCATTGGGAACAGAGCGAAATGCTACTTCTAGCTAATGTTAGATAAAAACTGAAAACCACAACCACCATTTCCAGTATTTAGGTGTACACTATAACAGGAAAGCTTTCATCCTAAATTCTCTCACATGTAACTGTTAGCTTGCAAGCATAATATTGAAAATCTCATTAGCATTGTCATGGCATTTTAGAGGCAATACAAACATATAAAATACAGATCTCTACATGCCATTTGTGTGACAAAATAGAATTTAGGAAGATGACTTTCATACTTCATTGCGACTTATTGTCTGGAAAATATGGTCATGTTTTAAAAAAATATGTAAATGTGACATGCTCCAAATGTGGTTTTCTTTTTTTTTTCAAAAGGGGTTAATTTTTTCAGTACATTAGTGATTTGATATTGCTATCAATTCGTACATTCCATTGTTCTGCCTTCCAATTTTTCATCTGAATGACCTTTGACCTCAGCATGACCTCAACTACTCTGTACTATGTGTCTTCAAACATCAAAACCAGTCATTCAGGGTATAATGGTATCCTACCATGTGGCTTAGCCACATGCATGCCTATTTAACTGTGGCTAGGCTAGCCCACAGAAGCTAACCGAGTGTTAAGTGGTTTAGAGGACGTTGTTCAAAAGAGCTCTCATGTTACAAGCTACAAGTCTTCATGTGCTAAACACCACCGCTAGCACTCTTGATTTGCGTTCTGGTCGAGCCCAGATCAATACAATTTAATTGTGGGTAATACAAACCCTTTCCGTTTTTAACTGCCTGCAGATCAATACGCTGCCATGTAGCAGGAATAGATATCTCTAAGATCTCTGTGTACATATGGTATTCATAGCAATACACAACCAATTACAGAAATGAATGCCTATGAACACTCACATCATCCAAATGTTTGGGATTTTTTATTGATGTTCAAGTATGATTGATAAATAAGAAATAAAACATGGTGGCATATGCTGTTACAGAAAAAAAATATTAAAATGGTAGTGTGACAGTAAACTAATTCCATTTTAGTATTGTTTTCAGCTTATTAGCTCTGTTAATTCCAGACTTAAGACCACAACATAGCTATTTTGTCTCCTCAATTAGATAACCCGTAGTACATTTTCCTAAAAATGTTTCATTTGTGATTACAGTGTGCTTAGATAGACACAAACCTCTTCCAAATAGCGCTATTTACCATGCTAGGTCATGGTTTAGCATGTTCAAAGCTAGCTCATTTTCTACAATGTTAGTTCATAGCTTAGCCCATGTATATATTAATTCTAGTTTGTGTGTTAGCCCATTGATATAATTCAATATATATTAGCTAACATATATTAATTCATGTTTGTGGGTTAGCCATTTTCAGCAATGCTAGTTTATGGTTTAGCCTGTGTATACTAAACATGGTTTGTGCATTAACCCAATGCTAGTTCATGGTTAAGTCTGTTTATTGATAGGCGATAGGGTAAAACATCTACAACAGTGCAAGTTCATACTTTAGCCAGTGCATATTAATGTTAGTTTGTGGGTTAGCCAGTTTTCTAACCCATGGTTAGATTAGATTAGATGCAACTCAGATCCAATTATCTGATCATAATTAATCTAATTTGTGTGTTAACCATTTTGTACAATGCCATGTTATGTTTTTGGCTGTTTAGTGCTGATGTAAGGGTCAAAATATTTAGCACTAGGCCATGGTTTAGCTGATGTATATTAATGCTGGTTTTTGAGCTAACCTGTTTTTTTTAAAAATTTTTTAACCATGCTAGCTAATGTTTGAGTATGTGTAATGCTAGGTTATGGGTAAAAACATTTTATGGCCACGCTAGTTCATGGTTTAGCCTGGCAACCTACAGAATTCATATGGGATGCAATGTAGACCCAAAGTAGACCACCGACTCCACTTTTAAACGATTTGCCTGCTATCTGATATTAATTAATTTAAAATAAAATTGCACTAAATAGCACAAAGCTCAAACAAATTAAGGGAAGACATCTCTCTCAACCTGGAAAGCATTAAAACCTGATCTTAAAGGTCATATGTACTCATTATAGTAGGGTCATATGTATTTATAGAATGTTGGAGACGCTGCAAAAAATTGTAAAACTGGTTTTGATGTTTGCACACCCTCGTTTTCCTTTCATGTCTTTCCTCTCCATTGCTCATTATTGCACTCCGCTGACTAATATTCATCTCATTCTCCATCCATCTCCAGGCCGCCAGTGCAGTGCCAGTATTTCTTAGACTGTGGGTAGGTATTTAAAACGCTACTACTAATATATATACTATATTGTGTTTATTGAATTCCATACAGCCAAATTTGTCGGTAGGTATTCAACATATAAGTGGTGCATTTTTAGGAACGTTAACACTTCGGGGGGTGTGCTGTTATAGGACAGTAGTCACTCAACAAGTTTGATTATTTTCCTAAAACAGCAAATCCGGAAGTGTTTTGTTCCTCTTTGTACCACAGCCATTCGAAAGTGCTGTGGAATATTACATGCAATGAATGAATGAATGAACCAATGAATATATGTATTATATCCATATAATATTTTTTTCTAACATTGTCTCTAATTTCAGTATATTGGTTTCAGGTAACTATCCTAATAGTTTGCTCTCAGTTTAATATGCATTTAATATGAAGGTGGTGTAAATGCTGGCCTCACCTCCATTTTTTTTAGAATCCATCCATCACATTGTCTTCTTCTCTTCCCACTCCCAAAAACCACGTTTTTTTTTTTTATCTTTCACTTTGCACTTTTGACTTCTCGCTATGTAAAATTCACAAAAAAAAAGGATATGGTATGCTATAAATATGGCATAAATACATTAGATTACCACTTACACCTCAGCAGTTCGCCAGTGCTATTTCGTAAAGACATAGTCATACTTTTTAATTCATTTTCTTTATGTTTAATGTTGCTTAACGTCTCTGAAACAAGTTACTTCTAGTTATCACTTACATTATAAACGGCCGCTGTGTTATCCGCCTCACAAATTTTTCTGTCCCATGTACTGACACTGGAGACTCTCGCATCTCCCCACAGAAAATCTCACTTTATCAACAATTATACAAGCTTTTAATCTGATAATGTTCACCATACATGATAAGTATTAGAAAGAGCTTATTATTATATGCCTTGTAGCTGAAGTTATAGAAAATTAACAGCTAACCAGTAAGAACCGAGGCATTTCTAGTGTAAACACTAACTTGTTTCTATGCGTCCTTGCCAACCAGGGCGGACAAACCAAAAACCTTTCTCAAGTAATATTACTACAACAAGGAAAAGGAAACGCAATCATTCATATAATTACAAAATCTATTGTTGATTTAGTATTGAAAGCCTTTTAAATAATTATTATACCTTAAATATTTGATACGATAGTTGGAATTTTTGCATTGGTACAGTATAGTGTTTATATTATAGTTCTCTTCAAGCTTTAGTGTTCAATTTGGGTTTTTTCCCCTGCACACCCAGGGAAGCCGGAAAAATAAACGAGATACATCTATCTCGCAGTTATGAAGAATAAAAAACTGGATCACTTTCAGGGAGAAAAAATAAACCCACTACAGGTGACTAGAGTTTATGTGAAACATGGTGGCGGGTGCATATAGTGTACGTGTTGGTCAATAACCTGTGAGTGTCTGTGGTTGCTAATTCCTGTTTGTAAATGTATGTGACCTTGTTTGTGTTTAGCCATCCTTGAGTGTGTGTGTGTGTGTGAAGTCTTCATGTATTTCAGAGATTTTCTTGCAGATTGCTAAAGCTCCTGTAGTGCAGAGAGAGACAGAGGGAAAAAATAGATCTAGTAAGAATAAGACTGTTTATGCTGATTTTACCACACACTGATGTGGCACAGTATGACATTTCTGACTGAATTCTATCTAGACGATGAAGTGTGTTTCCCTCTACATGGTTGCCATGTTATTAATTACAGTACTAATACCCTGGCAATTCAGTGAATATTCCGTGTATCACACTGATCTGAATGTAGCATTTTTACCTGCTGCCTTCCACAGCCAGTGTGTGTACATATACATAAGTGTGTGTGTATGTTTGTGTGTTTGCATGTGTCCTAATCATCTACTTAAAGAGGGAATTTTCCCTCTTCCTCATGCTTTCCAGTTAACACACACTCTTTCCAGCTAACACACACCATAAAAGAGAGAGATTGCAAAAAAAAAAAAAAAAAACCCAGAGAAGTGGGAAAAGAATGAAATGTGGGTGGAAAGAAGCTGCTTGCACTTTCTCTTAAATGTCTGGTCGTTTAAGCCAAACCTGGGAACAGTCATAAGCCTGACGTCATCTGATAAAAACCACGTTACATATACGGAACTGTATACAGTAGGATTCAATGTGAGTAGTTCATATTGATGTTTTGTCATGCTTATGATAACCTAGCGAAGACTTCATGACCACACAGCCAAGGGAAGTGTGATTTAAAGAGCTGTTGGAGGTGGCCAAGGTATCCGCAAGTACCACAAATCTGACTTTATTAGTTGCATTTTTAGTATTCTAGTTTTAAAGTGTGTCCCAAGTGCTAGTCTAGGAGAGGTAGGGTTAACAAAACAATAAAACCCTTCTTAATTAGGAACACCTGTACACCTGCTTATTTAAGAATTCAGCCAATCAGTGCAGTGCAGTGATGCTGTACAGTCTGAACCACTGTTCAAAATTAAAGAAATGGTAATTAAATAAATAATACGGCAGTTAAATGAATCGGGAGTAAGAACTATGAAAGGGCAAGGTGGGTACCTCGCTAATCGATCTGCAACTCGGGAAGAATTTGTCTGTGTAAAAACAACCTAGAGATAACGAGGTTCTGCCTGAACTGAGCCCGGAATCGACCCGGGATATGGGCCAAGTGTGAAAGCACCCGAGGGAGTGGTGGTGGGGCATGGCGGAGTTCAGATTTACAAGGTTTTTGTATATAAAAAGTAAAGTAAAAATCTGTCTGTGAGCTGGCTGTAATCATAGTATCGTTTGTGTGCTGCTGGGAAGTATAGAATCGAAAGAAGGAATTGCGAATCAATCAACAGATGCGTGTCCTGAAAACGAATCCCTTCCGAACGGTACTTTACACATATGCTATTTTAGCATAAGAACACTAACTAGACATGATTTTGGGACACACTCTTAATATTCAACGAAGACGCTAAACACACTTGAAGGCTGCTGACATCATCACAAAATGGCCACCGTGGTGTCCTTGACAGCCTCCAGCAGCACAGACCGTGGTGCAAGGGCTCAGGCGTGTACTCGCCATTGTACTGAATCTAGACCTCCGTGCCACTCTGTCTCTAGTTGATTGAAACACATGTATAGTTCCTGTGGAAGACATGATGTTTTACCCGGAGGTGTTTCCTTCAGCTGACAGAGTTGCTGAAGTTCTGTAGTCTATGAAGAATTGTGTGTTGTGGTGGATTTTATTGGATGGAAATGTATGACATAATTCATAATTCGCCTTTTCTTGTTTTGTCCTGTTTTGTCCTGTGTGTGTGTGTGTGTGTGTGTGTGTGTGTGTGTCTCTGTCTCTTCTTGATGTCTCTTCCTTTATTTCAACATTTCTTTGAGTTCCTCTCATTTTATATCATTTTATAAACATTTTCGGTTATGTTTTCTCACCCATGTCTTCCTAACTCCATTAACACTGACCAAAAAAAACCCCCTTAATTTAACTACTAACTACTAATACTACCTTGAAAAATGCCTATAAACTTTGGTCGGTCAAACGGCAGCCACAGGCTACGAGAAATCTCGCAGCTTGAACAACATATCGGGAATGGCAGGGTCGTCGCTGCGTTTGACCCCGATCACCAGCGCGCCCTATGATCCTTACGAGGCCCCGGGACCCCTGCGCCGCTGCCGCTCACCCATCCCTTCCATATTGTAGAGCGAAAAGCGACAAGGAAAATGCTAGAAACTCAGGACAGGGGAACAAGAATACAGGATGGAGGCCCAGTCTCCCAGTGGAACTCAATGGAAGCAATAACCATCCTGAATGTAGAAAGCTCTTCCTCCATCCTCGTCTACTCAGCTCCAGGTGCATGTGTATAAAGTAGTGCTGAGAGAAGACACTTCGACGTATTTAGTGAGGAGATTTCGTTGAAACTAGCTAGTAGGGATATTAATTGAAAAAAAAAAAGCAGATTAACTACATTAAGTCGTCAAGTTTAGCCTGGGTTCACTCTAGCAAGTGAAAAGTCGCTCGTGTTCCTTGTAGTCTCTTATGGGTGTGTAGCTACCACTATTGTTGAAAAATGGTAGTAGCGAAAATGTATAGCTGCTAACTACTTAAACACAAATGAACTAATGCACTAATCACGTTACACGCTAGGCTTTGTACTACGTAGCTTCATTGTCAGGTTAGGAAAGCAAGCTAGCTGTACTAGCTACATACATACACTCACCAGAGGCATCAACCATCCCTGGTTCTTCCTTTCGAGCCTTATTTTTCCTCGTAATTTCTCTATGCACATTTAATGAAAGGTGAAATGTGACCGGAATAAGATGGAACCACGGTTAAGTTTTTCTTCCATTACTGAGGATTGAACGTAAGTGGGAACCGGTGGCAGGTAGGAACAAAAGTTACGAGTGGGGAACTGAAGAAAGGTCGGACCAGGATTTGCCCGAGAAATCGTTCCAGCCAGTTTGTTGCTTTAGTTCTTCATAGCTAATTTGCATAAAATTGAGAAAATCTTGCCAAAATTACCACGTACCTGCACAGAAATCTATTTTTCACTTGCGGCTTTGTCACTCACTAGTGTGAACCCAGGGTCAGAGAACAGTATGTGTGTTTGTGACTTATAAAAGTAGCTATTGTTCTCATACCATTGTGGGCCAAATGTCTTCACTCTCATCAGTAGATCGAGAAATAAAACAGACCACCGAAGAACGGAGCTACTTTAATACCTTCATTCCTGACATTTTGCTAACCTCATCCTTCATAGGACTGGATAATAATCACTAAACATTTTAATGCGATGAATGCGTACATGATTATACACTAGTACATATGATCATTATGCAAACAAGTTTAGAAAAAAGGTCAAATTTATTATATATGCATTGAAAACAAAACTATGGTTTGTTTCGTTTAAATAATACTTATGATTATCCAGTATTTTGGCAAGTACTTGAGCTAATAATATCTACAATTTTTGCTAACTAGCTACAGATTAATATAGGATAAATTTGAGGGAGGATAAAATTCTTATAGGTCGCTGTTAGTGGAGCTACAAATGAATTTGCATCATTTTCTTTATCCGTTGTTGTTTTTGAAGACATTTTTTTTTTTAGTATTCTAATAGCACATATCAACATTATTATTGCTTTTTGTTCATTCTGTCCAGTTTTTTCTGCGTTTGTACAATCTAAGAAAAATTAATGGCCGTAAATATTCAGGCCAAGACTGCAAAGTAATACAAGCACTGCATTAATGCATTAATTCACATTATGATTTGTTCAATCATTTTTCACTTCGTTTTTTATTTATTCTATCCAAAACCCAGTGAAATGGAAAAAAGTAAGGAATCATTTTGATCTGAAGAACTTCAACACCATTAATAGTGCACACACCTACAGTGGAGATCAAAATGAGAAATCAATTCATAAATACTCGATTTTTTTCTCAAACATTGGCAACCTTCATTACTCAAAGAGTATTCGCTATGCGTATACCACTGTTCTACTAGCATGGTTTTCAGGATAACCAAGGCAGTTCAACAAAAACCTTTATATTTTAGGAAATACAGTGGTCAAAATTAGAGAACAGTAAACCATTCATCAGAAAAGTAGCTTACAAATGGAATTTTTGATGGTTACAGCTCTCAAACATTTGTAGGAAGTGCCTTTGCTTTGAATGACTTTTGCACATTTGCACTTGCAGGGCATCACCAGTTTCTCACAGTGCTCTGGTTTGCTCTTGTTCCACTCTTTTTCTAGTCTCTTCCAGAGTTCAGTAGAATGTTTCTTAGCCATAACATTCTTCTTGACCGGGTTCAGATTCCGACTCTGGTCTGGACATTTTATTATTTCAATGTTCTCAGCTTCAAGCAAGTTCTTTACCCTTTCTACATTGTGACATCTTGCATAAAAATTGCAATCTAATTGGGAGATGGTTGCAGGGAAGGAACCACGTGTTGCTGAAGGAGGCTCTGGTTACATTAGCATTAACCTTGCCATGTAGCTGTATAAGACAGCTAACCCTAACCCTAGGAGGGTACATTTCCCCCAAGGCTAAAGCTGTTGTCTTGTATGTAGCACCTTGGTCCTGGAGAAACGCTGTCTCGTTTCACTGTATTACATGTACACACGTGGACAAAATTGTTGGTACCCTTCAGGCAATGAAAGAAAAACTCACAATGGTCACAGAAATAAC
>JAQQZX010000033.1:2543907-2612577 GCA_030068355.1 Notoglanidium maculatum | reverse complement strand
CCTGGCGGAAATACAGCTATGAAAAGAATTGTTCCGATTAACATGTGTTATTTATAGAAACTCTGTTTGATGAATCTAATAATAATTTTAAAAAAATCATCGTATCTACCTGACTGTATTGCTAACATTGCCAATATGTATTATATATATACATATATTAAAATCCGTAAAACAGACCATGATCAAGATGCGTTACTACAGACGATGTTTGAAATGACGTGGCTGGTGTTACACTTAATGTTGTCCGTGTAACTGCGACGCCATTCTTTAGAATGCAATAAATACCATTTATTATACCATCTGCAGATGGTCCTCTCAGCCTGCCTTGATAAATGTGAAGCAGCAGATCATATTTTATAACATTACCAATGGATTTTTTTTTTCATTTAGCACTACGATAACAAATTTCACCAAAACACCAGTCTATATAAATTGGAGTCAGCCATTCAAGTATCTCAGAAATGCTTTTTGATGTCAGAAACTCTTTAAAGTGTATGAAGAAAATATTAAACAAATAAATATAATATTGTGAATCAAAGACAATAAACTTGTCATAGTGATAAGGATTTGTAATTTACAATATGAGCAATAATAATAAAATAGTGCACATAACCATGCACAGCACAAATCCAAGAAAGACACAAACTACTATTTTACTTACTTAGAGCTAAATTTGCTCAATAACCACAGATGATGAAAGAGGTTTCGTTATCACACTACAAAATCTGCCATACCTCCTGTTATACCTCAAGACCTCCTGTCAAAACTGTATACTGAGGCAGATTTATTAAAAAAAATAACAGTGGCCTATTTAAGCAGGCAAATGCACTTGAGTGACTCTAACATCATATAATCATTTATCCCGTTATAGCATGGCCTGATTCGGACGCTAGATTAAAAAAAAAAGTCTCTACATTCTTAAAAGTGTCAAGCTTACACAATGTTCCTCTTATTAAATCAGCCAAAGCGTGCAAAACATTGTATCAGAAGCGAACAAAAAAAAAAAAATAATAATCACAAGCAGCTTCTTTACTAATTAGAGTGAGGTGTTTGGTGAATCCACACTCTAGCATGTGTAGGTCAATTATGTCTGATTACAGATGTTGTTACAAGTATAATTGCACATTGGTTCTGACCTGCTGTGGGCTGTTTAACCAGTTGTGGTTGTTTTTTTTTTTGGAAAAAGGCTACTGATCAAGTGTTCTACACTTTAAAATGCAATATTTCACAAATCTCAAGCAGGAAGCCAGGTCAGATTTGGATCTCTTTATTTGCTACGTGTACATGGTGCACAGGAATGTGACTCAGCAGATCAGCACTGGAACGTCTAAAATACCTTCCAATTCAGCTTGCGCCTGCTTGACATGGCTTTTCATTTCAAGAAAAATCCATTACACTTGCAGCATTTATATGCAAACCCCTAGATCATGGCAGGGCAAGCAATTCAGGTCAATCTGAAGAAGAACTCCTCAAATGTACAGTATGCACAGAGGGAGCAAGCATACATTGGAGTCCATGAGTTGTTGAAATCCAGCTGCCACTCTGTTTTTCCAAGGAGTCATTAAGGTAATTAAGGGATCTGATATTAATCATTAATCCAAAATAAAAAAATTGAACTGAATATGGGTCTTGTCAATTCAAGGAACTGGATAGGCATCAAACATAGAAATGGTTTTCACGTTCACGGAATCAGAATGCACCATCAGACTTGGGCACTAGCATGAATGTGCTCTTCAAATGATGTGCGACTTTTTCCAGTTGCTTCTGAACTACATTTCTTTTCTGCATAAGGTTGTCTGCATGCAACCACACCAAGGGGAGTCTCAATATGGTGTTCTATGAGGTTAGTGCACCACAACAGGGCGATCAGGGTACCAGGTCAGGAGTCAAACGTACTGTAGCTGTCTGCGAGAGCAACAACTCAGACAACAACTCCCCTTTGGTGAGTAATTTTAAGCTAAAGGTGGGGAGTATTACAAGAAATTCACCTCCATATCTCTATAACTAGTACTTCCAGCTGAGACAATTTGGTACAGCTGATGTTGCATCTTCTGGAGCAGTTCCCCTGTAACACGTGACCCAGTGTATGGAGCCTGCCTTGCAACTAATTGTTTACAGGGTGTTGGACGGGCCTCCCATTTTTCTTGTCCAACACCCTGCTGGAGTTCCACTTGAACTGAAAGCGGGTAAAATTGACTGATGTACTTTCAGAATAACACTATCCACAATCACTAACGCAAAATGAAACCTCAGTACTGACTGATCTAATGTCCCAATTCTTTTGAAAAGGATCTCAATAAGGGGAGTCATGGTTGGGGTGGCCAATTCACCACCTGACATTTGCAGCAAGACCTACACCACAAATAAAATGAGGTGTTAACCACTGTTTTATTGTAAGATATTGTAACTTTATCTATACCTAAGTGCTCAGCCATAGTTACATAGAAAAGCTATTCCTTGTACTGGTTTGGGACCAGTGATTATGTGTTGGCGCATCATCTATACGAACGAACCCCAGGCAGTCAGTTCGAAGGATTATTAAGTGGAAAAGACAGACTTTGATGGATTAGAGTCTATGCATGTCTGATATCTATACCTCCTTGAATACTGACCAACATTCTGTTTCCTGCAGATTGGGTCAGACCGCAGAATCATGATGATCTGCAGCACCTGATCCACCTCCTTTTTGGGGGCAAGCCACGTAGTGCCCCAGCTCTCCACAACCCCAGCGCTATTCCAGCTGCAACAACCTGTGGAAAAAAAGAGGAGAGAGGAAGGCACTGTGCCCAGAATACACCACTCCCCATCCATGCCATTCGGTCTGCTCGGCAACCCCTTGTTCCAGTGACATGCACACTAGTCTGCTTAGTGCCGCAGGCACTCCCTTGAGCTGCAGTGGACAGGGTCTTCATTGCGGGAGTATTAATTTTTTTTTGTAAACTCCAACTGAACTCTGCTGTGACTTATTTATCCCCTTTCTACGTCTGTAATATACATGCTCGCTGACGTCAGTTTTATCAGCAGCTGATCTATGCGCAATAACATGATGGGCGGCATGGTGGGATTTGATAGATGATTGAACGTGCAGCAGACCAGCCACAGCCTCCAAGACCCCCAGCACACACATGCACACACGATCTATTATAGCGATACAGAGCTTGCAGGAAGTTTATTTATGTTAATGCTGAGACCTGAGACGTGCTGCACTTCTCATGGAAAAAAAAAAAACATGTGAAATGTCATCTACTTTTATTTTGTCTACAATCACCTGTGTAATAATATGCGTTTGTGGTTTGAGGCTACAGAGGCTTCTTAATATGCGATGCTCGTCGTAATCCTTGCATGATGTGTAATGCTAATATAATATGTTGTCTTGTGTTATCATACTTTTCACTTAATTAATATACACTTTTGACCTTATTTACAATGCCCGAGCACTTCTACTGTCTGTTTACATCATTTTCTTCATATGCCAGATTAATAAAACAGCAAATAGTACAAAAAAAAGTGTAGAAATTGAGTAAAATACTTACTGTACTGTACTTCTTGTAGGCCTAGGTGGCATTTAGGTATTGTCAGCTTCATATAGTGACCCTATTAAATAGCAGAGAATCTTAAGGGATCCCATCCAGTCTTCCATATTGATTACCATGTCATAAAGCAACATAGACACTGTAGGGCCCTAAGGAGCCTAAAATGCAGGTCTTAGGTTTGCCAGAGTCTGGTGAAAGTAGAGATACTCATTTTATTCTCAACTAGCTTCAGCACCATGGCACTTGGTGTGGACCATCAGATTTTGATTGAGACATTTTGCTCACTGCTTCCTCCACCTTCCTCTACCCAGGGTGTCCAGTAGGACTGAATGCTACACTTCTACTCCTGAAAACGAGGTATGTTTATCCGATGCAGTTGCAAGTGGTTAGCACTGTCGCCTCACAGCAAGAAGGTCCTGGGTTCGATCCCCGGGTTCGATCTGTTCCAGAATCACAATGACCCTCCATAAAGAGTCCATGGTGTGTTAAGATTGGAGTGGATGAACTCAAGTGACCTGCATAGAGCTCTGTCTTCAACCCCACTGAACACCTTTGGGATGAATTGGAACGCCGTCTGCAACCCAGGCCTCCTCGCCCAGCATCAGTGCCTGACCTCAATAATGCTCTTATGGCTGAACGAACACAAATCCCCATGGCCACGCTCCAAAATCTACTGAAAGTCTTCCCAGTATAGTGGAGCTTATTATAATAACAAGGGGGGACTAAATCTGGAAAGGGATGTTCATCAAGCACATACACATACACAAATGGTCGGGTGTCCACATACGTTTGGCCATATAGTGTATGTTTGTGTGACAATGTGCTTCTGAATTGTGGGTATGGTGTAGTCTGGCAGGTCAGTACTCCTGGTTAAATGTATAACAACAGACCAGCCACAAGCCACAAACCCTAGCTCATAGAGCGGTATAATAAGCAACACAGGTCTGACAGGAAGTCTCTTTGTGTAGATTAGTTTAGCACTTGCTGCAGTTCTCATAACTGACCTAAACAAAACATTATCTGATATTATTTAGATCTCCATTGTCTATGTAACTGTAATTGTTTTGTTCTATTAGACTGAATCACGATCTCCCAAATAAGCTGTGCTGATATACTCAAGAATGATTTTTCTCATTTTAAATTCCTATTATATTCCTCATTTTAAATGTTGGTTTTGGATTTATTTTCTGCATGGTTTCCTAAAGCTAAAATATTGCCAAGTACCAAAAACAGATGTAGATGTAGCTTATGTGTGATGATAAAAAAATCTTTCCATGTGTTATCAGACTAAGTGAGCAGTGCAGATAAATGCTGTGTGGCAGGAAGCCAACAATGTTGAACTTCAGAAAATGGATAAAGTTGGCCTAAGCACTGTGTAAATTTAAATACTATTTAATAGAACATGTAATGGGTAATACAGGTGTGCTGCATGTATAGTTTTCACCCTGTATGTGTAATTTTGCCCCGTGTTGATTTCAGAAAAGCCGAAATAGATTACCCCGTGCACCAAATCCTTGTTTTTTTTTCCTTTTACATCAACATCAGTGTGCGTCTTTTATATCAACAACTGTAGTAATCTATATTATGTCAACTAAAGAGAAACAACATTGCTTGAAGACATAAAGTGTCATTTAAAAAATGAAAAATAATAATAGAAAAAAAAATGAAATGAAATAAATTGAATTCTGTATCTATATGTGACCGGATCTAGCCGAATAAGTCACAGTTTGGATGGTTCGTTTTTACGCTGGTTTTAATAATCTTAGCAATGAGATGCATTAATAACTAAGTCAGAAGAAAGGCTTCACAAGGATTGTGTGACAAATGTGTGTGCAATATAAACAAAAACAAGGGTCACTTTGCCTCATTTTGCTGGATCAAGTCACGCACACACACACACACACACACACACACACACACACACACATATATATATATGATGATATGATCAGAGAGTAAGTGTAATATAAGGATCTGAAACACCATCAAAACCACAGAGAGAGAGAGAGAGAGAGAGAGAGAGTTTATGCGTGTGTGTGTGTGCGCGTGTGTGTGTGTATTCATACTCTGTTGCTCAGCACACAGCAACAACTTGAACAGCTCCAGGTACAGATCTTTATTCTGTCTAATAAAAGTAAACATTAGCATCTATAACTTATTCATTAAATAATGAATAGCAACAGGTTTGTGCTGGTTTGCTTTAAGATTACAGGTGACTATTATAAATAAAAATGTTCTTGCTGTTGTTGTTATTTTCCAGAAAAAGAAGATGAGATTCATTCTTTTCTTCCAGTTGCTCGGCTGTTTTTCTCACCTATGGGGAAGTCCGCTGGGTCTGAATTTGATACCTGGTACTCATGTTTCTCATGTTCTGTTCTCTTCCTTGCAACCGAAGCCATCTCTTAAAATGTATACAAATGTTACAAATTGTAAAAAATATACAAATTTGAGATGTTTTTACGTTTAAGAAATCGATTTATCGTCTCAGAAGTATGACATGCATGCACAGGTGGGAGCGTTAATACAGACCAGGACATTTTTAAACGCATTTATTTTTATTTTTAAGTCTTAAGAGATGTTTTGAATAATGTTTAAATGTACAATTAGACATAAATATTACATTAAATTAAATCACAGCATTAATTTAATAAGATTGTCATGTGAACATTAATATGTGGTGTGTGCGTGTGTGTACGTGTAGGTTATAATTACGGGTTGGAGTGTTTGAACGATTACCTCTATACCATAAGGTGCGAGTTGAACATGACCTCTGAGCCAGGACCCCATGGTGCCCTCTACTGGCTGGAATTCTACGATGAAAGGTTATTATTTAAATGATTCGTGCATATTCAAATCAGGGGCTGGGTTATATATTGTTCGAAACATGGAACGGATTCATAGTTAAGGTTAAACATTCATGCTCGAATCATTTGACGACTGAATGTGATATGAAGTGGTGCAAGATAATGTGATTGTAGTTTGAAAAGTAGCAGGTCATGCCCTCTGTATCTTGACTGATAAGCGCATAGGCCACGCCTCATTCAATTACACTGAAAGACATGTTTCCATGTCTCCTTCATTGTGACTGACAGACATAGGCCACGCCTCCTTTACTGTATTTGCTAGACGCATAGGCCACGCAGATCCGAGGACAGACGCGTTTGCATTGCAGTTAGAAACATGTCATTTGTAATTACGAACGTGAACCGTGAAGGCGAATCCGATCCGAGCAAAAAATCGGAATCGAACGGCGAGGCTTGTTATGTGAACGTAGCCGAAGTGGTTCATGTTTAGCTTAACAGCAAAAGGTTTACCGCTATTTATAGCTATGGTTTTCTGTCACATCGCCAATAAAGTCAGGTCACGTCTTTTAATGACAAAATAAGGAGCATGCATTCAAATAGATACACCGTGGCACTAGCGGTTATAAGTAGTTAGACGGTAGTAATAATAAAAATGTAACATAAAATAGCTCTTGATACAGCACATCCTATTATTTTGTTTTATTTGGAATATCACACATTTTGAGTTGTCGAATGAATAAAAATGCCAATATTGCACAGGGAGCCATTCGAGTGTATGTTAACATCGCAGACATACCCATGGGTGTGTGTGCTGAACCTGTTTACATCGACTACCTACCCTTTCACCGACACGGACATCTTCCAGATTTCGCTTAACTACAGTTACCATGGCAACAACAGATCAACAGTGCTGGACAAAGGCTACAAGCCAGTAAACTACAGTAAGAACCCCCAACACACACACACACACACACTGAGATACAAATACCAACACGCTCTGTGCATATATGCTCATATGACATGCATTTTGCAGTTCGACCTGTCACTCCATCGAACCTGAGTTCAGTACAGAAACCAGATAAGGTTGTTTTCCACTGGAGCAGTGGCTATCATGCAAGGGGGTTCCCGGCCCTGGAACTCAAGTACCACCTCCGCATACACGGAAAGGGCAAGGTGCGTATGTGAAGCTCAAGATACAAAATTTGTATTTGTGTGTATTTTGACAAATGTTCCAATCAGAAACAAGAATTCAGCCGAATGCTATTTATCTTGCTAGCAAACTAGGCTGCTTATTTTACACAATGTAAAGAAAAACCTAAATGCCGCTTCAAGCTAAGACTGACACGTCTAACACTGAAGCAAAAAACCCATCATTTTAGTAGGTGAAAAAGTGGTCGCACTTATTTTAATAATAAAAAAAAATGTACATTTAGCCATTTTTTTACTATTAGCTTGAAACAGTCCAAAATCCACCAATAGTATAAGACAGTTTGAAGCTTGAAATATGTAAATATATCTAGAAATAGAACTCTAATAATCCCATATTTGATTTATTGCACTCATATAATACATATCAGTAGCTACATGTAACCATATTGAAGGTATTTTTACTTGCAAAGAAGTCATTTTGTGCTGTATAGCGGAAGGTACTTTCCAGATTCAGTTTCTCTTTATCTCAAACTCAGTTCTTAGCCAATGTTTCTAATATTTGGTAGGTCTTATAAAGTTCAGATTTATTTTGTGATAACTGAATTTGTGATAGATTTGCGCCGTTTATCATAACGACACGAAGCTAGGGCGAGGCGTCTGTCTGTAATATTAGCTTTATCTTACGTTGCGTCACTTGAGCAATTTCACAGAAATATTGCTGTAATGGTATTTTGTACAAGAAGCTTATACTTTGTGATTTGTAGCCCTATTTTTGCTCATCTAGTTGTTTTTTTTATTAACGTTGATTTATCACTAGCTGTTTTTATAAGCGTGTAGAATAAATTGTAAAAATGTAGTTAGACTCAACCAAATTATCAGCAGTGCACATGTCATGACTGATCTATGGTGAGGCTACCTCATGCTAGCTAGCTTACTAATGAACCTGGCTAGCTAGCGGTAGAGTGGAATGGTTAGCTACATACAGTGGCTAACTACATAGCTGACTAATAATTTCAAAGTTGCGTTATTGAAAAGACTGTAGTACTATTTCAAAGAAAGGCGAGGCAAAACTTGCGACTGATCAAATTTAGCTCTGTTCTCACTTGGCAAAAACTGAACATGTAGGGCATGGGGATGTATTTTTAGCAAGGTGTGCTATCACCACAAAGAGGATACATGCCTGCGAGTGTGTCCAAAAACAAAAATAAAAAGCCTTCAGCAACATGTTGAACCCACTTCCTGTCGATTACCCAACTCCATCCCTCATAATCAGATATAAAATATCTAGAATTTGCTGAAACACTTCAACACCAAACAGGTTTGCTACTCGAATAGATTACTGCAATAGGAAATGTATTTATTATGTGTTTATATTATTTATCAGTGTTATAGGTGATTGCTGGAATAAATGTGGCACCTCGTTGTATCTCCAGGGTCTGATCCTGAGCTCAGGTTACTGCTGGTTCAGGCTGGAACTTGGAAAAGGAAATGGCGATTTCCTGTTAAAAATGGTGGGAAAACAATAAGCGATTACAAAAGCACTGACAATTGGAATTGAATAGATAAAAACATCATATCCATGATGGACTAATGACAGAGAGATGTTGGTGATGGTTGTGGTTGCTATACTGTGACCTACGTAGAGAACAGGATACATGTTGTGGGTCACATTGACCATGGAAAGAAGAAAAAAAACCATTTTTAATCATGTATGTGCTACATAGTGAATAGGGTGTGTGATGTGAGAAATACACCGTGGGCTGAGAGGAAGATTAATTGGTGGTGGTTTTGTATGTGACGTAGATGTCGAACAGGTATAATTTCCGTTTCTCATCCACACGTCGAAGGTTATAATCATTGTATGTTTGCAGGTGTTGGATGTCCACACCCTTGAAACCAGAATGTCGGTCCCGATGTCCGCCTTTGTACCTAGCACTAGCTACGAAGCACACGTGCGCTCAGAGCCTGATCAGGGGCATTACAAAGGCGTTTGGAGTCACTGGGGTCCCACCGTTTACTGGACAACTGACCCAGCTAACACTGAGAATATCACAAGCCCAGGTGAGCCGACATGGACGCCTGTTATTGATTTATAAACATCTGTATTTCGTATTTCATTTGAATAAATCTGGAGTTGACTCTATTATATTTGATAGTTGATTAGCATATCCGTACCTAGTTATAGATCCTGGCATTCTTTTAACTGTTAGGATGTCTAAGTTTCTAGATTTTAATATTTTCAGTAGTTTTTGATGAAATAAGAACAACAATATTAAACATATTATTGGCTATAATGTTCTATGACCAGTGCAGGCAGTGTGTGTGAAGTGTGTTGTGTGTGTGTTCAGAAGCAGACGCTCCGGATTTGTCTTTCGTTACAGTCTGCCTGGCTCTGTTCTTAGTGCCAGCGATATTGCTCTGCTACTTTTTATACACCAGGTGAGTCTTTCCATCTCTCTCTCTCGCTTTGGGTAAGGAATGATGCTGATGATGAGACGTTTGGGATGATGCTGATCAGCCCCATATAGTGAATGTTGGAGGATAATCCACAATAAATGTAAATGGATTTTAAAAAGTACAGTGCATTGGGGTTTTTTTTTTAATCCATGAAAATTGGCAAAGATAAAATCATAAAACATAAAATCTGCATGTGCTGAAAATAAGACACTTAGGGTACGCTCGTAAATGTTTACACCTTAGGCAAATATTAGTACGAAATATATGAACGGTCGTCTCTCGTCTCTGTTCCATTCTGTGGCGCATCTATTCATTTTTTTTTATTATTTGTTAGGAATTTCCTCTTAATGCAGAAAAGTGCATTTTTAGATGCATTTTAAAATGTAGTCAGTAGAAAAAACAAACTCAAGATAATTAAGCAAAACAGATACACAGATGAGTTTTGTAGACAGATACAGGAAAAAACGTATTGTGCTTTGTTTTTATGTACACAGTTCACTGTACGTTTATTGTTTTTTTTCCACAGGTGGAAAAGATGTGTACTGGACCCAAGTCCTGTTCCTCATATTGGAGATTTCAAAGTGAGTCTAATAGCTAATTCAATAGAAATATTTTAGGTGAACTGGATATATCCGCCATCTCCGACTCATCTTCATTTGAATGTAAAGTCAGGGTGAATATTAAATAGTTGTATAGGCTCACTATATTGTATATGTATATAATATTGGGCCACGTTACATTTAGTCCAATGTCCACTAGGCTGCACCAAAAATCATTTAGGAAATGTTTAGTTGGTTTTTTTTTTGCTCTTGAATGGATAAAGTGACGAACGGTATTTGTAATGTGAAATTAATCGAACAGCTCTTCTATAAATGACCTTGGCTCTGATGCTAAACTGTGCGTTCTCAGTGTTCAACGATGCAGCCGAAGAACGTGAGCGAGCTGCTCCTGAGGGAGGAGTCTCTCCATATTAACAGCTTGACTGCAGAATTTGACTCCGCCCCACAGCCGAATCCCACCCAGTTTGAAAACGTGAGTAACGTTAACGACGGCCCAGGCCACACCTTCTGCGCAGGCTCACCCCGATCTCCCAGCGTGCTTCAGTCTTCTGTGGGCTCAAAGGTCAGCATGAGTAGCTGGATGCAGGTTTTGATGTCAGCAGAGAATTGGAGTGTGACGTACAGCGATGACTACTGCACGCTCTTGCACACCCTAAGTGAACATGCTGTTAACACACACAAGAGTTAAACAGGACACGCGTGCATTCTGAACAAAGATGGAACTGTTAGCAGCTAACACATTACACACGTTACTGAATGATTACACATCTTTAAACAGCAGTTAATAGTTGATTGACTAAAAGAATACATTTTGGATTTTGAAAGGAAAGCATTTTTCTGGAACGCATCGTATTACACCGTCGTCATTTCCTTTCGCCATCACATTTTCATCAGCGCTTCTTCTGCCCACAGAAAGGGGGCAAAGCTCACGTATCCCCTGCGAGTTGTGATGTAATGCTGTAATGAGGCACATGGCGAGGTTGAGAATGTTGGACCCTCCCTCAGTGACTCAGCATCAGATGCTCCTCCCACAAGACAAAGAATGTATCATACCTTTTGTGCACTTTTCTGTACATAAAGGTGCAGAAACGTGAAAGTGGAAAATATTATTATAATATTTATTTATAATATTATTTCCAGCAGGAAAATAACCTCACCATAGAAAACAGTTCTTAGAAACCTGTATTTGAAAAATATTCCATAGGTGTGCATACCTACTGATTTTAAATACAAGCACCATCTGCTCCCAAAGGAATTCTGACTAATCCTACCTGCTCCTGAAGGAATTCTTAACAATTCCACCCATTCGCAAAGGAACTGAGTAATACTACTCACTCCCTAGGAATTCTTGACAATCCTGTCCATTAGCAAAAGAATTTTGAACAATTCGACCTGCTCCACAAGTAACGTTCAACAATCCTGCTTGCTCACAAAGAAATCCAGAACTATCCTGTCCACTCCTGAATGAATCCAGAACAATTCAGTTCACTCCCAAAGTAATGCTGATAAATCCCACCCACTCTAGAAGGAATTATGAAAAGAATTCTGAGCAATCCCACCCCCTCCCAAAGGAATTCTAAACAATTCCACCCACTCCCAAAGGAATTCTGAACAATCCTACAAATTCCTGAAGGAATTCTGAGCAATCCCACCCACTCCCAAGGGAATTCTGAACAATTCCACCCACTCCCAAAGGAATTCTGAACAATCCTACAAATTCCTGAAGGAATTCTGAACAATCCCACCCACTCCCAAAAGAATACTGGACAGTCCCACTGGATCTCAAAGAAATTCTGAACAATCCCAGCGACTCCCAAAGGAATTCTGAACACCCCTACCCACTTCAAAAATGAATTCTGAACATTCCCACTGGCTCCCAAATTAATTCTGAATATTCCCAGAAGGAATTCTGAACAATCTCACTCACGCCCAAAGGAATTCTTAACAATACCACCAGTTCCAATAGGAATTCTGAATACTCCCATCCACTTCCAAAGGAATTCTGAACAATCCTACTGGCTCCAAAAGGAATTCTGAACAATCACATCTAGCCCCCAAACTTTTGAACAATGCTGCCCGACCGCAAAAGGAATTCTGAGCAATCCTGCCGGCTCCAGCAGTTATTTTTTACATGTTCACGTCTACAATATTTTCTAACGTACATAGTCATTTAAATGAACTCATCATTATCAGAACACAGCATTTACTGGGGATGAATTAATGTGGTGAAGCCAATCACGAGCAATCCGGTGCATCCAGTACGTTCCCATGTTAATGAACATGGCCTGATCTTCCAGTTATTTAGAACTTGTGTTCATGCACCGTCACTTTGTTTGCTAGGTTTAAAATCGGCAGATGGGAATTTTATCCGACGTTAGCTAGAAATAGCATGATACTTGCAGAAGTTTGATGATCCATCTGTTGGAGAATTCACAAATTTGTCAAAATGTTAGAACCTGTGAACCTTGACGATGCTGATCTTTGAACTATTTTTAATCATATTTCAAAGTCAAGTCATTGTAATTCTTTATCAACAACAACGTAAATGAAAATTCATTTCCTTGGACGTACTATTGCCAGCCAGGTGGTTCACTTGCAGCATTTCTTGGTCTAAGAAATCAGGGCTGTAAGCTGTCAAATATATTGCAACTACCTAAAGATATTACTACATTTCTTTATTATTCTTTGCTTTCCATTCCAATCTTTACTTGAACTTTGTGTAAACTATGGCATTAGACAGAACAATTGTAATAATTCAGAAATCTATTTTCCATGATTTGATCTTTATATTATTGAGGAATGGTTATTAAAGATGGACTTGGTCACACCAGCAGCATGTAAATAAGGATACGATGCAGAAATTAGAGTTAATAGCTATTTTATTATATACCATGTACTCACATATATCTATCTTTATCATATCCATCTCAGGTGTATAATCATATCATATCATATATCCATCTCAGGTTACATACTCTGATTTTCAAGCCTAAGAAAAAACTATTTTATGCACTTCATTGTGTATTTTTTTTTTTTTTTTTATATTTGAGCACTGTTAATCAGTGTTTTAATTACAGGTATTTTTTATTTATATTTTTATTGTTTTATTTCCTGTCATTTCTACATTCTAACCATTAATAAAGTCAAAGTTCATACTTTTTTTTTTTGTACGTGATCAGTTTAATTTTGGTATAAAATGTCTCATATCTACAGTAGCATGTACCTAGCACATTTAATATTACCTGATTTTGACAAAAAAAAAAAAAAAAAAAAAAATACAAAATGGATAGAAAGCTACAAAGCAAGACCCCACTGCTAACCTAAGCATATCGGGCTCAAAGACGTTGACTCATGGTGCGTCCTGACAAAATTTTAAACGCACGCCATTTGCATTTGCAGTTTCTAGTCACAGACTGCATTGCGTTTTAAATTTCTTAAATTTGACCTCGAAAGGCACAACCTGAGGACACAGTGGCTGCAATCGTAACGAACACCACTGCAGTCTGGAGATCCGTTAGGGCAGAGGTACCAACAAGCAGTTTCCAGATTTCTCAGGATGCGATCATCTCTTCTAATCTAACTAACAAGCAAATTAGTTTCATGCGTATACCAGTCATGGGCAGCTTTCCAAAAAAAGAAAAGCTAATGAACAACTTCACCTGTGACTAGAGAAGGAGCTTACACTAGAGACTTCATCCATGAATGGTACCATATCAACGATAACACGGTTTTAATTTATCTATCATACCAGCCTCTTTGAAGGTTGTTACCAATCACTCAAGAACTCTGAGAACTTGTAGAAGGTCTGGCTAAATCCGCAGACCTCCTGAATTGGGCGACTGAATTGCAAGCAAGTTGGTTTTTAAATACGTCTCGAGTCCTCGAACTCGGAGCTTATTAAAATATTGCATAAAGGGGAAAATACGAGTTTTTAAATGACCTCCCCAAAAACTGAGAGAACACAAAAATGAACAAAAACTCAGACTCAAGTTGAAGCTTTAACAATTCTGACACCGTTTCTGACAAGAAACGATGTACTAATGCGTAACTGCTGATGTGGTAGCCTAAATATAAAGTGAGATTTGTTTGATTGTGGATCGAGACAATCGTTTCGTAGAAAGATCTTTATTAAACCAACAGAGAACGCAGGACACATGTTCCCATCATTAACAAACGGATGAAAAACAAAAACAAAAAAAAGCTATCCTGGTGAGTATGAGTAAGTCTGATCCTACGATGATCCCAAATTTACGATTAGTCAACTTAAACCGGCGTCTGCGTGCGGCAGAGTGGCAGCTGCTCGGCGCAGCGTAATCGCCACAGCTGATTTAACTCTTTACGCTACAATATTTTTTTTAAGAACTAACTTTACTGTGTGGAAGATGGAGAGGAGTGCGAGAAAGCAAGATCGTTCCGCCTAGATTTTATGCTGTAGAGATCTGAGCCGAGTTACTGGACACGCACACGTGCGCGCACTCTCACGCACTGCATCATGGAGGAAAATGATCAAAGAAGGGAAACGACATTAAAATAAGAAGAAACATACATGCACGCACACACACACACACACCAGCGCACACTCACGACAGCACGTACACAGAAAGTTAATAGTTTTCATTCAGTCACTCCATGTCTGCATTGACTGGGAAGGGGGAGGGAGAAAAAGAAAAAAAAAAAAAGAAAGAAAAAAAAAACCCGAACAAAAAACAAAACCGAGAGAAATAGATGAGGTCCATTTCTCATTGGCCGACGATAAAGCGAGGCAGGGACCATCCTGCCTTGGGGTTGTTGGGGGCGGGGCTGTGTTTGTGACATCACTATCGGGGTGGAGTGGGGTGGGGGGGCCTTGTGGGGGTTTGGGGCAGATGGCACAGACATCACGTCAAGTCCTTTCAGTCCCAGCAAGAGGGGGGAAGAGGAAGAAGACGGAAAATAAACGAGTGCTGACACATTCCCTCCAAATTATCCGTCCCTCCGTCTACGAGGGAGAGAACTTTTTGGCTTGTGCTCGGACCCTCTTCTCGTACTCCACTCTGTTCTGACTGGAAACAAAATGGCACACGTAAAGTAACGTCCCGTGCCTAATTTGACAGAAACGGCAACACAAGTGAATATTTACATAGTGTGTTGTGCGTCTTACCAATATATGGTGTAAGCCTCAGCCTGGGCCGGGTCCTGGATATTGGGCTCGTTTAAAAGCTCCTGGATTCCCAACAGAATCTGCAGAGCAACAAGAACACACTTCACCCTAATGACAAAATTGAGCTTAATTACACAGGAACGATTGTTTGAGTTTAGCTGCACTAATATAGTTACAGCGCTATAATGAAACAGTAGACTGCTGTAACGGCACCCGTGCTAAAAACTCTCGTGACTCTGCGTCTCACGCCGGCACAGGAAATGTCTGGGTTTGGAGCAGGATCAGTCTCCATGTATCCAATAAATAAGTACAAGCAAGACTCTTTTCATCACATGCGCCAAATCTTCATATAACCGCTTCAAAACACTGTTCACCTTGAAGATACATCAAGTATTAAGTATTAGGGTTACCTGTTTGATCGTGATAGCAGGTCTCCAGTCTTTGTCCTCCTCTAAAATGGAGAGGCACACGGTTCCCGATGGGTACACGTTCGGATGAAACAGCGGCGGCTCGAATTTACCTGATGGACAAGCCACAGAGCTTCGTTTAGAACTGACGGCAAAAAGCGTTTTATTGGAGCCTTATGACCGAGACAGCCGAATACCTTAAACAACTACGAGAACGGCGTGTGAGAATACCACGGTTTAATCAAACTGGTTAAAGCATGGCTTGGGCTGAGGTTTACAGATAAACAAGTGAAGACCTGCAGGAGACGTACATTTTGGAGGGGACGACGGGTAATCGTCTTTGAAGAGCATCCTTAACTTAAACAGTCCTCCTTCCCATGGAGTCTAAAAATGGACCAGAGAGATGAAGCAAGGTTAACCAGGCTGCATCGATTTCATTGGGGGAAAAAAAGAGGAGCAGACGAACAAGTCTTACCCCCTTCTTTCCTGGAATGGCGCACTCCCAATTCATCAGGTTCATCGTACCGTCTGGGTTTTTAGTCGGAACGGCGACAAAGCCCTAGAAAAGACCATCACAGCTTAATAAGTAAAGTGTGCTGCAATCCCAGTATGAAGGAATGTACTGTATGTAAACTGTAATGTGTATGCCTGTGTGTGCGCATGAGAGAGAGAGAGAAACTCACAAAAGGATGATCTTTCCTCCATGCTTTCCGCTCTTGTGCGAGTCGACTCAGAGCTATGCCAGACATGACCGCTGATCCTAAAGGTAAGGAGGAATCTAATTGAAACCAAAAACAGCAACAGGACCCCATTATTGTGTATAAAATGCAGCATCTTGAATGACATGTATCATTTTGTAATGCATTGATGAATAATAATAATCATAAAATAAAAAAAAAGTCATGTAATTTTTTTTTAACACCACTCACAGCCGGTTAATGCAAAGTAATTTTTTTTTTTCAAATCCACAACTACATAAACAAACTCATCTTGTGTCAATCAGCTTATTTTTTTACCAAATAATTATCTTAATATGCAAATATAAACACACGCGAATCCACACTGCACTGGAATGTATCCAAATTAATTGTGACTCGTGAGCTCGAGCGATACTGTTAAAGGCTCGAGCGATACCGTTAGGGCTTGCGCGCGCACTCCTTTGGCTAGCTACAACGGCTAACAACAACAAACCTGTCCAAAACAAAAAAACCCACCTAAAAGTCACTTGCTATACAAGAGACAACGGCTCTGGTTAGAAAGCGTGTTTTAGAGACAAATTAGACTGCGTAAACTGTCAACATTGGGAAACTACTAATTAAGCTAGCTTAACTAGCTTGCTAACAAGCTAGCCAGCGTTACTTCCTGGGAACCGTATAAACGATTAACCGTATAACGCACTACAAAACACGGATTTGTCATCATGTGCCCAAACGTGTGAACAGTGTAATGTTTTGGGTTATAGTGCCTAAAGAAATATAGATTTTTTTTTTTATTAACAAACATTTCCACACAGCGTTAGTAATAAAAGCCTTTTAGCTGCTGAGTTTTTAACACGAGAACTCCCCCGAACTGGCGGCGGAGACGCCATTCATGACCGCGCATTGGACAAAGAAAACTGGACTTCCTTTGACGCGAACGCGCATTCGCACCGATACGCGACCCTAGAACTCAAATACAAAATGTCTTACAATCATTTCACGCCTTCCGATAACCAAATCGTAGAAACTAACATTTTGCGTGATCGCTGCCTTACCTCGTGAACGCCAGGCCGCTTCGTGACTTTCTAGACACTTCTATTAGAACCGTGCTAAACCCGGGACAAAAAAACCAGCCAAGTTTCCCTCCCGAAAAGACATCCGTTCTAAACCGGGCTAAGTAGGACCGCAGAGAGGATAGTTATATAGCCTGAAGATAATGACAGTATTAAAAGTGAACATTTGAATATAATAACGATTTGAGCGTAGATTATGAATATATCCTCAAGAATACGCTTTAAATAGGACTAACATTAATATCTTGGATTTTACCCAAGCCTGATTTACGTTCGAGACAAGAATTTTATACAGGCATTCTTTTAGACACCCCGACATTTAAAGGCGCCGCATACCCTTACACCAAATACAAACACGAACTAATTGAAGACAAATAAGGGCATATGTTTGCATATGTTACTTTTTTTTTTATTTCTAAAATGACAAGCGCGACAAGTATAATATTATTTGAACACTTTGCAGCATTTGGTGTCTATGGGGGCCAGAACATCTCTATGGCAACAGTAAAACAATCAGCCGAAAGTGCGCACGAGGGCGCTAAAGGAGCAGGATGGCGCGTGGCCGCATCCCAAATGGTTCATGTAAGTGCACCACGAAAAGTGAGAAGGGGTTAAACACAACACGTAGTGCACTCTGTATCCAAAATAAAAGGCAAGAGGTATTAAAATTAGATAACAGTCATGTGACCTGTCAGTTATATTCTCTTAACATAGTTCTGTCAGAATTACAATAGACAGCTTTGTATTGAGTAGTTTATAGACATATTGTTTATTGTATACTTGATAATTCACTCCCTGGTATTATGAGATTTAATTAGTAATTTACTTTCAGACTGTAGTTTTATGTAACAGGGTTGCGCTTTGAAAGTGTGTTCAACATGACAAACTAAACAGAATGAGTGAATTCACTTTTCTTCTTCCCATGATCTTCAGGAAATTCAGATGGTATGAAGGACACTTTAATTAGGTCTTAAATGTCTACATTTCCCTTACATACATCACTTTAAATGTAATACCAGTGGAAAACAAATGGCATTTGATTTACATTCTCTCATAAGCCATATGTGAATTTAACATGGATAAGACATGATATTCTTTGTTTATTTGTTATAACATGAATAGAAGAAACAGAGAGCATTGTAGTGTTGTTAAAACGCATTTATTAGTAGCATAACAGTCTGTATGCCCAAAGTGAGTAAAATAGTGATAGTTCATATTTAAAGAAGTAGACGTTTATGAACCACCTGATTTACACATGAGACTCAGCAGACCCGA
Organism: Notoglanidium maculatum; assembly: GCA_030068355.1. Taxonomy (NCBI): domain Eukaryota; kingdom Metazoa; phylum Chordata; class Actinopteri; order Siluriformes; family Auchenoglanididae; genus Notoglanidium; species Notoglanidium maculatum. The sequence goes on along the minus strand of JAQQZX010000033.1, from coordinate 2,593,481 downwards.
AGTACATCATTGATCATGTGTAAAATAAACCTTCAGCAGACCCACGTGTACAGGATTAAATTATGTTTATTAAATAAAGTATATAATGTAACCCTAACACAAAGGCAAATATGAACATCTCTGAAAACACACAGACTTCAGAAGTTTTCTTGAATAAGTATATCCACGAACGTTGCAAATGTTGTTCGAGCATTTCTTTCCCTCATGATAAACATTGGTGTATTGGATGTTAACGGTAAATGTAAAACAGGTTTACTTGCTCCAATACGTACAGCTGTGGATGGGGTGAAGCTTTTTTGTAAGGACATGCTTATTTAGCAATTATGGAAAGAGTCTCCAGAGTCAGAGAGTTACAACAGCCAGAGGTAAAGCTGTACCATTTAGTTTTCCACCTTCAGGACAGAGAGCTTCGCTGTTTCTTGGTAACAGGACTAGCTGCATTTTTTTGTCTAATTAACTTCAGATGCCTTGCATGTCTCAGCTGATCAAGATAAGTGGAAAACTTCCAATGGGTTTTCACCAAACCATTTCTTATCATTACATTAAAGTCTTGTACAGTGTTTCTACATGCTTAGTGTCAATGCAGAACCACTTGAGAATTTATGAATATACTTGGAAGGAGTCTGCAGTGTCAGCACTTTGCAGAGTCAGAAGAACAGCTGTAAGTTTAAGCTTTTTTTTATTTATTTGGTGGAAATCACAACCCGCATTATTATATTTGGGGGTCCGAGCACCAAAGTCGACTCAGACCTAATGTGTTCTCTCGGAGCGGTAAGTTCTATGGCTCTAAACTGAATGACAAAATGATGCTAAAACAAACATGTTAAAATGCGCAAGACCTGGAATGTTGAATAAATGAGACATAGAGCAGGCTTGTGTGATCAGGGGATGCGCAGTTTACGCGTTTGACGCGAGTATCCGCGGTCATGCTAAATGTTTCGTCTACTGAAAATTCTTCTCAGAGCGGAAATGATCAAGACGTCAGCAAGACACCTGCGGGACGTCACTTTCTCTTCCTTTTGATTGGTCGCCTGGTTGAACCAGTCATGATCATTTCTCCAAGAAAACATTTCAGTAAAATTTCGTATTTGCTTCTGGACGTAGGCATTTCTTTTCCGAGAGCTTCATGTCCGAGAGCCTCGCTCCTGGAGTATCTAGGAGGAAAAATACACTAGTTGAATCAGAAAGGGGTCATTATTTACGCAAGAAACAAACCACACACACCTTGGCTTTCTCACTCTGCTGGCTGTTGTTACCAGATGACTGGTTTTGAAGCTCCTTGGAAACAACACATAGGAACTCGGCTTGGTCTTCACTGCCATAGTTATAGGAGGAACCGATGCTTACCAGCTACACACACACACACACACACACACACACACATAAAGAGAGGAGAACATATATGTGGCATTTTCTATAATTGACTAAATTAGAAAATTCTGCTGTATGGAAAAATATTCAGTGTAAAATAATAAAGTCAAAGTCCCTCACACGCACGCACACACACACACACACACACACACACACAGCTGTGCAACAGTGGCAACATGCTTGGACATGCCCAGCGCACCTGACTGAGGCCCTGTTGTTACGAACTCACGAAAACAGAAACACACACATGCACAAACACGCTTACACTTACTAGACGATCTGTTCATCATAAATGACTCAGTGAATCAGTTAAGTGAATCCTGTCATGAGCAGAAACAGGCCAAACTCATCAATACAAGAAGACAAGCTTGACTTTGGGAGAAATGAGTGGGTAAGCTTTATTCCCAGATGCAGCAGATATTACAGGTATCACCTGTTTAGTGATTTGGAAGGATTTATCTATGCATCTGATGTACACCAGGGGCAATATTCGTGGTCAGTGAGTCAAGTCCAAAAGTTATATCAAGACTGACTATGTATATTCAGAGTTGAGTTATGGAGTGTCGGATCTCATTCAGATTAAGAAAAACACCCGCATGTGGCTCACGCTTATGAAGGGTGCCGGGTTTGTTTGGGCCAGGGTTTTCCTAGACCACCTTTAAACACAAGCTCATGCCCTCAAGCATGAAAACATTAGGGATAGGCAATGCGGAGTAAAGACGTAGACAGTGTTTTTCGTTTTCTTTCTTTCTTTGCCGAGATCATCAGATGACATGAGATGGCAAGCAATGAAATGTTTCCTGATTCGTGATTCACTTGATTCACTGTTTAAAAGTTTGGAACGAAGGCTAGATCCAGACTGTTAAAATCAAAACCCAAATGACTGTATGTTTGAGTTTTCAGCAAGTTTTTATTCGCATTTGTAAACTTCATTTAACTTCATGTAAACTATATATGTAGTTTAAAAGAGTCATTAAAATGAGTCATTATTCCCATCACAAACATTTACACACTAACACAATCATGTAGAAAGTAATAACAATGCGAGTATGGAAAAATACATGATTAAAAGCGGGTGGTGAGCAGGACAAGTCGTGCGACCACATGACGACATGATGACAGTAGATTAACGGGGGACTGAGGGACACACCTCTCCGCAGTGGGCAGGGTGAGTTTGACACGATTCCTCCCCCTTCACCTCGCGAGACACAATCAGGAGAAACTCAGACTTCTGTGTCCTCCCATAGCCTACACTGACAAGCTGTAACGACCAATCAGAGCCCATAATCACACACGCTGTTCAGCCGAGAGAGCTAGAGGGATGAGTGGATAGAGGGATGAGTCTCTCTGTCTCTCACCTGCTCAAACTTCCATCCATCTGACATGGTGGAGACCATCTGAGTGAGTTCCTCCTCCTGACACTGCAACACCCTGTACACATGCTTCACTGGAGTCTGGATGAAGAGAGAGAGAGAAAGAAAGGAGAGAATCAGGAAAGAGGGAGGAGAGATTGCAAGAAGAGACAGACAGAGTGAGAGAGAAGGGGAAAGTGCGTGTTTTAAAAGTCAGTTTTAACCAGCAAATAATTTATTACTTGCCTTAATTTTTTACCCAATTTTCTCCCCAATTCGGTCACAGATTCCCAACCACCTGCCAGCTCGAGAGAGGAGAGTATGGCCAATTTTACTCCCTTGGATAACTGACACAGATTGCTGTGGCATCATCAGGATTCACTCTCGGCTGACAGCTAATGCTTATCTGTTACTTGCCTTCTATAGTAAAAATACAGAAAGCTGTCACATCAGGTTAGAGTTCTTACTTACGTGCAGGGTTTTGGCCTCTCGTTCTCCGATCTTGTCCTTGATAAGTTTAATTAATGATGTGATGTTGTAGAACTCTGCCTCCTCAAGAGCTCCTAAAACACAAATCCGTACTTTAGTTTATACATCATAAAGTGATAGATTTTAGCTCGAGAGCAAGAGAGTCCACCAATAGGAAGCCAGTGATAAATTTTGTCAAAGTATCTTTAAAAATCATATAAAAGGCTTGTAATATCCTCATCATAAGATGCATACTGCACATCTACACACTATAAGCTCATAATATTCTTATACCTTGTCATGTGCTTGTAATATTACCATATACCAGTAAGCAAGTACAGATCCACTGTAACATGAAAAGTCTGTTAAAGATGACGTTAGTAATGTAACAATAGTACAACACGCTCACAACTCTCACCTTACGGAAAAAAACCTCTTGACTACACACCTGAGACAAACTAATTAGTAATTTACCAACAGACACACCAAAGCAGTACTTGTGCCAACAGATCAAGCAGAGAACAGATCCAAGATGGAACAAACTCAAAGCACACACATGTAATAACAAGCAGACCGCATATCTGAGATATCAGGGTTAACACAGATATTAGAGCAGTCTGGTTTCGGTTAATCTATGTGTGCTGTAGTCTTGTTCTTGGCTGGGAAGATTGGAACAATTGAGAACTAGCTCAAACCAGGCTGACCATTTGCCTCTGATCTCTCTCATCAACAAGGCATTTCCACCCATAAAGCAGCTCACTGGGCGATTTTTGTTTTTTCACACCATTCTATGTGAAGGCAACTTAATGGGAACTCAAAAATTAGGAGGGATGCCCACATGCTCTTGGCCATAATATAGTGCAGAATCCAACATAGCAACCACCTAAAATAGTATAGCAACCGCCTAGCAACCACCATAGCAACACCCTAGCCACCTGGAACACTATAGCACCAGCTGTATGGTGAAAGTGTGTGTGTTACCTTCTTCTGTCAGATTTTTGTTGAGGACCAGTTTGCCGTGTCTCAGGTAGTTCAGCACGGGCCCGAAGTACACTGGATCTCGGTCAATCAAATATGCACCCAATTCATCCTGCGTGCACGCACACACCCACACACACACACACACATTATGGCTTACCAGATTTTCCCTTTTACCATACAATACCACTATAAAAGACAGCTTTAATATCTGATATATAAAATATTTGTCCCTGTGAGATGAGAGCTCTGGTGAAGAAATGTAAGGTTAAATATTAATGTGCAGAGGAGTGTGCGTTCACTTCAGACCAGCAGCTCACTCTTTAATAGCAGGAGGTTCATGAATAAAACACACACACACACACTGTGTGTATGTGTGTGCGCGTGTGTGTTCTGCACATCTCATAAGAAGGCCAGTCCTCTATATTCTGCCTTCCTTTAGAGATTTACATAGTTGATGTGCTGATACTCTTTCGTTATAAAACATACTACAGCATTCAGCAGTTAACATATTATCATATTATTTCTAGGATGCCCACCAGATCTTGTACTGGGCTATCCTATTTGTAGCTTTGGCCATGAGAAGAGGTCTTCAGGTGGCACCCAACTTTCACAGAGTGTTTTGACCCCCAACCACAAGAATATCTAGTTGATGGTTTGGCGGCCAGGTCACTGCCCTCCTCGTGGCTGACTCTCCTCCTGGCTTCCAGCTCATCTCCTCTGACTGCTTTTCTTCTATCCTGACCACTTGCTTCAATTCAAGATAGTAGACTCCACAAAGACTGTGCAGGAAATCCCTGGCAGCCCGCCACGATTGGGAAACAACACGAATGCCTTCCTTTTTCCTTACAACCTTTGACCAGATGTTGGTATTTACTCATCTTCTGTTCTGCAGCTTCCTCACAGACTTCTTCTCACAGTAAGGTAGGCTCCACTAAAATGATTTTCTTCCATCCTGTTGACCCAATTAGCACATCTGGCCTTAGGTTAGTAGACAGTATGACATCTGGGAACTGGAGCTTCCTTCCCAGGCCAACACTCATCTTCCATCCATTTGCTGACTGAGCTACTTCACGATGTTTTGGTTGAGTATTTGGCTGAGAGACTTTACTCCTTTAATAAAGGTGATGGTTCTTCTCTCCTCAGGGTTTGCCTTTCCTGAGGCCTTGTCTCCATGGCAAGGAGTTCCAATTATGTTCCTTGTCCTGAGTGAGCACTTTGCTTGTTGTACGGTGGTGTTGGTTGCCCATTTTCACCCAACCCTGGAGAATCCTGATCCAGACCCTGAGAATCCTGAGGTTCCAAAAACCCTTCTGGATGGAGGTGTTGATATATCCATTCTCTGTAATGTACTATGTCATCCTCTTTAGTAGCACTGAGACGATCTTTCCTTCTATACTTGAATTGAGATAATGTAGATCATGAACTGTGAGAATAGCCTGCTTCTTTGGGGACACAACAGCCTTATGGCCTTCTCCAGATTGCTGGAATGGTGCCTTTTAACCACAGCCTCTGATGCTTCCAGAGTTTCCACAGCCTCTGTAGAAGTTTGGAGCACTTTTTGTATACTTCGTAGGGTATACCACTACCAGGCTATTCTTGCGTGTTTCACAACTTCTTGTTTCTTTCACATCATGTGGACGACTAGATGCAAGTAGATCTCATACCTGGGGAAGGATGCACTATGGAAAGAGGGCAAGCCAGTGGAGGTAGTGTAATATTCTGTGCAACGTTGCATAACCTTGGGTCCTGGCATTCATGTGGATGTTACTTTGATGTGTACCACCTACCTAAACATTGTTGTAGACTAAGTACTCCCCTTCATGGCAAAGGTATTCTCTCATGGCAGTGGCCTGTTTCGACAGGATAATTCACCCTGCCACACTGCAGAAATTGTTCAAGATTGTTTTGAGGAACATGACAAAGAGTTCAAGGTGTTTACTTGGCATCCAAATTCCCCAAATCTCAATCCAATCAAGCATCAGTGGGATCTGGACAAAGGAGTCCAATCCATGGAGGCCCCACCTCGCAACTTACAGGATTTAAAGGATCCGCTGGTAACATCTTGGTGCCAGATACCACAGCACACCGTCAGAGGTCTTGCGGAGTCCATGCCTCGATGAGTCAGAGCTGTTTTGGTGGAACAAGGGCGACCTGACTTAGGCAGGTTGTTTTAATGTTCTGGCTGATCAGAAGTACCTAGTATTTATTTACTTAATGGTGGAGTCATCAATTCTGGAGAAAGGTGGTTGATATTTGAACAGCAAAACATATACACCTCCCGTCAGTGCTCCTAACCCCCCCCAATGCACCCCCCTCAGCTCCTTACCCCGCCTCTTCCCCCGTCCTTAACGCACCCTGTTGCTGACTGGCAGGAACAGTGTTGTGTGGTTCAATCTGAGTCACTTTGTTTCCCATTTACAGAGCCAGGGCTGTGTATATGCACCAGAATTTTTTTAGTACACATACAGAACGGACAGTTAGCGGACCATGAGGAGATATTCACTGAATTTGACAAAAAGTTTGTTAGAATTGTATTAGATTAGAATTGATCTACCTTTAAAGCAAGTTACCCCAATACAGTAGTAGTAGTTGTACACAAGATGTGTCTTTATAACACCCTTTTAAAAAATGACAGTACTTCAGGAGAAGGTAGATCAGTGTGAATCTGGGCATGGATTTCTTTCTTTGGCGAGTTAATGGCCGTAGAAAGTGGGATTATGTGGGATCGGTGAGGATTTGGGTTTTTTGAGATTACAATTTGCCATTAGGCCATGAGAAGAGGGATAGAGACAGGGACAGGTGGACCGTTCAAGCTTTAAACATTAAATCCATGTGCACTAAAAACCAGCTCATAAAGCCTTTAAAAAATATATGAGTAACGCTTCTGTGAATTTAAACCCCAGGACTACCTCACTTTAAATCACTTTGGATAAAAGCATCTGAGGGATTTTATGCAAAAAAAAAAATGCTTTCGCGGTTTGAAACATTTATGTGAGGGAGATCTGTATCTGTAACATTTAAGACATATTGACAGATTCATCTGTTCAGCTTTTCGGTTAAAATTTAGATGATGCTTGAAAAGTTCTAGTGAAAACCATGAAAGTGGAATTCAGATAATCACGCTGAAATTGCACGTGAACTGAAATAAACACGACATTACATGAATGTGGCATAAATATAAGCACAAGTTCTACATGTGAAAAATAATCATAATATAAAAATAATCATGAATTGCATATGAAAATAAGTTTTTAGAGCCATGTCTAAAGGTTATTTGTGAAAATCACTTCATCAATTGTAAAAAAAAAGTCATTTGTAAAACAATCACGTGAAAATGAACGAGTCACGTGCAAAAAATAAAAATAAATGAACCACGTGTAAAAGAATCACATGCGAGAACAAAGGAGTTGTGTCCAAAAGTCATGTCTTAAAAAAGTTGGAAAATGAACGAATCACATGATACATGGATCAAGTCGGGAGAAAAAGAAAAAAAAAAAAAATCTGCGAAAAATAAATCCTTTGTAAAAATCGCATGACATTTGTGTGACATTTCTGGTAGGGTTCCCCTTTAGTGAGTTGGAGAATATTATTCGTGTCAAGGGGAAAGTGCATCACTGTACCAAGAGGTTAAATAATATAAATGCTACAGTTTATGCATTTTGGCACCTCTGCGCTTCTTACATCACTCTTTGTGAAAGTTTGCTAGAGTTAAAGATACACCTTCTTAGCGTTTAAATTGAAAGTGTATCGATGACAGCGTCGTCATGATGACTGCAGCTACCCCAGAGCCCCAGAGTTCATCATATCCGCTCAGTGCGAGCGAGGATGAAGTGTGTGTGAGACAGAGAGACTCTTGTTCTCAGGCGAAAGAGAGGAACTGTGTGTCAGTGTCTTAAGCTCGCGGCCACCAAACATCCCAGCGCAAAGCTGCTTTCAGTGTGAAGAAGCAGATGGGTGGCCGCAGTAACACCGCTTAGAGTTCGCGCTATAAGATGGAACATTTTATACACACCGTGGGCCTAATTTATCAGTCGTTTAGTCAAGAAATGTTTGCATATGCCAAGCCTAACGAACATTTCCTGCCGGATTTACAAACGTTAGGGAAACACTGATTTTCCATGTAATTCTGTGTTCTATTATTAATGATTATATTAAGAACACTAAATCTTCCGTTAACTGAGGGTTTTGTTTATGGCTCACAGTAATGCACCTGATGTTGCAGCTCTCAGGGTTCAATGTGTTGTGCATTTTAAGATGCTTTTCTCTTCACCATGGTTGTAAACAGTGGTTATATAACATTTCTGCCCAAAAAACTACAGATTACTGGATGTTTTTTTTTTTTTTTTCCAAAACTCAATTTTGCGTGAAAATCAGCAGTTTCTGGGGAAAAAAACCCCCAAAACATATTGTGCAAACATTTCCCCTCAGAATATCCTTCTAAGTATTTTTTATTTTTTTTTTGCATAAAAATATGTGCATGAAAACACAACACTTTGTTCTTGTATCAGTTTGTTTTTAATCTCTACAACATGTTACAGCTGTATACTCTTTCTCGTTCTCTTCATGCCTGACTGAATCATTTTTAATCATGCAGAAAATAAAAGCTGGCCTATTAGTCGTGTTTATAACAAGCTCTCTTGGGGAGGTCTTTGGAACTTCCAGGTGAGCATGATGTCACTGTTTATTTAAATGAAGATGCAGGTTTGGACCCGAGTGATGACTTTGCATTATGCATTAAAGGTGCCATATGTAAGAATTTTAGTTCTAATAATGAGCTAAAATTATTAACAGAATGTGAATAAATAACAGTTTTGACGTTATGTCAGAGACGTCTGTGTATTGTGTTGCAAACATGTCTACTGAAGTTAGCATGTTAACCAGATAGCCACAAGACAGGACCGACTGGGCGTCTGATAATACCAGTTTGTACCTCAAGAGGCGATAGTGAGTAACTGTAGTGTCCATTCTGCCCTCAGAGTCCAACATGATGGGAGAAGAAATTGTGCTGCCCTGAGGGCATATAGAGGCTATGCATATGACATCACTGTGGTTACCCCCACTGAGTGGCCGAAGGACTTATCTACTGAGTGGCAGTGTTAGTGTTCAGCTCTAATGTTGTGAAAGCATACAAAAAGGGAATGTGCATTTATTTATTTATTTATTTTTACAACACGGATGGACATGTCACCTTTCTTGTGATTATATTGCCCCCTATTTGTTTGGAGTGCGTAGTATGACTTCGACAGCTGGCCAGTTCTTACATATAGCACCTTTAACATATGCATGATTGAATTATGTCCAAATGTTTTAATGGAGGAAACCGGAATTAAGCGTGATCAAAAGCAGTACAGCTCTTAAGCCCTTGCTGGGTAGAAATAACTTGACTTAATTCATGTGAAATCCTACAAGTGGGTGCGGTCAACAATCAAACAGGAAGCTGACCGCAAAAATACCAAGGTAGGAAATACGACATGCTTTATCTAGCTTTTGTTTAAGGTAAAAAACATTGTAATGACTAATATATTACATATTTATTATGCTTCGTGTACACATGATATGCTTCTGTAACTAAACAAGCATGAAGTCAGTTCAACTCATGTCCATGGGTTTATTAATGAATTATGTTCAAGATTTGGTTAAAGCTGATCGTAAACTAACAATTAGCCCATTGTTCCTGCTTCCAACACATCCACTCTGAGAACTGACTGTTCACTTGCTGCAGAATATATCCCACCCGCTTGACGTTTGACTTATTGATGCCATGAATAGCTGTGCTACAAATAATATAGGGTTTTTCTTCTTGTTCTGCTGTTGCATTTTCTATTTGTATTTTTTTGGTTTTGTTGTCACGTTTCTGACAAGTTTGTTGTCATGTATTTGGTATCATTGTCTTGTATTTAAAATTGTGTTCATGTTGTTGACATTGTATTTTTTTTTTTTTTTTTAACTTGTCTTGCTTTGGGGTTCATTTGTCAGTGCTGTCTTTCTAAATGTATTGTTGTCTTTCTGTTTTTTTTTACGTTTAGTAGTCTTGTTTTGTTGTTTTTGGTTTGTTAATGTGCACATTTTAGTGAATTAGTGGAAATTCAAAATCTGTCCCAATACACCTGGACTCCCTAGAAATACATATACTGCTGTATTATAATGTTTAGCAGGCTATAAGTAGTTTAATTCGCCGTAGTGCGCATTCAACTAATATGCAGTGTACATGAGTGCGTTACCTTGTCAGAGTGGAGCTCGGGATCCTCCTGGCACAGGCGGTACAGGAAAGACTTGGGCTCCCGGCACAGAGTTTGCGTGGTTGTGAGAAAGTAAGTGCCCCCCACGTTGAGCCGCACCCACCGGGACGAGCCGGTGAGCTTGCACGCGGACGGAGCCGGAGCCGCAGCCGCGGCGGAGTCGCGCTCGCGCGCGTCCATCTGTCTCTCAGTGTTTCCCAGAGCGCGCGAACCGGACCGTCCGATCTGATCCGATCTATATTACATGAGTTTCGTTAGAACTCGCCAGGCAGTGCTCAGAAGCTGCTTCCGGTTTAACTAAAACTCTGCACAAGTCATAGAGTTTAAGGCTGCTGCGGCTCGCGCGCGAATCTCCACACTGTAACGAGTGAAAACACAAACACACACCAGTTTATCGCCTGGAAGTGACGTGTTGCCAGATCAGACCCAATCCCGCGTTAGAGAGCGCTGCGTTAAAGGAAAAGTCCACTGTGTTTATATTTGGGATGCGGTTCGTAAATCTGGTGCTAATTTGTTGGGTTGCTGATGTTATTTTTGTTATGGGATTAGTTAGTGTTACTGTGCACTGCTGACGTCACAGGGGGATTGGTAAAGTAGACCCCATTTACACTTGGTATTAAAATGCGTCTTGGGTGAATATGCTCACAACTCGATAGCGGTAAATACAAGTGTAAACGAGCCCCAAGGCGCATTCGTTCAAACCACTTGCCGAGGTGGTCTGGGACACATTTAACCACGTACCTTCTGTAACGTAAACGCCGACGCGTCCACAACACGGACATAACAGGAAAATATGTCGTTAACGCTGGACGCGGTAGTTGTTTTGGTAACAGCGCGACACGCTAGAAAAAAAAGCACATGTGTAAGAATGCAAGTAATTTTATGCAAATTGTGACTGGCCTTGCACAAGCACATCAATTTAGAACATGTGGGATTTATCAGCGTCGGTTGATTTCAGCTTTTGTGATAAATACCAGTTTTATTGTGCGTCCTGGTATTTTTTTACGCACAGATTTAGAGCTTGTTCTAAACACACTTTGATAAACGAGACCCCTGACAGGACGTGACGATAGGAAGCAAAAAAATCCAGTGTGCAGACTAAATGGGTGGATTATTCTCAATCTGGCAACACTGACGTGTATATCCAAGCTTTGTCGTGGCATGTGAAAGAAAAAACAAACATCCGATTAGGAAAAATCAGACATTACATTGGCTGCTTTAGTGCTGAAAAGAAGGACCTACTGCGTAACCACATCAGATTTAGAAACAAGGTGTTGGATGGTTTAGGTATGCATCCATATTCATAATATCCCACCTGTTTTTCTTTTTCCTTAGGAGAATCGTAGAAACAGGACCTGAGGTTCAATCAAGAATAATTCTGATAGGGGTAAAAAAAATAAAAAAAAGACAGGAGGCGGAGTTTCTGTCGGCCTAAACCCCTACATGCTTTATTTCAGTTCTAGGTGGCGTCAAGCTTGAGAGCTGGACGAGGAAAAATACACACAGCGCCAGACGCAAACGCAGGCTCCGCCCACACATCCTCGCACACGCACTCTCTCTCACGCTCAATGCTCACACACTCGCTCACGCGTGGACCGGGCCTGTGAATGGTAGAGGCTTTAAATTATCAGGATATGATTCGATCACTGAGCAAATAGAAAATGTTTGATATAGTAAGAAGAAAACAAACAAAACAGATTGGGAAAAAAAAAAAAAAAAAAAGCTGTAAAATATCATAGTTTACAATAATTCTTCACATTCAAAGGCTTTACATTTCAAAAACATACACAGCAAGGCCCTCGAACGTGACTTCAATCCAAATATGATTCTCATATATTAGAATTTAAATAACACAGAGTAGCCGGGCCCCCGAACGGACAAGAGCCCAAATAACCTTATACAAGAATAAAAATACAAAACCCGGATCCAAGAGTCGCATCGCCGCACTCGCCTCCAAGTTCAATATTACATCTACTATACATCACAGTCATCAGTTACCAACCAGGAAGAGGAGGCACGCACACACAGACACTCACGCACGCATGCACACGCTCATTTCCTTCCTGTTTAAAAACGCCCAAGTGAAAGAAGGAACCACATACACACTCTTGGTCACCCAATCATACACACACGCACACGCACCTACTCGCGTCTCCACTCAGGAACACACACAGTCAACATCCCATTGCGGATCATTTGAAGGAAAAAATAAAAAATAAAAGCAAAAACAAAAATAAGAACTGAAAATCAGTCGCGCGCTATTGGCTCAGGGCCTTGTGGGAGGAGGGGGGGAGGTGCTGTGATGGATTACCCTCAGGAGAACTACATTACCCATAGTTCTGCTGTGAGGTGGTGATTGCAATGGTTTCCTGTCTTTTTTTGTTCAGTTTTTTGGATTATTTTGTGAAGAAAACAAAAAAACAAAAACAAAAATAAACAAAAATAAACACAAAACCACCACATCCTCCAATCAGATCAGCTAGACCAGCTACTGCGGCCAATCTGGGCAAAGGACCCGCCTTAACTCTATATGCAGACCAATCAGACTGACAGGACACACCCCCTGCGAGAAAATCCAGAGAGAAGAGAGACAGATGGAGAGCGAGAGAGCGGCGGAGGTGTGCCTGTGCTGTGATTGGTCGATCGGGTGCTGGGGGGGGCGTGGCCGTAGGGGAAAGCTCCTATACGCTGGGGTTCTGGTGTTTGTGGTAGATGTTCCTCCACACCTCTTGGATCTTCTTGCACCATTTGTCAGCGTTGCCACTCGGATCCATCAGGTAGTAGGTCCGGTTCGGCTGAAAGAAAGAAAAAGAAATGACGAGACAGAATAATAATAATAATAATAATAATAAAAAACCTCTGTAAGAACTAAGAAAAAGAAGGACAACTGTAAAAAAAAAAAAAAAAAAGACAAAGAGAACAAGAGCATAAAGGAGAGAGGAATCAAAAGCAAAAAAGAATCAAAGAAAGAAAGACAGACAGAAAGAAAAGTGGGAGACAGACAGATGGCGGAGGACACAAAGGACAGAGAGAAAGAGAGTGAGATGAAGAGAAAGCCAAAAAAAAAAAAGAATCAAAGATGGAAATGGACGAGGGAGACAGAAAGAAAAACAGAGTGAAAAGAAATAGAAAGAAAAATGAGTGAGGGATAAAGTGTGTGTGCGCGCGCGCGTGTGTGTTTACTGTGTGAACGAAGAAGGTTTTGAAGTTCTTGGCTTCTGGCCGCAGCTCCGGTGACCAGGGGATCTCGCCCTTCAGGACCTTATTCACCGGATCAACATAGTAAAGATGAGGACCTTCAGTCAGGAGCAGCTGCCTGCGGCGTGCAAACAGACCCTACACACACACATACACACACGTTACAGTGACACTACAAACCCCCCACTCTTTACATCACAGAAGCAGGTCTGAAACTCACCTTGCGCTTGTCGACTGGTCCCATCTTCAGGATGAGGTTATTCTCCACAAACTGGTGCCTGAAAATCACAACACACACATGAGATATCTCTAAAGTAGTTATAGTGTATATGCTGACAAAGTACAGAGTGAGTGCCTGCACGTTCCATGTGTGTGCGCGCGCGTGTACCATGGATTTGCAGCGCTTTGCTTGTCCAGCAGGAGGCGCTTCTCCTCTTCGCTGAACTGCAGGTCCAGCTCCATGCTGTTACTGTCCAGCTCATGAACGTGGATGAATTGGTCAACGCTGGGGGCGGGGTTACAGACAGGAAGCGGACTTTCTGACGGTTCGGTCAATGAGGGTGAGGGGCCAGAGACCACCTGCATGCTGCTGAACTGGCTTAAGAGGTCGTCGTACTGAGAGAGAGACAGACAGACAGACAGACATGTAAAACCAAGAGTTTATGAGCAGGAACATTTTCAGCCACTCACGATCCAATATGTAAATTATTAGACACTTCGCTGTAACTTTGGTTATACGGTGTGTGTGTGTGTGTGTGTGTGTGTGTGTGAGAGAGTGTTTACATTCCCGTAGCAGTCCTCATCGTCCTCAGACATGGCAGGCAAGTAGGGGGTAAGCTTGGGCGGCGTCTGCAGGTGCAGGTCGTCCCAGCTGATCGACTCAAAGAAAGGGTGGGATTTCAGCGGCTCGTACCCGCCCATTTCCTCACAGCCAATCCGCTTACAAGGATCCAACAACTGCGTCACGTTTTTACAGAAAACGGCGTAAGAAGGTCACAGTATGGAGGAGAACGGAAATGTTTTGAGCCTTACGCATGCATGACGATGCTTTGATGCTGTATGCTCGAGTTTGCGTTGCAAAAAAGAACGCAGGACACTCACCAGAAGTTGTTCCACTAGATTCTTGGCTTTGGGGAAGAATTTGTCAGGAAACTCGTACTCTAATTTAATAATCTTCTGGAATATAAGATACTCGTTTCTGGAAGAAAAAAATGGAGAGATTCAATTACACTCGTTGCAGTGGAATTAGCCATGATGGACAGTTTCTGCCAAGGAAAGCTTTCAGTCAGTAAAGCTGATCTTTATATGTTTTTTAATAGTGTGTGCAATTGATAGAACACTTTATAGCATCCACCACACAAGTCCTTACTAAATCTAATGTTGAGCAGACAGTCAGGAGGCTTCCAGTTATCTAGCTTGATCGCAACTTCACACAAGGATACACTGACAAACTCCTGAGCATCGAATAAGGCTTCAACAATTAATCCATCTTTTTTGGGATCGACTCCTAAAAGGCCACTTGTCACTCACCCTCCAGGAGAAGCCGGGGAGGATAAAATGGGCAAACGCTCACAGAAGTGCACAGAATGCTGGGAATTGAACAACTCAAGCTTTGTTTACACTGAAATACAGTGTTGCAGAAGTGCACAGAATGCTGGGAATTGATGCTGGTGTTTTGGGGTTAAAAAAAAAAAAAAAAAAAAAAAAGGTGTAGAATTTATTCTAATGTTCTCGTTATAACGTTATCTAATAAACATTCTGCAATCATATTATTTGAGAGACATTCTGGAAAGGACTGCATTTAGTAATCGATCGGCCAGGTTTAGACTTCAGGAAGCACGCACTCACCCCGCTCTGAATGGTGGTAGCCCGGCAACCAGCTGGTAAATAATGCAGCCTAACGCCCAGAGATCCGAACTGAAGAAATAACGGGAATTGTAGAACGAATGTTGTGAAACAGACTGGTTAAACTGAGACACTGCGTATAAAACCATATCGTAAAGAAGCGCTTACCTCTTACAGGCAGATTTCTCCGTCAGTAACTCTGGGGAGACGTACTGAGCCGTACCAACAAATGAATTCGCTCGGGCTGTGAACAAGTAACGGGAACAACAACAACAACAAAAAAGAGGTTGAGAATTTACGGTTCATGAGACAGGAACATCTGAGTGAAGTGAGAAAAACTGAATGTAATAAAAACAACCCATAATTAACAGCCTATTCGCTTAGGTGGGTGTGCGCATCTTACCCTGCCTACTGTCAGAGGAGAGCTGTTTGGCCGTGCCGAAGTCCGTGATCTGAATGTGCATGTCTTCGCTGAGCAAAATGTTCTCTGGCTTCAGATCTCTGCAGAAACACAGAAACACAAACACCGGTTTCTCACCACCAGTTCCTGCGCGCGTCATCGCGTGAGCATTTGTTTCGGACGTGCTTTAAAACCATGACTCGCGATTCCAACCTGTGGATGATGCCTTTCTGGTGCAGGTACTCGAGCGCGCAGACGATCTCGGCCGAGTAGAACCGCGTGCAGGTCTCGTCGAAGGACCCGATCTTGCGGATGTACTTTAACAACTCGCCGTTCTTAGCGTAGCTCAGACCGAAATCTGTTTGGCGCTCAGGAAACGTTTTGGCTCAAGGTTGTGAAGGTTGACATTCTAACAACTTACTGTTTTAACTCACCTTTAACTCACTGGGAATGAGATGCGGACCTACGCGACGTCAGCGATACTAAGCCGGGCTCGTTTCAGCTGAAACGTGCTAAGGAGGATACAGAGCTTCTCCTCGTCCTGGAAGGTGAAGTACAGTTTGACGAAAAACGGGTGATCCAGGTTGGACATCACGTCCCTCTCTCGCTTCACGTACTGCGCTTTGTTCTCCTTCATGATGTGGCGCTTCTCCAAGATCTTAACTGCACACACACACACAATGCATCACACACATCTATGGCAAGGGCTTGGATCCGCATAACTGGATGTTATCCAAAAGGGTGCCAATATATATATACACACACATGACTTCATGTCGTCTTTACACTTCCCATGATACAAGAACATGCTGGAAAATGGAAAACGGTTCCAGTGGGATTTTTTTGGTAACTGGTTACGATAGACAACGAGCTAATGGTATGTGGGGGCGGGGCTTGAAGGACTGTCAGCCACACCCCTAAATACTAGTACAAACGTTTCAGTACTTTGTTCACCCATGTTTGATTGACAGACGGTTCACCAGTTGTCCTTTATTTTGGACAGCTAATATGAGGTGAGGAACACGTGAGGATTCCTTACTTGCATATTCCTTCCCCGTCGAGTGTTCTTTCGCCAGGACAACCTGCGACAGAGAAAGACGACAAACAGGACATTAAAAGCTCATTCCATTCCTTTACCTAGACCCGCTCTAATTCCCTCATTCTATTTATCCACCCATCCGTCCACACACACACACACAATACCATTAGCATCAAAGCTGTTATGGGATAGGACAGGAGCATTCCTCGTCGCTTAATGACACGGTGAGAGTGAGTGGGTTTGTCTGTGGGCGGGTATGAGCAAGAGAGGAGAGCAGGTGACTTGAGAGAGTGGGCATGTGTGCGTTTCTCTTTTTAAAATATATTTGTAATACCTGATAAGGAAAGTCAAAAAGAATTACACAACGAGTGAAACAGAAGTAATGCCCTTTTAAATCTATACTATAAACACTACAATTATCGGATCAAAACGTCGTCAGAACGGCGATACTCTTATTTAACAAGCACCGAAGCAGCCCGCAGTTCCGGCGCCTTTTTTCCACCGCGGGAAAGTCTTCAGGTCTGATACGCATTTTAATGACAACAGGAGCTAAAAATGACTAATGAAATGAATCGAACAAGTTTCTAGAGTCTTTCCCAAATGTGTAAGAAGACTTTGATGTGTAACACTTCTGCAACAAGTGACGCTTAACGTGAAAGCCATCAGTTTTGCTCGACTGCAATAAGAGCTGATATTTCAAAATCACTTCCTTTTGACACACACACAGCATCCAGAACTAGCTTGCGTCACGTCACGTGAGCGTTTGACCAATCGATATTTGTAGCGTCACTACTTCCGCACACATCGCAACGTGCCGTCTGAGTCTATACATGCACAAACGTGAGCAGCTGTGAAGCCCAGAGATGGGAATGTGGGCGTGTCTTTCAGTCCATATACGGAAGTCTGCAATTAGCAAGCAGGAAATCGCTGACATTCACAAGTAATTGCACAGATCTGCTAAGTTCTCACGATGGGCGAAAGGATTTCTAGCTCCCACTCATGCATGTTCATCGCCTGCACAGCGAGCCAACGCGCGCTAACCTGACGACGGGAAGCGGAGCCGGTGGCCGAGCCGGACGTCCGAAGGGGCTTTTTAAGCTGAAAGTGTTTAGACGTACCGTAGAGAAGGAGCCCTCTCCCAGGATTTTGCCGAATTTGAAATCCTCGGGTCTCTTCTTGCGTGGCTGAGTCGGCGGGGCCTGGCCTTCCATGCTGTTGCCGTGGCGATGGGGTGCTTCCTGCTGACCTCTTACCATGGATGGACACGGGCAGAGACCAGAGGAGTGGAGGGGTACAACATCATACTACAACATACAAGCAAACAAAAGCACAGAGGCGGCACGGAGAGTCAACAACACATGCATGGAAACATTGCACTAAAGCACACTCTAAACTCCACAAAGCCGATTTTCCCCGGAACATCAAGTGTTTTACCAATACCAACACCTACAATTACTCATTTCCTAAATAGTGATTCAAAATCATAGAATCGATCCGTTCCACATTTGCGGAAAGATCAACATCTTCTGACCAATCAGAAAGGCTTTGTAATGACTTGCAAAAAACAAGCACGCGAAGGCAGCTCTATTGACCGAGGGGAGAGACAGCAAGCCTCCGCTGGCGAGTTACGTGAACCTCAAAGGTTTTAAGTCCATTTAGGTCCCGTGCTCAATTGGTGCTGCGTCGGGCGAATCGGATCTGATACGCAGCCACAGACTCACAACGGCACTCACTGGATACGCACAAGACTTCAGTAACAACTTGTGATTATGTTTAAGATTGCAATCTTGATTGCTGGTGCAAATCTGACGCCGTTTGTTCATGCATTTCAAGCGGACCTGATGACGTTTTCATTATCTATATCCACTAGAGCGGAATTCTCAACTCTGATTGGTCAGAAGGTGGTTCATTTTACTCTGACTCCATGCACTCGTTCTTATACGTTATTGTTTCTATAGTAACAACAAACGCAGGGGCTTGTATGGTGGATGCGTTCCACAATTTAAGCCTAATAAAGAGGAAAAAAAGTATCCTTTCACAAAGGAAAACATATACATGGTGAGGAGCCACGAATGTTATTAAACGGTAATTATTTATGGAAGGAGTCTCCAGTGTCAGTTTCCTGACCGAGCAGTGAGCGGAAAAGGAGCAGGCTTTGGTGGAAACGTCCGCTTGTAACGGATAGACGCTCCTCAACAATAAACAGCCTTCAGAACCGTCCCATTGTAACCCAGAGTAAAGGTGCGTAAAAGGTCTTTCTGAAACGAAGTGCGCCGGTAAAGCAGTGAAACACAGTGCTGTGGGTTTGAGCATGGTTTCTGGGGACCTGAGTGAACGGGGTGGGGCGTTCACGATTCCCAAACATCTCCTTACGATTCCTAATCAGAAGGTCGTATACACTCGTCCTCTTTTCTCTCTCTCTCTCTCTCTCTCTTTTAAATAAGGTATGATGCTAAGTATAGCAAGCGAACACAAGACCCGTGTAAAAATGCCCCGTGTTTCGCTGCATCACGATGATCCTGACATTGACACGCAGCGGGAGTGAAACATGACATGATGTGCACTTCAAGTCAAAAGTCCACTCATTAGCCTGAGGCGTCGCTAACTCCAACACCGCAGCTAAAGACATGACTAACTAACCTACTAACCAGGCAACTACCTGTCACGAACAGTCCAGTTTTCACTGAAGTCGCAAAAAACGGAGAAGAGCGAAATGAAGAAGTTTAATCGGTTTTGTGTGTCGTGTCAATTAGCTACATTAGCTAGCACAGAGCCCGGGTTAAGGCGTTAACTCTGCCAATGAGCTCGGACCCGAAATAAGCGTTAGGCAAACGACACAAAAAGACCTGAACGTTATTACTAATTCAACATATTTAGGAACTATTTACATTACCATTAGATATAACCGGAATTAGCCTAGCTAGCTAGTTGCCGCAATTAGCAACCTAACTAGCTAGACGTCCCAACACTGGATAAAATAGAAAGTGCTTGACAACGAGGCAGTTAAAATAATGTTAAATAACATACAACTAATATAAGGCGTTAATAAATTCCTGTCACAAGTAAAACGACAACACTGCCCTCAATAACAACACGGCTAATGCTAACTATTATGCTAAAGATGCTAGCTGGTATTTTATAACACTTTTCATTTACCACCCGCATTTCGCTAATCCACGCCTCCTGCCTCAGGCGAGAGTACGCACGAGCTGCCCGCTGATTGGCTGACAAGCAAGAAGACGGCCGCGAACCTGCCAATTACGGCGTTCCAAACCGGAATAAACGGAATACGGATGCGGAATAAAAAAACAAACACGACAAGGTTAGCCCAGAGCGGGCTAGGTGCCTAGCCGCCGCCGCGGTTGAACCGAAGGCCTCGCAGGAGAAACGCTGTCTAACGGGCGCGGTGCGTGTCGCGCGGACCTGCGGCTTCGAGCATGCGCCGGGAGCACAGCCCTGATACTCACCATCTGACTCGTGGCTCTTGCCATGGACGTTTTCCGCCAGTATTTAATCCGGATTAAATAATCACAGAGCCCGCAGTCATGGCCGCCGCTGCGCCTGCATTTCACCGCCGTGACGTCATTCCACAACAACGTTACCGCAGTCACGGAGGTGCGGACCCACGGCGAGCTCGCGCGCGCCCTCTACCGGAAATAAAAATAAATAAATAAAATAAACAAAACAGCTGAGCGCATATCACACAGCGCTACCGAATTCACGATTCTGATTGGCCAGGTGTTAGTTACGTTAGTTACGTTGCTGCTGGGTTTATATGAATGCGCGCGCTCTAATACGACGTTGATGTGATTTTTCTTTCTTTAAGTAGAGGTATTTTGTAATTCTGTAACAGAACTGAAGACACAGTGAAGTCTTCAGGACTTCTTTGGTCTATTTGAATGGTCTCCAGAAGTCATCACAGACACCACACTCGGACCAGACATGGTCCTTACGCTTGAAGAAAACACATATCTTGAATAAATATTTTTTATTAAGACAGCCATAAAATTACATTACAGTACAGAACTCCAGGTTGTAAGAGCTCAGTATAAGAGTAACCCCAATAAGAGCTTTATTCTTCTGTGATTGTACAACACACCCATCTCTGACAGCTCTTCATTCCTAAACAGTGTGGTGATGAGAAAAGCGTCCAAACACGGAATACCCGTTACCTGATTACGTTACGTTCGATTCGTTTTGGAATTTTCGGTAATGACAGGCGACTTGTACTTCCAACTTGGGAATTCTCTGACATGACGTGTGTGTGTGTGTGTGTGTGTGTGTGTGTGTGTGTGTGTGTGAGTGAGTGTGTGTGTGTGTGTGTGTGTGTGAGTGAGTGAGTGAGTGAGTGAGTGAGTGAGTGAGTGAGTGAGTGAGTGAGTGAGTGAGTGAGAGAGAGTGACACGTTATCAACAAACATGGCCCAAGAATGGCAGGAATTTCCAGTTCGACTCTGTAGACGTCCATCACACTTTCTAGATGCAGCACTGTATCTAGGTCGTATTCATCATTTACGTATCTCCGTCTTAGTCGGTAGGCTGAGCTGCAGTGATGTCCTGCTTTCTATGGTCCATCCTCCGGGACACAAGAAAGATTATATTGTCCCTGACCACTCTACCCTGATAAAATGGATCTAAACACTGCATTTCTTCATGACGCCTCTTCTTCACTTCGGTCACCTTCGACCTTCTTCTCTTTTATTTCATCTTCAGTGTCTTCTGCATCCTCCTCCTCCTCCTCTTCTTCCTCTTCTTCAGACGTCTCTGCCTCGTCCTCTTCCACTCTGTGCGCAAAAGGTTGAGAAAGTGAGCACTGTGCACAAGAATCACGTTATTTAGAACAGCAGGTGAAACACCAAAGCAGTCGCCCACAAACTCAAACTGACAGGAAGTGAAGGAACGCTTGAGGTAAAAGAGGCTAGTAGTACAGAAGAAATGGCACCCTATTTTTCCTAATGAGACAGAAATATGAAGTGTATAATTATACTCTCGAATGATTTATTGATCCTTGTGTATAAAGCAGCAAGTGAACAGTGAAGTGTCTCTTCCTACCTGAGTGGTCTGTTGAGGTTCATACACTCTCTCCCCGAGTCCACGTCGAAAGGATCTGAGTCAAACACACGCACGAGCAAACAATTAAACACTAGTTTATTAGACACCTGCATCAACTTGCACATTTAAATGGTTTTTTCTGTGATAAAGGCTTGTAGGGGTAAAAACCTAATAAACCATGTTGAAAGGCCTTACCCAAGTCGTCCTCCTCTGACGGGGAGGCGGTGAAGTACTCCTTCTCCACCGTGAGCAGCTCCTCCTCTGACTTGCAGGTGGCGTAGCGCTGCAGAAGAGTTTTATTCAGCTCGAGGAACCCCAAACCCCATTTAAACTTCCTTAACAGGAGCACAGCCAGGTCCTGAAAACCTAACGCACACACAATGTCAGAGTCCAAAGCTCATCCTTGAGCCTTTATCAGTGTCGCTGTCTTTTCCTTTGATTGACAGGTGAGGTGTTGACTGACAGCTGGACTACAGCCAGTATTTGTAGATTGCTATGATAAAATAGCCAGTGAGCGTCAGGTATATTACATATGACACAAATAAAGAACGTCTCAAAAGTAAACTGTGTCGATGCGGCCTAAGGAAGGTGTGTGCTGGTCTCGGAAAATAATCAGCGACCCGGTGATTACCTACGATGCAGAAGGTGGCTGCGTAGGCCTCGACGCAGCTCAGTTTGCACGGCTTGCCGTAGTTCACAGGATTTGCCGCCACCAAATAAGGCAGCAGCCTCGGGTGCGAGCCGATCATCTTACTGAAAGGCGTGTCCTCGAGCCTCGCCCACGAGCAGTCGATCACTGCGACTCCGCCCCCAGCCACGAGCTCCCTGAATAGCACAGATCAGTCTAGTAAACAATACTTTGTGAGGGAAGAGAAGAAAAGTTTGGTCGGACAAATTCGTGCGAAAGTAGGCGGGTCTTGTTCGTGTTGAGTGAACTAGAGCTCACCTGTCAGCAGGTGTGACGTATTTGGTGCCCATGGGGCTGAGGACGAGGCCGTTAAAGCGCTGGTTGAGTCGGAGGCAACGCACCAGGCCTTTGCGTGCCAGTTTGCGTCCGGTACAGCGCTTCGGGTCGCAGTGACCCAGGTCCCACATGGCCAGCGGGCACGGCAACTTCACACACGCCGCCTCCTCAGACTCTGCGCTTTTACTCGCTGTAACACACACACATTAATTTTTAGGTAATCTAAATTGCACTCGACTTCATGTTTTTGGATCACAGCAATGTCAAAGTGAAACGGTCAGAACCGTCCTATTTGAATTCAGAGAGATAATCAGAAGAGAACAAAAACAACAGGAGGTCCCTGTGATGTTTATCACAAGGATTAATATCGTGATCCTGATTAACAAGCGATATACCGTGCAGACCTGACAGCTATCACTGATACACAACACAAGCGTCTCATATCTAAACACCCACCTTCCAAAACCTCCTGCATTTCCTCTGTAAAGGTTTCCAGAGACTTTCCTTTCATTTTGTGTCGCTTGTCTTTGCCTCTGTTGCTTTGTCGCTCGCTCTGAAACTGTTTTTTGCGCCCCATTGCTAACACTAAACCTCACGACACCGTAACGGACAATAAACCTTTACACGGTCACTAGATAAACTTTCTCCCCTTTATCAACTGCTAATTATGTACTAATGTCGACAGGTTAAAAGTTATTTCTAATTAAGACATTGCAGGAAATGTCAACTAACAGCTTTAAGGGACGACGTGACAACGTGCTAACATGCTACTTTCCAGGACGCTTTACAGCCAGTTCGCCACTGAGTCGACTCCTTGAGCCTTGAACGTTGAGCATATTTACATTTGCAAAGCCTAGCTAATTTTACAAATTGATTCAGTATTTAAAAAAAAAAGGTTTTATGAATTACAATGCAGAT
The DNA here is from genome assembly GCA_030068355.1 of Notoglanidium maculatum. NCBI lineage: Eukaryota > Metazoa > Chordata > Actinopteri > Siluriformes > Auchenoglanididae > Notoglanidium > Notoglanidium maculatum. The sequence continues at coordinate 2,569,655 of JAQQZX010000033.1, read as the reverse complement.
TAACGTAAACAATTGGAATTATAATCAGTGTGTCCAGTTTAGGACAAAATGGCAATGAATCAAAAGAGTCGACTCTAACTGGTGAGGTGAGCCAAAGGATCCGAATCATGAAAAAGAGCCGAAATAGCGAACCCATCAGTAGTGCCCGGATGTGAACCAGGCTTCTGATTGGTTTTCAAATCCCGTGTCGCTCAATGTAGTGAAAACGTTTTACAATTATTTAAAATGCAGTATAAAACCACAACAGCTCAATGTCATATTATTATTATTATTATTATTATTATTACTCGTATTAATAATAATAATAATAATAATTAGATATTGAAAATTGTAATTTATTTTGTAATGGTTCAATCGGATTGCAACACACATCCGTGACAACTGATGCTTCCTTCACGTGTTATCGGATTTATCGTGAACACGAGTTTTCGAGTTGCACACAAACGATTCGTTTAGTAATAATAAATGGAAACAAATTTGACACACGAGTTTCTGACTTGTTATTTATCCTTACCCCTTTTTTGGTCATTTTAATGGAAACGATTGGTTCATTCGTCGACTGTAGAAAATATTTTTTCAAACACAAATTACTTTTAGTTAGTACTCATATTCTGTCCATTCTTAAAATGGGGCAGAGTTAAGTTGACAAAGGAGTTCAGTTTAAACTCTCCTGAGCAAGAATTCTGCAAAACACTACTTTTCTGTTCAGTTGTGTGAAACTCCACAACAATGTGACACGTTTCTACAACCAAGCGACGAACGCACCTTCGGGTCACGTGATCAACACAGCGGCAATATGGCGACGCTCAGCGAACACAAATAAGGAAGTCTTGTAAATCGTGTACGACTTTCTCAAAAATAAACAACATTCATGGCAGTTATGTTTGATGTATTTATTAGACGACATTTGCCGTTGCTGGCATGCCTGGGTAAGTCCTGTGAAATTGCAGTTTTTTTCGGTTATATGCCTGTGTTTGTTATTAGGACATCACCTATTGGGTCTTAACAATAACATTTTGTTCCAGTGGCAGTTGTGTTGGGTGGGAAGATGAAAATCGTGGAGGAACCAAATGCATTTGGGTGAGCTGATTTAGCATAAACATTAGTCACAATGTTTAGGATTTGAGCATGATTATCAAGTGGCTAGTTATTCAGTTGCATACAAAGGTATGTTATTTAAAAAAAAAAAACAACCCAACTTTGATCATTCCTCATCATGTGATCATGTCTATGTCCAAAACCAGATTATGAAATCGTTCGGCAAGAAATGGCACGAATATAAAGTCTGCAAGTGTTCTCATAAAGCATTGGAAATGATGTGAACATCATGAGTGTTGTCATGAGCATCTCTCGTTCTCAGGTTGAATAATCACCTGCTGTCACAAGGCAGCCAGCTGCAGGCCAGAGTCGCTCCGTCTCCCATCTCCGGTCCTCCTCATCTCTTTCGACTGGCGGGAAAATGCTTCAGCTACACCGAGTCCATGTCGGTAACGTTCTAATGTTTAAGACTCTGATGAAATCACTGTGGCGTTGTGTGTTCATGCGTTTCTCATGCGTGTCAGGTACAAGTACGACCTCTGTCCGTTTCATAACGTCACGCAGCACGAGCAAAGCTTCAAGTGGAACGCTTACAGTGGGATACTGGGGTACACACTCGCACGTCTGATGATCTAACTAGCAAAACAAAATAATCTGTTCATAGTGACAGTTAATAAGTAATCATTTGTGTGTGTAGGATCTGGCAGGAGTGGGAGATTGCGAATAACACCTTCACGGCAATGTGGATGAGAGAAGGAGACTCCTGTGGGAGCAAGAACAGACAGACCAAGGTGTGCGTGTGAACGTGACAAACGGACATAAGCGCAGCTCGGTTTTTTAATCGGATAGCGGCTCACGGAGCGTCCGCCTTGAGCCATCAGAGCAAACCAGTTTTCAAATGACCTTGTTTGATTTTCAGGTCCTTTTCACGTGTGGGAACATCAGCAGGCTAGCCCGAGTGGCTGAGCCGCAGACGTGTGTGTACTTTGTGACGTTCGAGACGCCACTCGTCTGTCACGCACACTCCCTCCTGGGTAAGTGTGTGTTGGTTTGGTGTTTTTTTTTTGTTATTCAGGGAATAAAACACTTGCTGTACTAATGTCACTGGCACCCTTTATAAATGTTAAATAAACATCTCCTTCCTTCACCATATCAACGAGTGCAAACAGCAGTGCTGTAGTATAGCTTCTGTATAATGCAGATGTACCATCGAGTGTGTGTGTGTGTATAGTGTACCCAGTGCTGAGTGAGAAACTGCAGAAAGAATGGGATGAGATTGAACAGGCTCGATACGAAGAACTCATCACTGAACAGGTGAACAACACACACACACACACACTATCTAAAGTGAGACGAGACACACACGCTCATGTTTTTATGTCCTCGGTTTGTGTTTAGGGCTACAAGAAGATGCTGAGGGACATTTTCGAAGAGGCCGGGTTTCTGAAAAGAGCTAAACAGCCTCTTAAACAGGAACAACGCACACCGAGTCCAAAACATCAGAATCTGGAACAGTGCACACAGGTAGGAGTGTGTGTGTGTGTGTTGTATAGTACGTGCTCACAAAATGAGTATGCGTGTGAATGTTTTATAATGAAATGTGTGTGTGTTAACAGGAATTTGAGAAGCAGCGTGCTGAAATCGAGCGACTGCATTCTCTCCTCAGCCAACACAACATCTCATACGAAATGGACACCGGTGAGACACACACACACTATTGATCTCTGACGTACACATACACTGTTACAGGAAAAGGCTAGGGTGATGTGTTGAAGATGAGAACCCAAATAGCACCACAAAGCGGATTTATTTTCCAGTAGCGTTTTATTCCTGTTACACAACAGCAATTGTCAAATGTCACAGTTTTCAAATGAGTAAAGAACTGCACGTCCTCGTGCTGCTTTCCTTCAGCCTGGCCCGATGCTTGTACCGAGATGTAGGGAATTTTCGGATGTCCGCGCCAAAGCTCGGACCCGAATCCAGCTGCAAATCCGACCTGAAGTGGAAACGTCCTCGTAATTTGAGAGATTTAGAATGTTTTTGGAAGGAAGAGTGGGAGCATGTTGCTAAGTCGAGATGCGCCATGCTGATAGCTTCAACAAAGCATTAGTTTAAGGGTGTGTCACCGGGTTAATTAAGTTTTTTTTTTTTTGCTCAAAAAAAAAAAAAAAAGGTTTCTGATCATTTTTCACTTCATTTGTATACTTCACTTCTTTTACATCGCAAAATGCGGCCATTTTACACCCTCTGCTGGTCAATTGCTGTGGTATAAGAGAAATAAAACACTTCAAGGAGATAAAATCTCTGAATAAAATGATTCGGGTAGGGACAGAGGCTATGATTTTTATGGACTCGCTGTGGTGATGTGGAAATGCCATGTTTTGCATAAATAAGATGATTAATCAGGAGCATGTTGTGAGGCAAAGCCACGCCCACTTTCCCCTCTCTTTTCCAGGAGGCCCGAGTATCCCGTCGCGCTCTCCGCAGGACCACTACCTCAGGGGTGATCTCGGGATCCTGGATCATCCTTAGAACCTTCAGCCTGCGGTGTTCTAATTTAACGGCTAAAAATGTGATTGTGATGTCATTTTAAACCAAGGACGTATGCAACGTTGTCCGAGCCCTTGTTTCTACAAAACTATTTAAAATAAAACACACCCTTAAAAACAAAAACGTTTACTAAAATGTTGTTTATTGTTCGGCACATGCTGCTGTGGCTGCGTCCTAAAAACCCTTTAGTTTCAAGTCTCACCCTTGCTTCAGTGCAATACTCTACATTTGTACCTGCTGCGATCATAAAGACTGTCCTGTGCTCATCCCAGGACTCCCGATGGAACACCCTGTAAACACACTGTTTCTGTTTCCTCGAGTACATTTTGTTAGCTAACGTTACCTATTTTGCTAGCTAGGCTAGACGGCCGAGTTGGACGAAGAGTCAGGAGCCGTTGGTTCCGGTTCACACGGGCCTCGCCCACCGATTTCTGGTAGCCGTTCTGAAAAAAGGGAGACAGAGCTAGCAAATGGAACTGGTAGAAAACCGGAAGAAAGTATTACGCGGTAAGAAATCCTAACATTGGCACACTCCTATCGCTATGTGTAACGTTCAAGAGCAGGGGTTAGCACCTGAAAGTCTACTGGGTGTGAGGCATGTCCTCTTCGCCTGTTTCAACATGCTCGTTCACGCCCTGACCTCCTCCTTCTTTCATCTCCGCTTCTATTTCTGGCTCTTCGACGATCACCAAGTTGCAAATCTTGTCTGCGGTTCGGTTCGGTTGCCTGGCAACGCCGAGCTCTGCTTGGACGACGACGACTTTGTGCACGAGTGTCTCTACACGGTTATTGTTTATTTCCGGGCTGCTCTTGACTGCGCTCACCGCCTCCACTTCTGTCTGTGTACGAACCTCTTCCTCGACCGGACCGTTGCTGTGATTTCCCGTTTCCGCCCTGTCCGGGTTCGCGTACGCTCGGGTTCGTGTTTCTCCGCCGAGCTCGTTCGTTCCGTTCCGTCTTCGTGCCTCCAAAATCCCGTGCAAGTCCGCGGCGATGTTCCGAAAGTACGCCTGTACGTCGGGGAGGATGATTTTCAGGATGTTTGTTTCTGCTTCGATCCTGGCCACGGTGCTGTATTTCTCCCTGATCTCCTCCATCTCGTGCTTGTGCTTCTCCTCGATTCCACGCCTCTTTTCCTCTATGCCTTCGGTCAGGCTTTCGATCTGCTCCTTACCTTGCCTCTGCATTTCTAAAGCTTCCTTCACCTGCATCTCTAGCACCTCCCTTTCCTCGTCCTTCTCCACAACCTCCAGCTTGTCCTGAAGCACAGCCATCATCTTCGCCCAAGCCACGATCTTCTCGTGTTTTTTCTCGATCAGTTCTTTCACCGCCGAGACGTAATCGAGAAACTCTTTTTGGAGAACCGCCGTCCTCTCCTCCTCCTCTCTCAGTCTTCTCACCGCTCTCTTTTTGTAGATCCAGCTCTCTAGCACTTCCAGCTGCTCCTTCGGGTTTCGGTTCATTTTGCTCAGCAGGCCTTCGCTCTTCTCCAGGAGTTCGGAGACGAACGGCCCACGGCAAACGTCCGCCATCTCGTTCACTGCGAGCAAGCGTGCAGAACGGCGTAGTTATGAAACGACATTCCAATAAACCAAAGCAAACCAAAATGCCCTGAAGCTAGAACAGTATCAAAGACTGACGTACAGCAGCGATTCTGGAGAATTCAATTCTGGAGAACACTAATTAAAAGGCACATGTTTAAGAGCCCATTCACCTGTCTTCACATGTTCACGTTCTCCTTGACGTCTCTTTTCCTCTCCCAGTTCTTGCTCTCTGCCTTGCAGGATGACTTGAAGCTCTTTGACCTGCGCGTTCTTCTCCAGCAGTTTCTGTCCCAGCGCCTCCAGTTCCCTCAAACACAATTCCATCTGTCCGTCCATGTTCTTCGAATATTCGTCTCGCTCCTTCGCTAAATTCGCCACATCCTTCTCTCGACCTTGTAGTGTGGCCTTCACCTTCGTCAGCTCTCTTGTTCTGCTCTCCAGCTGCTTTTCTTTCTCTTTAAGCTCTTTGTCCTTTTTCTGAAATTGCTTCTTCAACTCTTCGGATGACAGAAAATTCACAACTTTAATGAAAGCCGAAAATGAGAAATTTCTCCTGTTTAGATTAGCCGCATGCTCACCGAGTAAGTGGACCGATTCCTCGGTGTCCGGGGCCGTGCTCTTCAGTCCGTCTGAGGATTTGCAAACAGAAGAAAAAGGATTAGGCTGGAAAATGTGGTGCGCTGAATTTCAAGTCATCTTCATCCTCTCCTAGCCACCAAGAATCACTTGGATAACCTTGTAGAACATGTTGGAAGTTGGAGGAGGTGAGAAAAAAAAGGGTGAAGTAGAAGTGTAAGTTTTCTGACAGAAATTGCAGCCTGACTTATAACTGAACTTGTGTAACTGGCTGCAGATACTTTGTAAGCCTTTGAATGTCGGGTCAGGTGTGTTCAGAGGAACACGTTTTGACACGCAGTGCTGAGAAACGCAGACACCGCAACAACAATATGATTATAATGGAGAGAATCCAGTCAAAGCACTCGCTGTCCAGTTTTTGTCCTAGTTAATTAGTACTGTTACTGATCTTCCTTCTACACTGTAAAAAAGAAACATTTACTGGATGTTAAGCGTAAACAGATTTCAGCGCTTAATCTGACAAGTCACCTCATACAGTTCACCTGTAATGTGCTCCTCTTTACTCTCCCATAGTTCTCGCTCTTTGTCCTTCAGAATGACCCGAAGCTCCTCGACCTGCGTGTCCTTCTCCTGCAGCTTCCCTTCCAGCGTCTCCAGCTGCTTCATACACGTTTCCAGCTCACTCACCACGCTCTTAAATCGTTCCTCTTTCTGATTTGCCAGTTTATTCATATTGTCCATGTCCGTGCACTCGAGGTTCGACTTTGCCCTCAGCATCTCGGTTGTGGTTTCCAGCTCTCTGGTTTTATCTTGAAGCTCTTTTTCACGTTGCTGCAATAATTTCTTCAACTCTAAGGTTCGGGGGGAAAAAAAAGAAAGAAAGAAATTATGCTTATCATTACTTCCAATATGTTCATTTTCTTGCCTTCATCAGCAGTTCCTCTAAGCAGAATCCATTTTAATGCAAGAATCATGTACTCCGTCAGATCAGTTGAATACTCACCGAGTATGATGACAGATTCCTGCATGTCCACGCTGTCCTGTTCCGTGAGCTTCGGTCCTACCGACGAAACATTTACAACACAGATACATAGGTTTGTAAACGTAGTTTTTTTAATATTCCAAAGTTCTGTTGAAGTGCTGAATATGATCAGGTAGACGTTTTTACTAAAGCAGCTCTGGAGGTATGTTCATCGCCATTATAAAACGTTGTATTCATTCCTGACTGCGCCCCAGGCCTCATCTCCTGACATCGGTGCCTGAGCTCGCTAATGCTCTTGCGGCTGAATGAGCACAAATCCTTTCAGCCGCGATCCAAAATCGAAAATAAGGTGGATTAAAGTCTGTAAAGAGGGGATCAAATCCGGAATGAGATATTCAACAAGCCTATATGGGTATGATGGTCAGCTGTCCACATACTTTTGGCCATATACTGTACCCATGCTGTTTATTTAGCGGTAACTTTATTTAGCAGCAACTACATGGCTTGAATTTGCATTTCTTATCCGTGGTCAGATCATCATTATCTATATTCTAGTTACGGTGATCCCCGAAGACTTCCTATACATTTTGTGAAGTGCTTATACGTAAACAATCACGTAACAAGGTAACTTACTTTTATCGGGTGAAAGTGGCTCCATTCCTAGACAAAAAGGAAAACAGATTGAACGAATAAACAAAAGAGTTTTAAACAGGACGCGTTAAGTAGCTTTATACCGCAGTGCTACCGAAGGCTTGAATCTGATTGGTTGGATTCTAGACTTATTTTGCTCATTCTAATAAGTCAACATTGTATGGCGTTGTATGGTTGACTGCCCACAGAACATTTAAAAAAAAAAAAAAAAAGCTTAATGATTGATATGAAGTTTTCTTCATTTATTTATTCAATATTTATTAAAGGAGTCTCCAGTCCCATGACTCACCTGACATATATAAATGTATTGACTTCTCCACCATGTTGTGACCTGTAAGAACCTGACAGCTGTAGGTTCCCGTGTCCAGGGGTGCGATGGATTTCAGGGCCAGAGACACGTTTCCTCTCTTCAGCTCCGGGATCAACAGAGCCGCCCGGCCTTCGTAGCCCTTCCCGACGCTCACCTTCCCGTTTTTGTACAGGTAAATGCATTCCGTCCCCCGAAACCACCGGACCTCCATGGACTCCACGTTGGTCTCGGGCGAGAGGTGAGAGGACAACGTGACGTCATCGCCGGGGAAGGCGAACACGCGGTTGTAGCGGCAGATTAGTATGAACATGGCTGTGGGTAAAGAACAGAAAATAATTATTACGTACGAGTCATACGTTCATAGAAGCAAGTTTTACAATGATCTTCTCAGTCCACATGCACAAACCTAAGAGTATAAAGAAGCTTAAAATGTTCTGCATGGTGGAGCGGACTCATCAGGACAGGCATCAAAATATTCATTGGAAGGGTGCTGATATTTGAAACCAAATAAAAAAAAATATTTAAGTTCTAAAAACTATGCAATGTCCTCATAGAATATCCTCTTTACCATGTGTTATAGTAATCTCTGCTCATATCTTATAGGGTGCCAATACTTCTGCAGTGCAACGTATGTTCGGCTGAAGACTACTGCTTAGTATACAGTAGTTTGTCTCTCCACCTTGTGGGGAAATGGCACTGATTGGGTGTGCCTGAGGTCACTTTAAGTTTCATGTTACTTCTGTGAAAAATAAAAAATTCCAAAACAATGAAGAATTCCCAAACAACTAAATCTCAAACACAAGTGAAAGCGATTCCTGTTATTCGTATTTGCATTCATTTGCAGAGCTTGACTTTAGTAATAACACCTTTAACACTTTGGGCAGAACAGCAACTCCATATGGTTGCCATATTGTAGATTATCCACTTAAAAAAAAAAAGAGTTTTTGAATTCCCATTCTGCTGTAAATCTGCTAGCTCGTTCAGTGATGGGGCATGGCTCGCATGCTTCGAAACCGTGTCCTTCACGACGAACACTGTTCATACTGTTTTATTAGACACTAATAAGATAACATATAATGCGTAGAGTAAAAACATGCCATGGAATTCTTTTATAAGGTAAAACAGCAAACCTGCCTTTACATAAACATGATACACTTCTTCTAGAAAGGGTACATTCCATTCTTACCTTGTCTTCACAGTGCAGTCGTACTGTTCTGCTTCAGAGAACAATGTGTGAACTGACATAAATACACACACAACACACACACCTACATGCAGACACACCCATTTCTGTCAGGTCCGATCAAACACTTCAGTGCACCGAATCTGCTGCAGGCTACAGTGCAGGAATTCCCTCTGCCAACACAGGGTGTCATTATATATCTATACACACACACACACACACACACACATATATATATATATAATGTTAATGCATATTAAGTGTGCAAGCATAAATAATCGAATGTAAACAGTGCCTACGTTGAATTTTGTTGCTACCAGAAATCTAATGAGAAATGATTAGGTATTCGGGTGGAGCTCTTTCAGTCTAAAAGTCATTAATAAAACCCGTTATTTTACTTCACGGAGTATTCAGGCTCTGTGCCATGGGAATGTTTGCTCTGGCGTTTCCCAAACCACGTCCCTTGCCTTATCCGAGACGCTGTGATTGGCTGTGAGTCCAGACGTCTTATCTGTAATTGGTCAAAAAGAATTATTTTCAAAACAAAGCATCTTAGTTGTAAAGAATGAATATTACGCAAGGAACAAAACATGTTAGGGTGTGGAAAATAATCAACCACTGAGGTGGGCTACCACAGAGCTGTTACTACACTGAAGGTGGCTGCTTTATTCCTCTTAGACAACAACAAATTGTCGCCAGTCACTTTGAATAAAGTTTTACAAGTATCACGTTGTAGCTACTTCATACCACGGTGAACGAATTCTCGATTCTGATTGGTCAGAAGGTGTAGACAGTTGTTTCAATACGCTTATTCTAATACTTTATCGTTGCTGTAGTAGATACTTGTTACTACGGAGATGTTCCACGGAAAACGAATATAAAAAATAAAAAAATAAAAAAATTTTTCTCTAAGGAGTCTCCAGTGGTGATTTTCACACACAACACAACTCTTCAGGATTTCAGTGGACTTTTCACTTTCTGGTTTCTTTGCCCGTAACGTCAAGTTGCATTTTTTTTAAATTTTTTGTCTTATTAACTTTAAGAAAGTTGACCGGTGAAGGAAAGACTGCTTATAGCTGCTATAATGCGGGTGACAGCTTGTTTCGTGGACATTCCCAGACATTAAAATATATAAAAATGTATGACGTGTTGTTTATTTAAGTAATTAGATAAGAGGAATTGGAGGAATAAAAACACTTCATGAGTGCTGTAACTTTGAAATAATCATCTTCAGGATGATGACAGTAAGATGCTTTGTGTTGAGGTACATCACAGCACCCTGTTCTTGATTAGTTTCCTAGAACAGCACTGCTCCAAGTGCTTTATAGTCCCTACTTATTTATCTAGATAATTATTGTTGTGCAATTATCAAACTACCTTTATAATATCAGATAACTGATGTTACAGTAATGGTGAAGAAATTACATTAAACAAACAAAAGGTTTCACCGAGGCATTTTTCTCTTGAATATGATGTAATGAGAAAGTCAAGCCTGAGGAAAGAGCGACTAGGAAATGGTATGATCCGTTGTAGGGGTGCCCGAAACCGCGATTTCACGAATTCTGACATGAGTAGGGAAACCTATCTTATACTATTTTATTTCTACGTTATTTAACATCGCAATAATTCCGTTCCTGCTTACAAAGTGTACTTACTATGCTAGGCGTACTTAATAAGTCACACATCTCTCGCGCTAGTCTCACCCGCATACAGACTGTAGCAAAACCCGCGCGCGAGCTGTTACCTAGCAACCGTTACAAACTGACCTGGCCTTCATTTTGTGGAGTGAGAAGGTAAGTTACGCGGAGCTAACGCGTTATTCACTGTATTATTTTTGTATTATTCAATATTTTTAACTCTGAAAAAATGGACTGGAGAAAGAAAAGGAACCAAGGGGTGAGAAACAAATCGTAAATTTGGGAGAATTCCACAATTCATTAAACATGAATAAACTTTCATGTAAGTGAGCTAGATCATGCTGTGTTCAAGATCAACCTTTATTTACTTGCGTTTCATTCGAAACTTAACTCGTTTTATCTTTATATTCAGTAATAAAGCGTTTAGTGTAAAGGATAATTTCCCAACATCGAACAAATTCCTTTGTTTTCCCCTCAGGAATGACCAAAAAAAGTACTATAAACCCAATTGCTTCCAAAACTTTACTAAAGGAATAACACTCGGATGTCTGCTGTTATAGGAAAATAATCAACACCAAGGTGGTGCGATACCACAAAAATATGTCAGTGATTACTTTTTTATATTTGAAAAAAAGACATGACTTTTTTTTTTTTTTTTTATCCATTTCTGGGTACATCTACTTTTTCTGTGAAACAAGCGAGTTCCCGTTCACTTACGTTATAGCAGCTATAAGGAGTCGCTCCGTCACCAGCCGCTCTTTTTTCCTGACAAATGGAGACTCCTTCCATAAAGGTGAAGAGAGTTTTGATAAATAACAACATGTGATTTAAATATCAGCCGGAACTACAACACCTTTGGACCAGTCTGAATCGAGAATACTGTAACTGGGATTACCCTTTAACAGAACAACTGTGTCTATGTATATATGGTCTATTGGTAGTTAAATAGCTAACGTGCTACCAGTGTCGTAATACGCGGCATTAATTCGCTATGAGCATGCCGTCACTTTAGCTCTTTTGTCTCAGCTCCAGTGTTAGTGGTGAGAATGAGCGCCGGGTGTACTCTGGAGGGCGCCGGGTGCGTCACATGGTGGGGCTTCGGACCAGCAAGAGATCTGCTTGAGACAGGTGAGATGAAACCAAATTAAAGGGACAGCTCGGATGAACATTTGACATTTTTTTTTCTTTTAGTATGAAGTGTACAACTTTCATCAGTTTTTGCTTTAACTATGGGAAAGTCATATATTTTTTTCAACAATTTAAAATGCACAGTCATGCAAACCCCTTCTAAACATCATGTCTTCCATCTTATGGGTCCAGGCATGTCGAGGCCACAGGGGGATCTGAACGTGTTGCTTGTGGGCAGCGCTGACCCGAGACACATCCTAAAGACCATCTCGGGCCTCAAGGATACAGACTCCGTCCATGTGAGCCTCTGAAACACGCACCTCGTTATCATTCTCCGCTCAAACTGTAATATAATAATCCTTTTAGTTCTGCTACGCTGTACAGTAGCGCGCTCACATTTTTTAGTGGCACGCCGATGAATGAGTGAGAACTTGTATGAACAGGCTTAACTCTGACTTTCATACACGTATGGAGGTTCCCAGGAGCACGCAGACACGAACGCACTCATGTTTGCATTATTTAAAGTGACATACGAGCGAGGCGGAAACCAGTACAACCGTAAAGCTGTTGAACAAGTCGATACAGGTTCTGTTAGATGAATGTGCAAAACGCAGCCTGATGCATTCTGACATTAATCGGATCATCACGCAATCGGAGTCTGCCTACTTCATGTTTTCTGGTGCACTGTGTTCAGTGTGTACACTAGTACAGTTACATCAGAGTGGGCATTTGATGACCTTATGCGAAATGCCTTTGCAGCTTTGGGTGATGGAGAACAGTATGGAAGTGGTTGCGAGACAGCTGCTGCTCCTCTACGTATCTCTGAGCACTCCGGAGAGCATGAGCATGCAGGGTGGGTGTGGAGTGCGCTGTACGTCCCACGTCATATCTGAAATGTACAGTACTGCTGAATTAGTTGAGCCGCAGTTTGAATGTTTTGTTTATGATACACTCTAAAAAAAAATATTTAGTATGCACCTTCCTTCTTTTCTCTACAGAGAAAACAGAGATCTTCCTTGAGTTGTTCGGGAACAGCGAGATCCGCTCTCAGACTGACGCCAAGCTGAAGCAGGTTGCAGCTCGATTGTCTCTCTCCATCACCGACTCACTGGAAACAGACACATACACACACCCCTGCCTGGACACTAGCCTTCTCAAGGTGAATGATCAGCATAATGAGCTTTAGAGTATGATCCTTTGTGCCGTAGTTTAGTGGAATGGAGGATGCAAATAATTGACAGTGCTTCCTCACTCCTCGTGTGCAGTTTAAGGAGCGAGACGAACTGGCTCGGATCTTTAAGCGGTGGCAGCGCCCCTCCTCCACACCGCCCAGTACGAGTAAGGCGTGGGACGCCCGTGTCAGACAGCACCTCGGGACGCGCTACGATGTCCGCAGGGGCTGCTTCGACTGGGACCTCACTATGAAACTACACGACAGAGGGGTGAATAAACAACGTCACACTTTTTTGTAGCCACATTGCTTTCGAATTCTCAGTTCTGATTGGTCGGAAATTGCTGATCGATTTTCTATAACTGCAGCATTTCCAGCTCACCGGTTTATATTAACGCGTCTGTTCTAATACGTCATTGTTTCAAACCACGTTCTCTGCCTTTTCTCTTTGGCAGTGTGGAGTCATACACAAACAGCAGTACAGCAGATGGAGGGAGAGCGGCGTGGCCTTCGAGCTGAGGGAGGGACTTTACTGCATCGCTAATCGGAGTCTACTGTCCACACGGGTGTTCAGTCGCGTAAGTCTCTTCACAGTGCAAACGCCGACATGGGGCGTCAGTCGAATCCCAGGCTCTGAGATTTATAATAACATACATTATGTGTGACAGGTTATCATAACATGCTATTAAGTACAGCATCAGTCATTTATTTTCTAAAAATCAACTTTTAGAAAGGCTTGTAACATGTGTGTGCTAGAGAGGAGACAAGGTGGGAGTACGGGGATACTGGGGAGACATCGTCTCAAGTCCCTATCTGTCCTTCGGTACTGAAACAGAGAACAAGGAGCTCCTGAAGAAGCAAAACAACCAGCATGTAAAGGTAAAAAAAACACTATTTTGGTTAGGCTCAGCATTATATTTCCTATCTGTATATCGAGCTGCTATTTCAATGCCGTTATGTGCAGCATCTGCAAGAAGAGTACCTCAATTACAGCGCCACACCAAGACAAAATTATACAGCACATGCGACTCGTCTAGTACGACTCTCATAATTACGGTCATTAAACCAGGGATGTTTTTCTGCTCCATGTTTCTTACTTTATGTCCAGGTACCCCATTCAGAAGTAAAAATGGTCTAAATTTAAATATCGAGCTACTGCAGTGGCATAAAGTGTCACATCTTATTCCCTCTGAGTATCTTTGCGTTTCTGCTGAACATCTCTTACTCTCAGACTGCTCAGGACATCTCTGTGGCGAATGTGCAGACACTTTTTAAGTCCCTGTCCACTCGAGGAGGACACACACTCGTCTCCGAGCTCGCCAAGGAATCGAGCGATGACGCAGCAGAAACACGACCACAGCCAGATCCATCAGTGTCACGCGAGCCAGAAGAGAAGCAGGTCTCCACTGCTGATCGGAAGGAAGCCGTCGAGCCTGACCAGGAAACGCACGCAGAAGAGAAGCAGAACCACATGAGTCATCACCTGGGTAACAATCCGACTATACTGAATAGTTTAGAGCCTCACAGCTACAGCAAAACTACAAAAGCAAACTTCAAGACTGTAGCTGATTTGCTGTGTTAAAGACATCATTTTGTGTGTGTGTGTGTGTGTGTGTGTGTGTGTGTGTGTGTGTGTGTGTGTGTGTAGAGTTGATGAACCTAAATGGAGTAAGTGTGTCATTCCTGTCTCTGGACTCTCTGCCCAAGCTGCCCATGAAAAGCAGATACAGCCATCTGTTCAATGCCATCTACTGTTCTGCCAGGTAACACGTGTGTGTTTTTTAACACGTACACACTAAGAACGAGAGGATGCAGTATATCCTCATATACGGTATTTCAGGATAAATAAGAAATGAGTCCAGTGAAACGAGTCTTCGTGTTACAGCAGCGATGAGACAGGCCTTAGCAATGGAAAGTGGGCGGGGCTTGCGAACAAATACAGTTGAGCAAATAAAGTGTTGCGGTGACTAAAATGAGATTGAAGCTCGGAGGGTGGGACTTGGGTACCAAGCCATAATACAACAAAAAAAATTCCTTTTAGTGAGCAATGACATGCTGATGTGTCGGTTTTAATTTTCCAAATTTAGGTCTTACAACATACACAATGGCTTGCATAAATATTCACCCCCACCTGCATCAGAAATTATATGGAATGAATCTACACAAAATATTGACGTGGTGTCGAAAACTATACAGTTTAAATATTTAAATAATTATTTTTCAAATAACAGAAACTAGCTTAATTTTAATTTAAATTCATTTAGAACCTTTATCAGGGCATTTACAGCCCACAGGCTGCATTCGATGACCACTAGGGGGCACAAGTATACCTGCATCAGTGATGATATTGTCTTCTTCTCCATCGGATTCATATTGTGCATCATATTGCGCATATATATAACAAACTTCAGACAAAGTCTGGTCTCTGAAATGTTGGGATTACGTAATGGGTAATATTAGAAATGTGTGCACACCACGGTGATCTTATTTCCCCACACAGTTTACAAGTTATTGCGAGCAACTTTCTAATTCTCTTTCGCCTGTTTTGTATTGTCTGTAATAAATGTGTACAGCATGGTGCACCATTTGGACTCGTCCCTGACGCAGACAGCGGCACCCGATGCCGCCCTGATCGTCGAGCTCGCCAAGTCAGTTCAATACACTTGTTCTGTTACGGTTCTCACATGGGAGTGTAAAGATTGCATCATCTTACAATTTCTGTATGGTTTTGGTTTTGGCGTGTGTGTGTGTGTGTTAGGTACCTGTTGGACTTGTCTAAGGAGCAGGAGGCCGCTTTTGCAGCGAGAGTTAGCGAAATCGCTAAAGAAGTAGGATTTGTTCCAGCTCACACTCCAGACAACGATACATACGCTGTGTTCACACTGCAAAACGACTGATGACACAGAACACACACCCACGCAAACTACAAAGCGCACACGTTTACACAGTATATTACCGTGAGCACACCGCAGGTGGTGCGAACATGCTGGAAACAGGAAATCAGTCACAGAGCTGGATGTTATAATATTACGTTTATTATTGTATTTCTTTAGAGCATTACAACCAAACAGCTCTAATTACTTTTAAACTGCATTTTAAGCAACAAGCTCATTGTTCATGCAACATCAATTCCATGCATTAAACTGTGTTTTCGTCGCGTCTTCACTTCCAGCGCCCTCCCACTTTGCCCTTGCCTCCCGTCCCCTTCTTACTGCCCATTGGGGAAAAAAAGGATTTATGAATGAACATCAGTGTGACAAAGAATATTAGTTTATAAGGATATACAGTATTCAGTCGTGACTTTTCATTTAGCATGCACACCGAGAAAGACCATCTTACAATTTCTGAGCGTGGGAGATGCGATTGAGAAGCACGACTATCTAGAAAGAGACCAAAAGGAACAATGGATTAGATGTGAAGTCAACAGATATGTAAGAATTTACAGAAATATATGTGCTCACCAAATATGTATAGGGAAAGTGGAATATTCTGTACACTTGTTTGTTTTTCTTTCTTTCTTTAAGAGACAATCTGACCTCGTATTTCTGTTTCCTCATCTTCTCAATGAGGTCAAACTTCTCTGACTCCAGCTGATAGATCCTCTCCCACATCTCTCTAGCCCTCTCTCTACACACACACAAACACACACACACACACGTTGTGTTTACAGAGTTCAGTAGGATAGTATCTTCCTGAACGAAGTTTGTGTGTGTGTGTGTGTGTGTGTGTGTGTGTGTGTGTTTATGCTGAACCTCAGGCCGTCCTCTTTCAGTTCGTCAATAGCCAGAGGTTTGCGTCTCTCTGCCAAGGTCTTCCTTTTGATCTCTCTCCCCGTTTGTCTTTTCCCTCGTCTCCTCTGCTCCGCCTGCCTCACGAAACAGACAGAGCGAGATGACTGAACACATACGTGAAGAGACAGGTAAAGAAAAGTCACTGAAGATAGAGATAAGACCTTAGCCAGAAATCCTCCGAAATGGGCGCCCATGTTGGACAGGACCTTCTTCTTCTTCGCCTCTTCCTCAGCCCGCCTTTTTGCCTCCTCCTCCTCCTTCCTCTGTCGCTCTTCCTGCAAACAACAATTCTATTAACGCCTACATTTATTTGAGGTATTATCCTAAATCATTTAATTAGAGTTCACTGCCGAATTGTGGGTAATCGTTCTCACCGCAATCCTCGTCTGCCTGACTCGCTCCTTCTCCGCTCGAACCCTCTGCTGCTCGGCCCGCGCAGCCCTGCGGTTCTCCTGACACACAAACACACACAATTTTCTGATCTTTAATAAAGATCAAGACTTTTCTAGGTTGTCATCTCCCTTTTTTTCTTAAAGGGGGGGAAAAATGCCGACAATTCATATTTAAAATATTCTTTTGGGGGTGTCAATAATTTTGCCACATTTCAAGAAGAAGAAAAAAAAAAAAAGCAGACAATTCTCTCTTTCAACATGATCAGCTCCTCTTCTTCTCTCTTCCTCTGGACAAAGTGGACTTCGATCAGCGTCTGCAGCTCCAGCAGGTCCTTCTCCATCCGCTTCCTGTGGATGTCCTGCACACACTCAAACACAGGCACGCTGACACTGCGCGTATGGTGAACTTCACGCGTGTATGGTCACAATTACGTGATGTTCTAACTCACGTCGAAGTCCACTCGCGCTCCTTCGGGGATTTTCGGAGCGATGTGCTGGGAGTGCACTGGCCTGCGCGTTCAATCACACGCGTCATAAAATGTGCGACACAGCAGACCATTTAACCGTTAATGCGTGTGAGAAAGCGTGAACGTACTTGTACTTGGGCCGTTCCTCTTCTGCATCCAACCAGGAGAAAACAAACAGCACTTTGGTAACACAGAGTCATTTTCCTAAACTTGGCAACTTAAGTCTAAACCAGTATTCATGCTGGGGACGTTATCTTCCATAATTGAAAGCAAGTATAAACCTGGACAGAGTGAAGAGTGGTGTAATAATGCATATTTATTTAAAGCTCACCTCCATCTCGCTCGGCGTGTCCGTCCTCCTCCTCTACATGTACAAACAGCAATAAAGAGGCTTTCAGTCTGGAGTTCAGCACTGAGAATTAAACACCTACAACCCAATCTCACCTTCCACGTGCTCCCTAAAACCAAGAAAAGAAAAGGTCGTGTCTTAATACTTCATATGATTATAAATGCTTTACTTAATAAAAAGGAACTCACTCCTGCTCTTGCTCTGCATCAGACATGGTGGAAAACGTACCGGAGGACAGCTGGAGAGAGAGATTTATTAGATGTCTCACACACACACACACACACACACACACACACACACAAAAATCACTTTATTATCCATGACAGGTGAAGACAGAACACAGGATCACGGCACTGTGAAGGCTTAATCCACACATATTAGCTGCTAATAAAGTGGTAATAACTAAATCCAGGTCTGGCCCAAAAATACACTCAGCAACTCGGTTAAAAACATGAATTCGGTCACAGGTTTAGCAAGATTGTAAAAATGTAGTATTTTGAAATCTAGTGTTAAATACTAAGACAAATTGAAATGTCTTCATTTCTTCATGATATTATACATACATTTCATTTAGACCTTCACACTACTTTGTTCAAAGAATCCACACATTACGTATAAATACTGACTGACTTGAATTAACGTTTAATAAAAATGAACAATGTCCACTTTGAGACAGTTGACTATTCTTCTGACTATAAATCTGTATACGGTATGTATATATTAAGAATAAACTTCATACCCTGATTTGTCCATATCACATATTATGTAAAATCCTAAACATAATCATCTCTTAATCAATCTTCCAGTTGTTTGTATTAGTAACTAAATATATATATGTCATCGTTTTAATAGTAGGAGAGAGAAGAAGAAAAAAAAGACAGGTTTTAATTGAGACTGACATGGGCAAGTCTGGAAACTGTGTTTGTTCATGACCACAGATACCAAGAGCTATGATCCAGCTCCAAAGCTGGATTAGATGTCTAATCCACCAGAATTAACATTTACCCTTGACCTCAGCGTGTCAGCATGAGCACAGATCACAGAGACAGCGAGCAACTACAAGGACTAAAATTTCAACCTCTTAAAGGAATGACTCAAAATAAAAATCAGCCAAGGCACGTAGCTAACGAGTAAATGTCTCGATAAATTCACACCCAGATCAAATATACTTGCTTCTAATTACATGTTCGTGTTAAACAGCACATGGATCCTGTAATTCCTGATATGATTTGAAAGGCGGAACGATACCAAACTGCGCAAAGGACGAAGAACTTGTCAAGACTGAGCAGAGGCTGGAGGATGGAGCCAAGAACAGGAAGGATCTGAAGAAATTTGCAAAACTCATCAAATCAAATACAACAGACAACCTTTTGTGCTTCAATCTCTTTTTATTAAAAAAAAAAAAAAAAAAGATTTCAGGAGTTCACATTTTTTTTTCCCGTAAGGATGTATAAAATACAGACGCTTGCTAGAGTGAGGCCAAAGTTAGTGAGAAAGACTACTGAGCAGGAGACGGAAGCGAGAGGGACGAAATGAAGATGGACGCGAACTACTGGCCCCGAGAAAGTGCAGGGAAGAAAGTTCATGATAATTAGAGAGTGTACAGGCGTGAGCTAAGTACGTTACAAATATCCATATTGTTTCAGGTATCAGTTTTGACATCATAGAATAAACACATCATAACAAGCACAGCAAGAACTCAGTGGTTATTAAGTTTGTAAGACGAGAAAAGGAAAAAGTATTCGATGAACATAATTCTTAGTGTAATAATAATAATAATAAATCACTTTTATCAAGTCTGTAGAATCCTATATGAAGAAAAACACAGTCTCAATGGCAATCAGAAGCACTGCACTGGTTTACACCCACCGCAGTTTCCTGCCCTTCATCTGACTGAGCTTCGATCCTTCTTCCTTCGAGCCGTTAAATCACACCGTCACTGAGACATCCGGACGGTTCCGACTGCGTAACCGTGTTCCCTTCGGGCGTGATCGTTACGGGACTCTAGATTATTCGCCATCACTCATGCATCGTTACTAAGCATCATTTCATGCATTTTACTGTCTTTAAAATCACGAGCAGCTGCACGTATTTGTTCTGAACTTCATGCTCAATCACGTGGCCCAATAGAATTAACAGCAAAGAAAAATGTGGGAAAAAAAAAAAAAATATATATATGTCAGCATTCAAGTAAATATGGCTCGGAGTGATCTGTTCATCAAATCCGAATGTGAGGTCTGATATCCGGTCTTCTACAATACAGTTCTGAGAACTTTTTCATTCACTGATTGCACGGTGTTAATACAGAACATTGTTCCTATACGCAAAATGCATTTACTATTTAAATATATGTAGAATTGTACATTCCAGTGTGTACGAGTGAGGTTTGGATTGATCCTGACCTGGATGGGGGGGGAAAAAAAAAAAAAACAAGAAACAAAAATAAACCCTGTCATGTATTCTTTCACAGGGTACTTCCTTGTCTTGGTCACGTGACCACTGGTGATACAGTACTGTTTCTCCTTTAAGTCTAGTTAGATTTAGGCTAGGCTTCATTAGTTTTCCTCAGGCTTTTGTATTAGATGGAGCTCTTTGATGCGTAAGTGCAGACTTGAGCAGAAAGCGCTAAAAAAAACACATTAAAAGATAGGTAGGTGATGCTAAAGAGTCTTCTGAATGCAATGCTGAAATGAACAAATGAAAATGGTAGCTTTATACATGAAGTATGTCTCATTCAAACCACAGTTCATTGACTACGGTGATAAAAACCTTTTTTTTTTGTTGTCTTTTTTCAGTTAGCCTTAAATGTGAAATCACTTTCAACATGTTGTTCTCGCTTCTATGCTGCAAATGGCCACTTGTGTAAAGTAAAAGATACTGCGCTGAACTGGATTGGGGTGCAGGAGCTTTCTAATGTCGGACCCTAGATGTTGCTATAAACCCCTACCTTGTGAACACTTAAGGCATTTAGGACAGGACCGGATCACCTCTTCATCCTTAAATTCATCTCTCCTTGTGTTAATGCATTTGTGATTCTATCCTGCCTCTGGTCCCTTGCATCATTCTACCACACACATACACACACAAAAAAAGCAAGAACATCAACAACAACAAAAACCCCCACACACACGAAACCGAAAAAAAACAAACAAATCTAAATCTTCCTGTACTGAATGAATCCCTCACTTCACCTCTCGCTCTACATTCTACAGTTCTTTCTTTGCGGTGTGGTTCCGCTCGCTTTGCGGCGCTTCTTTCTTTTCATCCGTCATCAGCGTCAAGAGATCCTTCAGCGCCTTCCTGATCTGCTCCCCGAACTTATGGCTGTCCTAAGAAGGAGGGGGGAAAAAAGACGTCACGCAGACGCATTTCGGACTTTCAGAAGTCAAGGAGCGCTGGGGAACAAAAACACTCACCGTCTGAGGACACGAGTGCTTGCTGGAGACGTGGAAGCTGATGATCTTCTCGCCAATGATGCAGTACGACACACCGTATCCATCATCAGCAACCTGAAACATAAAGAGGTCTCTGATTAAGGAGCGGATGTACAGTAGCGTCCTGTTTACTGCTTCTCCCGTGAGAGTGAAGTTCCCAGCTTCAATGTCCAACATTCTAGGTGTCAATCAACTAAGGATCGAAAACATCCCAACTTCTGAAAGACGAAGGAGGCGAGAGAGCTGGTCAGGCTTTAGTGGTGATGTTCACAATAACGAGACTTACAGGTCCAAATCCTCCTCCACATGTGATGTAGTCTGGGTGATTCACGAGGTCGAACAGCTCCACCTGCTGGAACGGAGTCTGACTGGTGGAGAGACGCCACGGCTCGGACAACACCTGACCCGAAAACAGACGCATCGTAATTCAGCATGCGCTTTTAGGTTTTAGATCACTAGATACTTTATATACTTTTTATATACTTTAGTATGTTCACTAGACAGTCTACATACATCAACATAGACGGCCTATGTAATGTACACAGTATGTCAATGAAAACATGTCAGCCTAATGATTTAGTTTGAATAGGTAAAAAAAAAAGAACTGCATTTGATTAGTGAACACGATTCTGAAAACCCTCACACAAACACACCTCTTTGAGGAAGGGCGACTCCACACCCAGGTATTTTGAGACGACGTAGAGGCAGAAGAGGTGGCGGTCTATTCCAGCTCCTGTCATGGCCAGCCGGTAGAGCGTCTGATGCTTCTCGGTCGCCGTACGCAACAAACGCCTGCACACATCCACCGCCTGCACCAAGAAAGACAGGTTTATTCATTTAATACTTCATATTTTAAACTGCAGTAAGATAATCATAACAGAGAGAGAGAAACAGTCAGAGAGAGATGCAGGCATAAAAGCAGAGAAAGACAGACAAGAGAAAAGAAAGAGAGACAGGCAGAGACACACTAACAGACACAAAGAGGATATGGAAACACTCACACACAATGTCTAGGGAAGAACGGAAGTAGAGTCAGAGAAACACATGGAGAGAAAAACCTCACACCTGCTCATGTGTAAAGGCTGATTATTTTCCTACACCACCTCTTTTTCCCCTCTAACACTGCAACTTAAAAGGGAAGTGCTCTTTTCCATGAGAAGTGTGACAGACATCTAAAACTGCCTCAGAAACACTTTCAGTGTGAACTGCCCTATAGATGTGTGAACGCGCGCGCGCATGCGTGCGTACCTCTCCGTTCTGGAGTGCTTTGACGAAGGCACAGCTCTCACTGGAACACGAGCGCACGGTTTCGGTTCGGCCCTCGCGGAACAGGCGCGTCATCGATGCCTCGTACGTCAGACAGAACATCCCTCGGTCCTGAGCATGAGACAGGAAGAACCAACTCTAAATAAACCTGAACACTTAACAGCAGCAAAGAAAGATGCATGAACAAAATAGCATGTTATCACCCTGTAGTAATACTTACCATGTGTTAGACTGGTATTACGTTACCATGTGTTGAGCTGTAGCAGGGCATGATGGGAAACGTATTAAAATCGAAAGACTCACCCTGTAGTAGGCTAGCTGCAGAGCTAACTGGATGAAAGCGTCGGGGCTCATGCGGACCTTTTTGATGCTGCCTTTGCCGAAATCCCGGAAGGCGAAAACGTGAAAGTCGACATCGTCGGCCAGCACCTGCGCTACCGAGAGAGACTGAGCGATACGCTCCTTACACTAAAAGAAAAAGAGAGCAAGAAATGAAGAGACAGGAGAATCAAAGAAAAGAATTGCACTTTGTAGGTAGAGGTGTGCATGCGTACCTGTGAAGAAATGTCCCAGGATAATCTCTGTGGGTGGGGCAGAGAGGGATTCCCATCACCTTTGCAGTGTCCCTCTTGATTATAACCCAGCTGGAAACTGTCTGTGGTCAGGACATACTGCGTGAGAGAGTGCAAGAGAGACAGAGAAAGAAAGAAAAAGAAAGAAAGAAAGAGAGAGAGAGAGAGAGTGAGTTCTTCATTTGAACCTCTACTCAAACCTATATTTGACTGTTTCCTAAGTCTCACCTCCCACATGTGTGAGACGATGGGAGCGTCGGCCCAGGAGTGCTCTGCGTTCAGACCGTTCTTCCCATTCTTATACACCACCAGAGTGAACGACTTATCAAACCACCTGAGGAGCACACACGGTGTGTTATTGTTGCATATTAGGGTGTAAAGACTGACCAGTTAAAAACGAACCGTAAATTACGAACAAAACACTCATGATTTACTGTTTCTCTAAAGTGGATTATTTTTCTGTAATGTTCTATTTCGTATACCGCAGCAATTTGCCAACAATTTCAATTATAACAATACAATTACAGCTATAACATTCCTCAGAAACTTGCCTGTCGTAACACTTCCCGTGAAGGAGAGACTTGGCGCAGCGGTCCATACTAGCAGCCGGGTCATCTCCCATCATGCCTTGCTCCTCATCCTCCAGAGTGACGAAGAACGCCGCTTTCTCGATGCAGTCCAGAGATCTCTTGTTGATACCAGAGCTGAAGAACTCCTTCCTGGCTTGAGCCCATGGAATTCTAGGAAATGGTTTCAACGACAAGTGTTCGTTCACAAGACTCTGAATAATGTGGCGTGTTGGCCGAGGGGGCGGAGTCATCAGAAGCTGATCTGGATTCACATTTTCTGAATGCTTGATGCACTGCTAAAGGAAGTCACTTTTTGCCAATGAAGAATAATGTAATATTTCTTCTAGTGCAATTCAATTGTGGCCTCTGTGCCTGTCGGTTTCAGTGGCTTGTGTGCGTATCCATGTAACCTGACCCTTTGTGACTCATGATAATACTAGAGGTGTGTGTGTGTGTGAGTGCGCACGCGTGTACCTGTCCCCTGCAGTTAATGCTGCCAGTTTCTCCTCGCCTGGCGCTGGGGCAGACTTGTCATCCAGGATACGTTGGATCTGCTGTTCGATCTCCCGTGGCGTCAGCATCCTGCCTGCCTGATAGAGCCACAGACGGAAATATCGCCCCCTGTGGTACACGGCCACGTGCTCACTATCGTTCCAGTGCACAACCGTGTCTACAGCAGGAGAACAAGAGAACATTTCACTATGTCAGGTTCATTTATTGGAAGCGAGCTCTGCATTTACGTAAATCAACAGCCTGGTGAATACTTCAGCTAAAACACGGATAGAATTTAGTTATTTAACAACGAATGAATCAAATCCGTTTTACTGCCTACAGCCAAGACCATTTTACTTCTTAAGTTTTGCAGTAAAGCAAAATCACTAAACTAGATACTGCTGATCCAATAAGTATCCACTTCTTTTTCTGAGCATTGATTGAATGAGGTAAACCTGTTATGTAACATTCAGACAGAAAAGTCATCACAATTGAGGACTTTATGGTTTCTCAGTAAAATGACAAGAGGCATTTTATCTTATATAATTAACTTCAAGAGATAATAAAAAGAGAGGTTGGTGAAGGGTCGACAGTTTAGGTGGAGTTAGAGACTAAAGGTCATATTTTTCCATGTACAGTGTGTGTTAATCCTCCTCTAGCCGGCTCATCAACGCAGCAGTGACACAGTGGTGTTTAAACACTCTAAACACAGTCTAGAGTCAGTAATTAAACACAGAGTGACAGGATGAAAGGATAAGGATACATCTTTCTGCAGTTAGTAATTAATGTCCACAAGAGTGTATGTAGATGGACTGTGTGTGTGTACCTGTCACAATTCCAGGTATGCGACAAGTGTCAAACATCCTCTCATACTGATAGGAACAGCAAGGAATAGAGGACCTCAACAACCACTGATCAGAGAGAGGGAGAAATGGAGGGAGAGAATGCAAGATAAAAAACAAAACAAAAACAAAACAAAACAAAAAAACAACGGCCCAAAGACAAGATGAATGGATGGCAACGGAAAGAAAGAAATGCATGCAATAAAGAATAAATCAACAGAAGGAGTGTCAAAGTGAAGGGAAAATGTATGAACAGAGAAAGACAAGAGGCTGTCAGGTTTCAGCAAGAAAGCACACACATCAGAAAGTCAGACAAGCCACACACACACACACACACACACACACACACACACACGAACAAACACACAAACAAACACACAAACACAATTCTGCATATGGGGATGGTGAACTCTCCCTCTCTCTGTCCGTCTCCACTGAAATTATCTGGGTTTTTTTGTGCAATACCTTCACACTCTGTGTGTGTGTGTGTGCATGCATGCGTGTGTGTGAGCGTTACCCGTCTCCACTCCTGGGGTTCGTGTGGTGTTGAAAAGCCTCTCACACTGAGCAGCACACAGGGGAATGAAAGTGCCAGGGATACGGCTCTGAGAGAGGAAGAGAGGGAGAGAGGGAAAGAGAGAGAGAGAGAGATACAAGGAAAATGAAAGCGAGAAAGAAAAAAAAGAGAGAGGGGGCAGATGAGGAAGGGGAGGGAAAGGGTGTGAGAAAGAAAGAAAGATACAGAAAAGAGAAAGAGACAGAGAGCGCGAGAGCGAGAGAGAGAGAGAGAGAGAGAGAGAGAGA
>JAQQZX010000033.1:2503777-2531429 GCA_030068355.1 Notoglanidium maculatum | reverse complement strand
TATATATATATACACACACACATACATACATATATATATATATATGTGTATGTATATGTGTGTGCACAAAGCTCGCGACCTTGTTGGCGGGTTTATTTGATCGGAATTACAAACATTTAGCATTTCGCTAACACCTTAGCGCCTCTGGTTGGAACTAAGCGCCTAAATTAAGTACATGAATCCATAAAAGAAGCATGAGAGTTCATATGGGTCGGGAAATAAAACATTAATTTTAATAAAACAGTCAGCTTTCTATGTAGAAGGATGCTCTGTCGATTTTCATCCTACCCGTATTCCAATGAATCCTGCTATGATTGGCTAATCATATCAGCCTTCTAATGGCTAAACCAATTGTGCTCCGGTATGTAACATCCACCAGCAAATCAGAAAGCAGAGGGGGCGGGCTTTCCGGAAAGCTAGCATGGAAAAAAATGATGCCGCGAGCTGACGTACGAAACCAGCTAGCATACCAGCTAACAGGCTTTAACAACTGCCCAACCCAAACCGTTTTTTTTGTGTGTTTTATTTTATTTATTTTTTAACCAACCGAGTTCACCGAATATCCATCCTCACAACCACAGTTACAAAGCACACGCTGTTAGAGATTAAACGCTTCTTCCGCTCCTACCTGATGTTTATAAAGATGAAGCCGAATATTCAGGAATTTACATAGGCGCACGCGCACCGACCGGACCTCAACGACGAATGAACGCCTCTCGCCGTAGTAGTATTGTTTTTTCGTCAGCGCGCACGCATGGGATTGGTCCAGCGCTTGAGCATCCATGACAGGCTGACCAATCAGAAGACGAGCCATTGATGGGGTCGCAAAACGCGGAAGTGCCTTTTTTTTCTATGTTGTTTTGATCCCTTCATTTTTCATTATTTTTTGATTAAGTCTAAATCAGCATCCAGATTTAAGTATTGATTTATCACATATTTAATAAAGAATGGTTCACTGTATTATTCACACTTACAGTGCAAAAGTCTGAACCCCCCTTTCCTGCAAGTGATAAATGAAATGATCAGTGTACACCATTTTAAACCACTAATAAACGAGAGAGAGAGAGATACGTGAACTCCATCTTCTCCATCTTGACCATCTTCTTGTGGATGATCCCATATGGATGCCCTATAGATATATATACACATATACTGTATATATGGATATACACATCCAGTGTCAGCTAGAAGAGGATGGGTCACCTAGTTTCCTCTTAAGGTTTCTTCTTCATGTCGAGTTAAAGAGTTTTTCCTTGCCACTGTCACATCTGGATTGCACATTAAGGATCTAACTAAGTGTCCAGGTTTCTGTAAAGGCACAATATCTATTGGTAATCTACATTCAAGAAACTTAGTTGAATTGAAATGTGGAGGTATTCTACACCAAGAGAAGGTTAGGCAAAATTATCAGGAAAGAGGACTGAACTTGTCATTCTCCATATCTGATCTGAAAAAGGTAGTGGCAAAGTAAAACAGGTTCAAATTATTTTTCCTTCCTCTTTTTGTCTTAAAGTCATGCACATATAATTTATAATCCAAATACCTCTTTATGGTCAAAAGAGAATGCACCCATAAGGCACCAGACACAGGGAAATATAACAGCGACCTCTGGTGGTCAGGTTGCACTCAGTAAAATTCTTGGACGGATGAATGCGCTCAGGCAAATAAAACCCATTTTTATCTTACTCTTGGGTGGAGCTTCTTTCATTTTCACTCAAATCTGTGAACATAGTTTTATGCTAATGCTACTATCTTGATTTTACCACTAAAATATTTCACAATTTCAGGTCGTGTTTAGCATCTCTCTATATCTACTGTATACATGATATATAATAACTGATCTGAGGACAAATGTACCTTACTTGTAGAGTTGCAGAAAATGCCTAGATGTCTGCATTACTCATAAAATCTGGTCCCATCATCCAAGTCATAATAATCCTGTAGCAGCTGATCACACTTGCATAACACAGAACTCTCACCTCAGATGTAAAATATTGCTGGGATTTCTTTTTTCCCGTAGAATTGCAAGCAAAGGATCTCCAAACCATGATGCTCCCACCACCATGCTTCACAGTTGATTTGAGGTTTTGGCATGGAAAATATCTTTAATTTATATGTAATAAATGCTACACATCTCATTTTCGAGCCCAAGTGGGTGTTCTACAATGTTCTATGGACATGAATCGACCTTTTGGACAGAAGGACACAATCCCGACACCAAAACTGTGAAACACGGAGGTGGTAGCGTCGTGGTCGGGGGCTGCTTTGCTTCCGTGGTATCATTCTCAACACGGCAGTGACACTGGCATGGTAGTGTGTGCGTGGTGCTGATACTGGTTTAACATGTACAGCGGCACTGATGAGGTTTAAAACAAACATTTTAAAACACCTAACCTTGTAGACATACAGTTAGAGACTAAAGCTCTTCTTTTTCCATGTACGGAATGTGAACATCGTTACAGTTAATCGTCCTTTGGCCTTCCTGTCAGTAAGCCAGAGATTTTACGTTAGCAGGATGTTTCTAAGCTGAGATCAAGTGTCGCTGAGAAAAATGTATAATATGTACACAATACATGCAAAATACCTCTATGTCTGCTGTGGAATATCCCTTTAAGGCAGGTTCTGTTTATACTGCCAACACTGCATTTTCCACAACAGTCTCATGATTTAGCATGTAGCCCCATGAACCTGAGGCGGCGGAATAAAATGTTTGTTCAGCTGCAAATGCAGTGGGAGGAATTCTGTTTGTCTGCAAGGCTACCATGGGCCAAAAAATTCCCCAGAAAATGAAAAGGATGACTTTTGGTTGGCCCGGATGAATAAAGTCAAGCAAGGGTCTCTAAATAGAGAGGAAATTGTACAGGTCAAATGGGTCAAAATGGCATCCTGATTCAACTCTTGGGTTTGTTTATGTGGTTTAAATACATTTCCACTTCCATGAGTAACTGCTTGTGAAATGATTTTCTTAGCTCCGTGTCATCTATTATTAAACACTAAATGATCTTCATAGGGTTTTTTTTAATGATATATTTTTAGTCATTGCGTATCTTACTGACATATATGCGTTAAGTTACCTTCTCTGCTATGCTAACCATTGCTAGCTGCTCATGTTTCATGAGGAAAAAGACAGCTCAGGTTTATTTCATTTTTTTTTAAACAAAATCTTTAATTGGTAGTTCATCAGCATCCCACAACAATATTAGCTAGCCAGCTAGCTGTGAGTTTATCTATGAAACCAAACGAACTAATGATTAAGGAGGAAAGAATCAAAAGCTGGCGAATATTAAAGGTCACAGAAAGCTATCTAGCCAAAGTCAGAAAACAAAGCTAACTAGCCAAACAAGCTAATCCATCTGTACAACTACCTAAGCTCTTCTGTCTAGCTAACTGATGATGGAGGCTAATTCGTCTGTACAACTAGCTAACACCGGAAGCTAATCCGTGTATACAATTAGCTGAAATTGGAAGCTAATCAGTCAGCATAGCTTTCATGGTGTGAACAGAGTGGAGTTAGTGCTCAGTTATGGGAAAACTGAACCATTTGAGTTTGTTTATTATAATCCTTTTCATGGAGAAGCTTCTACCATAGCTGTCCCCATCTATAAATAACCAAGTGTTACACACATGCAGGGTCTTTGGAAAACACTCCAATAACACGGAACGGTCCATTTCGTGAAGTCCAGCCATCGTACCCATCATCTGTAATGTCATTTCACGTAGTTCCTTTTCTGTTCCTCACTTAATTTCAGCTCATGCGTTTGTCCAGACGTGCTCAGAGGAGTGATAATCCTGACTGATTGAGTGCCTGCCTCTTTCTTTCTTGGTTCTTTTTTATTTTTAATTATCCCTGTATCAGACAGAGGTGGACTGTTTGATGCTGTGGAAGCTGAGGCGTGAAGGCGAGGTGGGAATGGACATCGCTCTCGCAACCCGTGCGCGGATGGAATGGTGGTCCTGCCAGCGGTGCCAACGTTTCCGAACCGCCGAGCGAACCTGTCCACAAACGCAAACGAGATGGCTAGTATTAGTTTTTGATTTTGTACCTAGGATGGCATGAAAAGGTGATGTACAGTTGAGTGGATATTAATTGTAGAAATTCAACCCAAAAGTTTGATTTCTTTTCTCACATTTTTCTCCCAAAATTCTTAATAATAAGCAGGTCATCCACTTTGTTTACAGATCAAAGACACCACAGCTCCGCCCACTCGCTTTCTATTGGTTCACAAGACTGAGGCTTACGAATTTGCTTACGGAGAAGAATTTTATTCTTATAAGATTGGCTGGTTCAGTCACATGCTGTGCTTACCTCGCTGTTCAGAAAACAGTAGAACACTGACACAAAGAAGCCCTGAAGAAGTGTGAATAAAAAGAGGTTAGCACGACAGGAAGAAATACAACAAGAGCAGCATTCGATCATTTAAACCAAAACATATGTCCGATGCATAAATCATTCTATCATTATCAGCAGGGGTGATGAAAGTGCAGGGCTCTGAAAGTAGTTCCGGCTGAGGTTTATATGAATACGCTCGTTCTAATATGTTATCAGGGGGGATTCGTATGGCAGATGCTATACGTAATGCAAGTATTAAATGAACTGAAACGTTTTGTTACTTAAAAATCATCATCCGAAGGAGTCTCGAGGGTCAGTATTTTGTTTCCCAACAAGGGATAGATAAGACAAGATGATTTTTTTTTTTTTGTATTTTTGTAACAGGTAAGTCCTATACATAGATCTATATCCTACCTCCATATCTGGAAACCACCATTATCTACAACCTCAGCTGAACTGCCTTATCTGTCACCCTCAAGAAAACATTTTAAAAGCGATAGCCTCTTTACATCCTCTCAAAACACTGGGAACACTTCAAACTATTCCAACATCCCATTTCCCTGTGAGAGCCTCGGTACTCGCTGCGCACGTCCCATCAACCTGGAACTTCACAGACTGAAATCTAAACTCCAGCCCAAGTTCTGCTTTTATAGTCCAACGCTCAGACACCTCACTCCAGAAACAGACTGTAAAACTTTGAAACTGGATTATTGGTGGTTAATTCCTGTGGAGGTTGCTTAATGACATTTGAGATGCAGCTAGAATGTTAATTAAGAATATTTACTGAAAATAAATAATCAATGATAGGGTGCAGGACTGTTAATGATTTAAACCGAGCTGCTGTTACTGAAAATGAATCAACACCTTCTGGTTCGGACCCTGCTTCACCTTCCGCTCAGGTAATTAAGGCCTACCTGAAAGGACTGCAGAAAGGAATTCAAGTAGATGAAGACCATCTGTGAGATCTCGTCTTCTCCCGGGTTCACGAAGAACAGCATGTACGTGATCCCGAGCAGAGGCAGCAACACGAGCGTGGCCTTCACTGCCTTCCTACAGGTTTACGATCGATAAGAAAGAGCAAAATATGATTGAAGTTGACGAACGTGACATGATTTTCATGCACTCTCAGACAAAAGGATTCTTCAGGTGGCCTGTGGCTCCAACGACAGCACAAAAAAAATCTGAGCATGCGTCAGTGTAAAGATCAAAATGATTGGCGGATTTTACTGGAGGGGCGGGACTTACGTAAGACTAGCGCTATGTTGAGCGTTAAAACTTTCACCTTCCTGTGTGTACCTGTACTGGATGGTTTCGGATGTGGTTGAAGCTCGGAGTTTGGTCATTAGGATCCTCACTATGTTGAAGAGGAAAACAAAATTGATCTGTCGGAAGAATATGACATCAAAAATGAATGAGCATAATGCAAAAACGTGCATATGGATTCATTTTGCAACAGTGTTAGCCCATTTGAAAACAAAATAAAACATTTGTGTAGCTATCCAATCAGTAGCAGCAGAACAACGCACGGATACATACAGAAACGGGCCAAGAGTTTCAGTTAGTGTTCAACAGGAGAATGGCCTGGGTGGGTAAACCTTATGGTAGCTTAAATAACAACTCTTTACATCTGCGGTGAGCAGAAAAGCATCTCAGAACACATCATACTTTAGGGTGGACAAATTAAGAAGACAAATAAGGCACCTCAGGTTCAGATCAAACCCATTTGATAGCAAAGACGACATATCTGTAGCATTCGTAATATTGTTCTTACAAACATGTGTTCACATAGCTAAAGTTTATTAATGCAATACGATTTAAAACATTTCCAGCTAGAGACTTTTAAATATTAATGTTCTTTATTTCTCTGTGTGTGTACACTCTTAATGTCTTCTCACCATAAGCACCAGAATCATGGGGCCCTGGTAGATGTAGTCTGTGTATATGCCTGCTCTCTTCCCAAACCAACACCTGATAGTCGCGAACAGAAGAAAGGAACATTGATGAATCGATACAGTTAATGAAAAATAAAAGACACATTCGGTCTAGGGTACAGAATTTGCAGGATCTTGTCTATGCAGTAGTATTATAAAATATATTCTGGCATTGAATTTAAACATACACTTACTTCTCGTTGTCGTAGTACAGCTTTCCGATGGCCCAGGCGACAATAATAGGGAAAGGAATACCTAAACATACAAACGTGTCTCGTTCACGCAAGATATCGGAGGAGCACAGCATAGTAAAATAGTCAAAATATTTTTTAATGCAAATGAAATAATTAATAGTATAAAAAAAATAGATTATATTTCACACGGCATTGTGATTTTATGATCTTGATGTAGTATAGCGGGAGTAGATTAAGTTTGCCACGTGAAAATAATTGAAAATAACAACGTGTGCTGGATCAAGTGCTATTTTCGTAGTAATGACAGGTGGAGCCTTATTGTTAAATCAGACATCATGTAGATGTTTATTTTAACGCATCTTCTCAACCATATCTCTTGCTTTTACGTTCACTTATATAACGTTTCACAGCTATTCTGTTTCCTTCTTCGGGCCACATTTTCTATGACAGTTTTAAAGGCAAGTGCTTTTGTTTGAAGTTAGATAAGTTTAAAAAATATGTTCAAGAAATATCTGGCAACCTTGGAGGTGTCGACCACACACACACACACACGATTATAATACTTTAAATGAGGAACCTAGAGAATCAACTTAAGCACGAGGAACTTTCCCTGCATGACTGGACTTGCTATAGTGATAGGCTAGCCGGAAATATATATATATATTTTTATATTATCTAGATGAACTTTTGCAAGTAGTAATGTCCTGATTGTACTTTGTCGAGACTTACACCATCCGATGCAGATGAACATCCATTTCTTGAGCTTGTCAGTGGAGTAGGTGAGCACGATGGCCGTGTGGAGATAACAGCCCTCGCCGAACATCCAGAAAAAATTGGCCATGTGGAAGTAGTTATATGCTGTTGTTACTAGCCGGCACCATGGCTTATAGAGAGAGAGAGAGAGAGAGATTTTATCAAAGTTTGTAAACTTTTCTTTAGTCTGAACGTCTTTCATCAACTTCGCTTTTCTGCTTGTACAGCTGATACAGATATACATGTTGTTAACGCTGAGCTATCTTTCAAACCCTGCCTCGAGAGTGCCCCGATCAGCAGGCGATAAATAAATATGAAATATAAATAGCTTTTACGCCAACCAGCTCCAATAGTGCACTGTGATCATGTGATCAAGGTGATCATGTCACTAAGAATTCAACAGCACATTGACGTTTTTGTTGTTGTTGATATTTCGGTTCTCACCACGTTGCTCTCGTGTACGTCGGGGTTCATGGTGAGCTGGACGATGAACCAGGTGGCGTTTCTCAAGATGAAAGCGGAGACTAGATTCCAGTGGATGATGTTCCTTAGACAGCGAATACTCCTGACAATGACAAACGGAGGATTATTCCATGTTCGGATTGGTGCAGTTTTATAACCGCAGGACTGACCATAGCTTCATTATCATTTCTATAGTACCATTAATATGGTGATGATTTCTGTAAGGCTGCTTTTTTAACATTAATGGGAGGAGTTTCCAGTTTCAAAACCTCAATTTTTTAAAGCACCATGATATTTGAGCGTCCCGATACCCATTTTTTGATTTTGCGTCCATCCCATTCCCAGCATTATCCACTGATTCCTGTAAGTCTTAACGCTAAAAATAAACCCGGTCTGACACACAATATTAGAAGACCACTTCAGCACTCTAGGGGAGGTCTCTCACTTCCAAACGTATTTATATTTCATAGTTATTTATTATTTATCTGCCGCTGAATCGCTCCACTCCCAGGTCCCCAAACACTCTCCTCCGGCAGGATGTTTTCAGGAGCTCAGCATTAAGTATGTCATGAGTATATGATGGATGAGAGTGCTTCTTAAAAGATCATGCTAGGTTCACTACTTAGCCAGCTAAATATATCTTTTAGTCAGCTTTCCACTTAGGTGACATTCCACCCAATTCCTTAAGAAATAGATATAAGCAAATTAAGTTTTACAATGTGCATATTTCAGCTATAATTAAAAAAAAAAAAAAAATTATTTTTAATCTAAAATGATTTTTATTTTTTGTCTAAATCCAACAACCCAAATTCTAATCAATTTACTTTATTTTAGAAATAAAAATAGCTCAATAAAAATACAAATAAATGCGTCATTGCAGTCATAAATAACACTAGAATGAATTTATAACGGAGCTTCGTTTGGTTTTTTATTTAACCAACATGAACAAAATTCTATTCAACGCATTTTATTTTTTTTCAATACATTTTTAATATAATATAACACATCTGTAGCGGAAATTCATTCATGGAATACATTCGGCTGCAATTAAACCGTTCTCATTTATAAATGAACAAATTTAAATGTACATTTACCTACACAAACCGAATTCTGTTCATTGCAATGTGTTTAGCATATTTTGAATTAGTTTGGATTTAAAAAGTGAATAAATAAATATAAATGTTAATATTTATGTTATAAAATAAAGGACAGATCTGAATTACAGAACTGAATTGCTGTGTGTATTTGCTTCTAAAATCGACGTTTGCAATTGATCATGTTCCTGCTCGTCGCCTTGGTGACGGCAGAACGTGCGATGACGCAACATATTCACTCGGCAAACACAAAGCAGGCGCTAATGCGGGGCATCACGCCGGCATCGAGCCCAATTTATACGGCTATAAAAGTTTTTAAAAAGCCCTTAAACAAATTGTTTCCATTGGCACAGACGGCGCGGGACAGCTGTTGCCGACGTGCGGCCCATAAACTGATGGGATTTTATAAAGCGGGACGAGAATTAAGCGATAAAACACAGCTGACTCAATAGTATTAACATATGGTGTTTAGAGTCTAGATCAAGCCCCAAAATAACACACAGC
Organism: Notoglanidium maculatum; assembly: GCA_030068355.1. Lineage (NCBI taxonomy): Eukaryota > Metazoa > Chordata > Actinopteri > Siluriformes > Auchenoglanididae > Notoglanidium > Notoglanidium maculatum. Next base: position 2,522,161 of record JAQQZX010000033.1, on the reverse strand, counting down.
TCATGCTGACTGTCTAAAATGTCCGAGGACCTAAAACCAAGGCAAAGGTGACAATTGTGATTCGGAGAACCAAATTACACCTGCAACACGGCTTCTTTTAACCTATGAATTGTACTTTTTTTTTTAAATGATTGGCTAGCGATACAAGAGAGATAATAACGCCATGGTGTCCACATACTTTTGGCCATATAGTGTCTGTCTCAAACAGCAAACAGATAAGCAGTAGTGACGCTTAATACGTAAAAGGGCCAAAATTGCTCAAGCAAATCAACGGATCCAAAACATAAAACACAAATGTTCATAACAGGTAGGATGTTTGCTGCTGTGTAAGATCTGGACATCCCTCAGGACTTCACGTCACTTCCTTATTCAGTAGCGATTGCCAGTTGTCTCAAACGTTTCATGCTGCAGCCTGTAGCTAACACTCGGACAACAATGTAGCTAGAAACATGGATGAATTAACATGAGCTAGCTAGCTAATAAACCTAGCAAGCTACTAAAACCCAAACAGCGACGTTAGCGAGCCAGCTAACACTACTTCGGTTTATGTACTGTTCACGTCAACATAGCTCATTTCTTTAGTTAAATTTGCGTTTCTCAGATATAGAACAATTGTAAAAAAAAAAAAAAAAAGTCATCGGTGAAGTAACGTTTCATTTCGTTTTTCACCAGATGAAATATTCCCTACTTTTCCTTTTCCTCAAGTGATTGATCACATTCACTCACGTCAGCGTGTTTTGTACTTTTTCCATTTTATTATTCTGTGTATTCTGTTTTATTCTCTGAATGTTAACTTAGCAGATGTTTTAGGGCTAGCAATTGTTAGCGTTTGTTGGGATGCTAGAAACGCCATGATATATTGCTGCCGTTAAAACCTACAGGGACTTCTGTAGTTACTTTTAGACACTGAATCATAAGAATGTGGTAGACTGGGCCACTTTTATAAAATTGGGTCTCGGTTTTAAGTAATATAGTTGTCAATAATAAAGAATAAGTTGAGAAAAAGGGTGTAAAACTCACTTTAAAGGTGCAATTTTTTTTTGTATTATTATGTCTTACTGATGCAAATAACCTGTAGAACATGATCAAAAATAACGATTTACGCAATCACATGAGCACGGGTGAGAAAACCTGTTTGGAAAATGGCGCCAGAGTGCTTGTTTGTGTTTACACGGGCCTCCTGTTAGTCATTTCATTGACACTCCTCATCATTCAAGCACTCTGCCCACATCTCAGTCTGTCCAGAAAGAAAAATACGCCTAGCGCTGCCAGATATATCTTCTGCGAGCAAAAAAACAAAAAAACAAACGCAATTTGCCTCGCAAAAAACTAGAATAAACATTGGTGCAAATATATTGTAAATGAGTTTAAATAATGAATGTATGAAGTACATTTTTATCACTAACAGTGCCAGTTAAGGCAATTGCTTTGGATAAACCACCTTCACAGAAATGTATGTATGCATGCAGCTAAGAATGTGAACAAAGAATGCTAACAGTGGTAGCTACTGCTAACAGTGAAAAAAAAAAAATGTATTACAAAGAAAAAGTTCCCACAGTGCACACACACACACACACACACATGCTGTGCTATTGTGTCCTTAGTATGAACTGCTATTGTTATTCTATGATTCTGGACTAAAGCGTGTCCTAGTTCGAAAGTTTTTAGACCAAAAAGCAGCAGGGAGGCAACGGAGAGGGAATCGTACGTCACGATACACACATATCAACTTCAACTTCACTCAGGTTGTAAAGGTCATGAATCACATGTACCAGTATGTTTTGTATAGGAGCATCTCATTGTGGCCAAATAATTCTTCCAACAAGAAACTTTACAGCTATTATTTGAATCATCGTCTGACCTCCAGCTCTGAGTTGGAAAAATTCTCATCATTGCGCATCATCAGCCACTTTACATAGGTGGTATAAAAATTTTAACTCTATTCTACTCACTATATTTTTATTTAGACCTTCCAAAGTATTTGCTACAGTATTAACCTGAATATATTGTGACTCTCTGGTACATTTTAACTTAATTATAGAGGTACCCCAATCTTTCTTTCATAAAGTCATAAAGTCTCATTTTCGATCTTACTCTCCTTGTAAAGTAGTGGTTTAAACTTTAATAATAAAAAAAAATTCTTATGTTACCACAAATGTTATGTAACAAAGTTAGTGTTACCACTCCAACAGTTTTGAATTTTACTCCAGCAGGTCCCGAAGTGTTTTACAGCACAACAATTTGCCCGTAATTAAATTTTTCTTTTCATAAATGAAAGACAGCTTGTAATTGGTATCGTAGAACATCTTTGGATTTAAAGAATAAATAAATAAAAATTCAAGCGCTGACACTGGGGACTCCTTCCACAAACGAAAGTTACTAGAACAAGCACATTCAAATAAACCTATGATTTGATTGGCTGATATTGACGGCCTTACCTGAGTCGTAAGAAGATTATGAAGGCGATGAGGAGAGTGAACAGTGACAAGCAGTGACCCAGGTAGTTAATGATGACAGCTATTCGATAATGCAGCCTGCTCTTCCTCTGCAATAAACGCAAACCAAATTAAAACCTGTACAGAATTCGAAAGTATCTAGCTATACTTCTAACAAATACACAACGTATCCTGATGTTCGTATGTTCAAAATAAGCAATACTATCCACATGGACATTTTGACATTTCTCTAGAAACGTCGTTTAGCTAAGCTGAGAAGATGCGCGCGATTGTTAGTAAAAAAAAAAAAAAGCTTTGTAACATTGTAAACTCTGCTAAAAGTGTCATGATATCTTGCGTATAATTTTCCATTCCATTGCCTCATTTGCTAGCGTTCTCTTGGAAGGCATGAAGTGAAACGTGAAGTCAACATCATGCTTGTAAAGGAAATCATTTGTCATGGGAACCAAATTGAAATCTACATTCCTGAAAGAGAGTATAAGATGCTGTATGATTTTACATAGCAATCAACAATCAATTTTTTTATATATGTAAACTTTACATGGATTTTTGTTGGTGGTCGAAAAGGAGTGAAATGCCCATGCTAAGATTTTTAAAAACTATGTTAATGAAATGTATTTTGTAACAAATCAGTATAAACAACAGCTTGGACCACATGTTAGCTTTAGTAGGCTTGTAAGCGCAAGGTTATACGACCTGTAGAAATCTTTACAGTTGAAATATTCTGTGTAAAATATGTAGCATAAGAATAATGAATATTTCATGTTCATGTCCGGCTTCATAAATAAATATCACAAGCTAATATAACACTGGAAATCTCACAATGACATTAAGGGGAACTGCTATTGGACAAGGAAAATTTAACTTCTTAATTAAGATATTTTCGAGGCCTGACTCTGGATCTCTGTTTATTTCCTACCTAACACATGATAAAATTTTCTGCCGAAAGTGACTCATGAACTACAGGTGGAAGAAAATCGACCTTAATGAATCTGCTTTATGCATGCGCTACTGGTGATTTCAGAGCGAATACAGCCATGACTCACTTCCTTGACTCTTTCCTTAACGTTTTCATTATTAATATTTGACTAATTAAATCGAACAGCAACCCGCTCACACACAGCACAATGACTAATGACTAAAAGTCCACCATCAGGCAAGAAGTGAAGTGCACTTATGTTTGTGTGTGTGCATTTAAGAATATTTTCATGCCCGTTCATGCGCGTTATATTGTTCAGCACCAAATAGCTGCCTGTTTAACACCCACCATTAGCACGTCTTTTGCGCCCCTCGTCCTTTCCCCTTCGGTGAACTGCCCTTTCCACCACCCGAATTTTATTCTTGTTTGGTCTGACATCAATTTTATCATAAAGTTTTTATCCATTTTGCCCATGTGCATTTTGATTGAAACTGTACAGCAAACTACTGTATTCTAATTAGTATAAATTCAGTCAATTTGTATGGAATGAGATATAACTCAAGTGCTTCCATCACCAGTGGGAAAGCCTTGGTTTCAAACTCCAGTTCGTCTAATATCGTATCTAATCTCACCAGATTCTCGTATTCCATTTTATGGACGTTAGGTCACTGGGAGTCCCAAATCTAACCCCACTTTTATTACTATGTCTGGCTGATTCGCTCTTGTTTGTTTATTTAGACATCCCGCAGGATCATATCGTTGTTATGTGTGGTTCTTCCTATTTGGATGTGATCCCTATCACTTGGTTGTACATGTTATTTTTTGCATAGTTGTTTAGGTGTGTGTGTGTGTGTGTGCACATTACCTGTACATTGAGAATAGCTTTGCACTGAGAGTAGTTGCTTTTGGAGGCCCAGGTCCCATTGGCCAGACATTTCCGGAAGATTTTATCTATGGAAGAGAACGACATACATGTTAGATAAATCTGTGAAGAGTAATTCAATCTTTGGTTCTTGCTTCACTTTTTTCCTTTATGATCGATGTATACCACTGAAATCAAAAATTTGTCATATTTTCAAAGTTACAGGAGATAATATTTTGGAATTTCAAGCTACTTGAAGAATAACTGTTAGTAACGTGGGTTGTAGTATTACCAATGGAGCTAGCTAGCAAGCTAAAATTGCTTGGGTATTTTTATTACCAGATCTGTGTTCTGTGTATTTTGTTGTCAAACACATCAGGCAGAGCCAGATGTTAGCACGTTAACAAATCTTCAAAGATACAAATTCCTCAGCAAGGATAAAAATCACAAGAGCTATCATGAGTTCTTTTGTTAAAGAACTTTGCAACTGGATGAATATAGTGGAATATATGAATATGAATATGGTGGACGATATAAATTCCACAATGAAGATAGCTAGGTAGTTTGGCTGGCTGTAATTTTGGAGTTGAACTTCGTTCATGCAAGAACTTTTTTTGTTTGTTTTAACAAAAAAATCTTACCCGCTATAGCTAATGAGTCCACAGTATTTCTCTGCCATTTTATTACCAAGCCATGTTATCATGATTCACAGCTCAAATCAGTATCCAAGTTCCTAGATGTTATATCACAAATTTCCCATCTGCAATTCCTGCTGCTATTCTCAGCAGATTCCAGATTGACATCACCCAACTGCCAGAGATGCCAAGAGACTTGTTGCGTGTCCAGAGAATGAGACACGTTGTTCTCTACTCGACCTTTTAACCTGCACGCAAGATAAAATGCAGGTCATCTATGTTCTCATTCGACTTTCTGTGTCCGGATGCCACCGCACATCATTAACTCACATTTTAACCAGCAAGCATGGTTAAGCAAATATAATGTGCCCATTAGCGATGCTTTGTTTTGTCAGTTAGAATGTCCTCGATATAAGGACTACTACGTGAATTATAATACAAGTATTACTACATTGGAAGGACCTATATTAACCTATATTTTTAAGATACTGATAATTGTTGGATTTTATTCATCTTAGCGCTCAACAGACATTATTAGTGGAATGGCGTAAAAAAAAAAAAAACCCCGTTCAATCATTAATCACACTGTATACATCTGCTATAAATAAGCTCAAACAAGAAGTTCTTATTCCTCCATTGGCTTTATTTCACTATTGTGATGTCATAAATTGGATTCAAATGTTTACATGAATACACTCCAAACACACGATGCTGTAGGCGTATCACTGCTGTGCTGAGAAGAATTAGCGATCTTCTCAGAGGAGATCCCTTTCCATTGACAGACACAGTAGAGGAGAAGTGGCGCTGGAGACTCCTTCCAAAACGCTAAATGATAAATAAACATGTCTGACCAATCAGAATTGAGAATTCAAGCGTGATATTAGTATATGTAATGAATTGGCCAATAAGTGTCGATACAGTGTAGGTCCTTAATGTGTGTATGGTATTTATGAGAAAGTGTAGTATAGACAATCTATTTTAATGCTTTATCTGAATGTGTGTGTTCACATAAACACACATAAACTTATGTGCTATGTACAGAATGTTGACTTCATTAAAGTACTCGAGTAAAAATAAACCAGAGTAGACATTCTGCTCGCTATTCCTGCTATCCCCTTGTACATTACGTTTCAGATCCCAAAAACCGGAAGCACAGACTTCATACCACTATTAAAAATATTCCAATAAACCAAGAAAATCCATCAAAGCCAAACCCTACATTAAAATAGCTCGATTGCTAATCATATTACTCACTTACGCATATTACTCACCCTGCATCACTCACTGTAACGCTCTCCTGCACAGAGGCGTATTCAGATTCAGACATCAACTCTTACAGGAAAGTTCCTTGTATTCAGAATCAGGTTATGCACATTAAACTGAACTGTGTGTAGTTCACAACTATGAAGCAAGAAAAACACACTCTGAGGCGCTACTCAGCTGTGACTTAAACACGCCTCTGCTTTCAACAAACTCCACCCCTAGTGCATGACTCTCACACAACTCTGGAATAGTCTGTATTTACGTCTGAGGTCTGAATACCGATCCTCACTAGGCACGAATATCAACTCTATATGAAAACTGTTAATTATGACAGCACAAAGCAATACTGAAGTGCGTGGGTAATGAGGCAGGACGGAAACAGGCTGAAACTGTTTGCCTTGCCTCAGGGCAAAACAAGAAGAAGAGAAAGAATATTAATTTATAATAACAAGACATTTATTATGCTAGGCTTTACAGCTGTTCAATTATTACTACTTGTCAAAAAAAAACCTCTAAAAGTTTAATTTTTTAAGTTATAAATATTTGTCAAATAGTTTTTTCAGCCACCCTTGGCCTTTAGAACTGCCTCTAAGCACTTTCCCATCCTCTGAGTAGCTTTTGGATGATCTCAGAACGCACCATAAACTAAAATTATGAACTGATGCCCTCCCCTGTCCAACTGAAAAAATAAAACCCTTCTCAAATCTAGACGATGCGTTTTTTACTCAGTAATGTATGTATTAGAAATGATCACATTTGAAATACACTGTTAAAAACATTAGACAATGGAAAGTGGGTTTTTTTCTTTCTTTCTTTTTTCAGTTGTTTTTTTTTCAACTGTGTTTTCCACATTCGGTTGAGTGTTGTGAATTAACGATCATAACAATGAGTACTGAAAACTTGGTCCATGTAAGGAAAATGAGGGGCAGATGAGGCAAAATGGGTCAGAGAGGGCACATAGGAGTGTAACTAAATAGGGAATGTGTGTGTGTGTGTGTGTGTGTGTGTGTGTGTGTGTGTGAGAGAGAGAACGAGAAAGACAGAGAGAGAGAACTTGTAGCAGTCGGGTCAGGGTGTGGTTATCAGGACTGTTGCTAGCTGTTGCATGCCTGTGCCTTACCTCCAATCCCCTATTTGTTTTTTCTCTCTCCCGTGAGCAGTGTGCCACAAAATACAATTAACATTGCTAGCGACTAACGCCAGATATCGTCTCCTCAAGACAGGATGTGATGTTATACAGTCTTTCCTTACTGGTGGTATTGTATCTGACTCCATAGAGGAACTCCGGACACGGACGTGACACCATCTCCCCGGCCACGCTGCGCGGCCAGCAGGTGCCGATGCCATCGATAACTGTTGTGCAAAATACACCTACACAAAGAGCAGGGGATTACCAATCTGTCATCGGGGAGGAAATGGATGGCACGACAGAGAGCAGGCATAACCATGACACATACCCGAGTTATTAGTGTCAGAGTGATTAGCAGCATCCAGATGGTACACTGATTAAAGAGAGACAAAAACAAAAAGACAGTCATGCATACTTAACCAAACAAAAAAATTGACAAATTCACATGTCTAATGAAGCAACAGGAATGAAGTGATACAACATTCTTATATACTTTAACACAAAACTGCTAACCAATTTAGGCTAAGCAATTCAAAAACAAAATGTATGTATATAAATCAGTAGTGCACTTGCTACAACAAAGCTCTCTATAATTTCTAAGCTGTTTTTAAAATAAAAATAAAAAAAATAGCTCTTGCATTCAGTATTTGCTCTAAAGCAAATGAGGGTTTCAGGGGAAAAAAGGCATCCTGACCACCATAAACTACTAAATGAAGAGTTTTTACAAATGTAAGTCTTGTAGCTAACATTTTATTGTGATTGCTAAGACTGCATATTAAACTGGCATAAAAGGCATCTTAGTATTATCTAGCATTGGTTAACCAGCTAGATAGCTGTTAGTCAGCTTGCTTTTTGATACAAAGGACAAGGAATGATGTTACTGTGTTTGAAAGTTGCTAGAAGTAATTACTAATGTTAAATTAGTTAAACTCATGATATGGCCGTTACAGACTTGCTAGCTAGCATTAGCTGTTTCACAGATAGTTATCTTGTTTTGTTGTTGCAAAGGCTAAGCCTATTAACTCCACTAAGTTGCTTTTACTCCATCTTAATACTAAATTTGGTTAGCTATTATATCATGACCCGACAGAAAGCTTATGTAACCTGCTACTTAGCATTAATTGTTCAGCTTCTTAGGTATGTTAGCTAGCTTTTTGATACAAAAACTTTTTTACATTTCTATGCTATAAGCCCTAATGTTAGATTTGGCTATATCTTATGTAACTTGATGTCTAGAGTTGATTAGGTAGTTAAAAATAGGTCAGGGTTTTTTTTTGTTTGTTTGTTTTTAATACAAAAGCTATGCCTTTTTGAAGTTTCTATATTTGTAAGTTGCTCTATGTAGTTCATAATTGTTGCTAGAAGTATTTACTACCCTTAGATTATCATGGCATGACCTGACAGAATGCTCGTATAACTTGCTAGCTAGAGCTTACTAGCTAGTTGTTTTGCTAGATAGCAATGTCACTACTTGCTAGCTAGTAGTAGTTGTTTAGCTACTTAGTTGTGTAAGTTAGCTTTTTGATACTCTCACCTAGTGAGAGGTTGTGAGAAAACCAAAATCACATGTAGCGCCGCTAGGCACTAAAGAAGTAATTGTGAATTTCAGTATCGTGGTAATATGCTAATATAGTATCAAGTTAGCTCAACATTCCTGATTATATACCCTCTTCAAAGTTTATCACTGGCAGAATTGTAAGGATGGCTATGTAACTGACTGAATATGAGCTCAAAGATGCACACACACACACACACACACACACACACACACACACTCACACACACACTGAAACGCACATGTTTGGTTTCCAGAAGCCAGCATTAGCACAGCATCACAGGTAAGATCAGCAGCCACCTTCACAACCACGAAAGACAAGAAAGTCAAGACCTGAGAAAAATAGAGAGCAGGACCAAAAAAAAAGAGAAAGAGAGAGAGAGAGAGAGTAAAAAAAAGGGCAAAATGTCATTCATTTGCACTCAGTTAATCCCACATCATTTTTTATGAGTTGGCTATTTTAAGAAATTGAACACGAGCCAAAGTCAACACTTCATATCAGTCTACATCAGCTGACGATTCAGCTTCTGTGTCTGCGTGTAATAACAAGCCTAATATAAACAGTGATCATCACAACGGTATGCATGAATATGCAATACGCTTTCAAATCATGAAATGAATTCGAACATATCAATGACCATCATCACGTACGTAAGGACTAGAACACATGGAGGTGTACTCTTATAGGTCAAATCAGTACTGATGTTACTGTAATCACCCAGAAGGTGACCTGAGCATGACCGCATGACCTGAGGGATTTTATTCCTTTTATGCTACAGCAATCTGACAATGGTTACAGCTCCGTATGTTTATAAAGGCAGCTCTGACAGTAGTTCATTTGCAATACGTTATCTTTTCTACAATATTATGATGTTATCGATCTACATGAACGTGTTCTTGATATAACATTTTTGACGGAGTCTCCTGTGTCAACAGTAAGAGTTAAAGCTGTAATGTTAACTTTTTCAACATATGAAAGTCTTCAGAACAGAGGAGTGTATGCGTCTTTTTTTTTTTGCACTTTCTTGCAAGCATGACAAGTTGTTTGTTTGTTTTCTGCCGTACTGACTGTTTATAGCTACTATCACAAGAACTAACTGGTTTTAAGAATGTTCCACGACATTAACTATATAACTATTATAACTGATATAAACCCTATAATGTACAACAACTTTCTGTCATACAGATCTTTAGTGTAGGCAAATTGCTGTGGAATAAGAGGAAATAAAACATTTCAGGATGTGCAGTAACTGGAAAGTAATCAACTTCAGAGAGGGTAACAGCCCTTCGTGTCAAGTAGCATCACACTGCCTCTTCATTAATTATTTTCCTCTAACAGTGAGCTCTGTCCTGTTTGTTTCCTTCTGATGTAGGACAAAATATGTTGCAGGAAGAAAATAGGAAATAAACCAATGACTAAATGTGCTGGAGAGAAATTAACAAGAGAATATTTATTTCTTTATTTATACATGTATTTTATTGATCGTTTAATTACAGCAGTGGTTCATTTTAAACTCACTGTTTATTTACTGTTTTAGGTTGTTTTTTTTTTTAAATAAAATTATTTTCTATAATTAAGAGATTACTAGTGAGCTCATATGTTGAATCAGGTGTGTTAAAGCAGTGACACACACTGGACCAGGACAAGGACAGGACAATAATTCATGTTAAATCAGAATGAATGCAGCCTAACATAGCACAATTCATTACATTACTCCAAATGAGTATTTTTTCCCCCAATCCAGCTCCTTGAAGCCTCCTAACCTGCACTTTTCAGCATGTTTCCCTCCTGACACACTAATATTCACAGCCTGAAGGACTTTCACAATGAGTTGATTCAGGTGTAATGGATCAGGAGAAAGGGAAAATGTGTAGTAAGAAGGTCTGGAGGAAACAGTGCATTAGTCTCACCTTTAACATTAAGCAGATCCACATTTTCTCTTCCAGTTGATCAGATATTAAGCTTATCAATCAGTTCGGCTTCCGAAACAACATCCTGTTTGACTTTGAGGGTGTTTTTGGTGTGTGACGCAGTCTCCATCTCCATACTTCTGACTTGTCATATTTAGAGAGCTGTCACATTCCCATGCAGATGGAAAAGAAGAGCTTTTTAACCCAGGTATGCGTGTGGAGCTGTTGCATGAGATAAGCAGTGCTGTCTAGCATGCAAGTTATTCACAAACAAATATTACGATTTACAATCCAAAAAAAAAAAAAATGTCCGAAGAAGCAGAAATATCCAATTAATTTGGCAGTGCATGAAATATGAAGTGAAATATCCAGTGCACGTGAAGGCAAGTCCATATTTCGTCAGGAGATAAATGTCGAACTTTCTTTTTGTGTGTGTTCTTCTTCCTTTTCTTCTTTTCTCCCTTTATTTCTTTGTTTAAGCCCCTGTTAGTCCGCTGATCGTCCTTCATCACAGTTTAAAGAGGAATCACGCACCGTCCCCGCGCGCGCTCAGACCCCGCAACCTGACGTTCAAAGGGAAGCTTTGATTGACAGGCGGGTGGGCGTGGCTGACCGTTAATAACCCCCGCAGCTGCACATTCACATTAAGCGTCTCACTGTCCTCCTTCCGTCTGCGCAGCGTCTGCGCTCGTTAAACGCTTATCAGAGAAAAGTGGCAAAAAAAAAAACATGTAGAGCCTAGTGACTTAAGCACGCGCGCGCTTCGTCTCGTACTTGCAGGTGTCACGTGCATGGCCCGCGCGCTCGCGTTTACAGAGGCGATTACAGAGGTCAGGGCCTCGGTGTTTCATGACCTACTGCTACTACTACTACTACTACTAATAATAATATGATGATGATGATGAAGGAAGAAGAATTGGAATAAATTTATACAAAGTATAAAAATACTACTATTAGTGTTACTACTAATAATACTACAGTTGTAAATAATAATAATAATAATAATAACAAGGTGAAGAACAACAACAATAATCTTCAACCATTAAGTACCTCTAGGTGCTTGTGTTTTTCAAACAGTATCTAAATGAACAAATTATTGGATGATTTACGGTCCTTGAGTAAGCCAGTTCTTTTATGAAACAAAATTGAGACAATTTCAATTTCAACAATTGCTATAGACTTAAGCACTTTGTTCATTTGAGGCAGGGCTACTCTTGATATTTTCCTTATACTTCCTCTAAACTCTGGAATACTGTTAAAGAGAACATCAGCAATGCTGGCTCAATTAATGTTTCTTTCTTTTTCATTTTTTTTATTTCGATTGTTTAAATCAGTTTTGGGTCTTTCTTCTTGTTAGGTATACAGACAACACCTTCCAGCAAGAATGCCAGACATGCATCAGTGTGATCTGTTATCACATAAACAATCAGAACTTTCTGTACCATCACATGACATTCTGTATTGGTCATGTTTTTAACTAAAATCATAAGAAAATACAAAAGCGTTACATCTTCTGCAACAATTAAATTGTTTTTGCCGTGCACTGAAGACGTTTGTATATGAGATCAAAAAATGAATATGAGAAGAGCCTTTATTCCCTTGTATTTACATCCAGATATGTTAAACAACATAGAACATAACACATTTTGTATCAGTTTTTCAAGTGAGCTAAAGTATTAGAACATGACAAGCGGCAGATGATTCTTGTTATCTAGGTGTGTTATATAAGAGTGATTGTTTACTGATTATGTAGCCCTGGATATCTACTCTCAGTTTAAAGCTTTGGCTTTCACCTGTGAAGACTGCATTTGTAGCTAAGAAGAGTAGACCAACATGTAGACCAGAGAGCTGTGTATGGGGAAAAAGCATGCCATTCTGAAGCTGAGAAAACGGGGAAACTCTCTCAAAAACATTGGGCATAGAGAGTGCCACACATTGGGATTTCCTGAAAAAGATGTAACTCTAGCTGGTAACACTAGGGAATAAAAACTGAAACTCTGATCTCTCTTCTCATATTCATCTTTTGATCTCAGATACAAATGTCTTCAGTGCATATCAGAAACAAATTAATTGGCCTTCCTGTTCCAATACTTTTGGAGGGGACCGTACATAGCAGCACAAACGCTTGCATCACAACTCATGAAATAGGACATTTTTTGTCATGAATACTAAATATTTTGTGGAACAAAATCACATGGAATTTTTCATTGTATAGTTCAAGAGCTGATTTTGCAGCCATTTGTTTGAATAATGGTGGAGGATATGTGTTAACCATTCACCTGTGGCCAAACACACACAAACACACACACTCATACACGTGTTAACAGAAAAAATGACTTTGACCTCTTGGTGTAGCGAGCGGAAGTTTCCCTGACATGTATACATGTATGCGTGTGTGTGTGGGTGTGTGTGTGCGCGCATGAATGCATTTATATTTGGGTGAAAGATAAAGCGTGACAGTTCAGGTTCACTTCTGTATTGTTTCTGAATGCTGCATACCTCATTTGTTCTCAAATAGAAAAAATGAAGAAATAACAACATAACAAGCATAGCCTGGATATAGATCTAGTGTGTGTGTGTGTGTGTGTGTGTGTGTGTTTTTATACCAAAGTATGCGTCCTGTTCAATATTTATATTTGTAGCTGTATTTCTGTGAATCCTGGACAACCATGAAATGATGTACATAAATACTATGACTTTGCCACTCTACATAATTTTAATTGTGAATTCTCTGTTATTTTGTTTGTTGAGATAAAATGGCATTTGTGGAAATTCATGGCGCTCTGGAGTAAAGGAGGGATTTTTTTTGCACGTATTCGTCACAGTACCATATTGTATAATCCATAAAGAGACAGATTAACTAAGATTAGAAGTGTGGGGGAAAAATAATAAATTCAGTTCAGCCTGAGAAACGGTTATAAAGCAGTTCTGTTTGAGTCACACCTCCAAAATTGTAGTCGTTTCAATGATTCACGATTTCAAACTTGTTGATTATGCATAAATACAGTAATGTTGGTGATATCATCTTCTTTACACGTCCACCCAAGACTGTTCAACAATGACCAGGATTATAAATACATCATACATGAACTTGAACTTGAACTTGAACATCTTAACCTACAACATTTGGCACCGGTTATTAATTTATTGCTGTTGACCAGTGTGTCATTTGTTCATGATACAGTATTTCACTTCTTTTATTCCACAGCAATTTGCCAACATTTACATTTTTTTACTTACTAACAACTGGAGAAAGTAAAGTCCTTCCAGTTTCCTTTTGTCATGGTCAACACAATGCAGATCTGCCATCCTTATAATAATTCAAATGTGGAAAACCCTGTGGAGTTCTAGAGTACCTCCCAGAATGCAAATAATAGTATTCCAGTCATTTATCCCAATAGAAACTTCAAACTTATGAATTATATTAAAGTGCTCCACTAACCATTCCATTAGTGGATGATAAACACTGGTGTGGATCTCTTTAATTCCCAGAAAATGAATACAGTTCAGCTGACATACTAAATGACGTGCCTTGATCTCTTAAGACAGTGGTCACCAACCCTGCTCCTGGAGATCGACCTCCTTGCAGGTTTTATCTCCAATCAAAATCTAATGAACCTCTTTTACTGGACCAAGAACTTCTTAGGGCAGTGATTGGATGGTCATGTGGGCACAATTATGATCGGAGCTAAAGTCTTCATGGAGGTACAGACTTAAGATCTCTTTCGTGATCCAAACTCTGGAGATGACTCAAAGCAGTGGTAAGCTTTCACAGAGGCACTGCCTCGGGATATTATCCACAAGGACTAATATGAAGCAATGTCCTTGTGCTGACTGGTCTAATAGCCTTATGAGTGCCATGCCAATTTTTGGATATTGATAAGAGGGAGAGAGTGCAACATGAGGTTTGGCATGGCTGGCGGATTCAACTGCTGACATTCCGTCCTGTTTGAGCATCCCAGCATGTACGCAGACATGTGATCCTAAATTAATGTGAAATTAAACAAAATGAACTGCACCACCGTCTCACTCCTCACGCAAATGCAGTTGTCATGATACAGAGAAACCTACAGTAGATGAAACATACTGTAGTTCCCTCTAGAGTGCACTTAAATTGGGGAATATATAATGGCTGCCCTTCCTTCGGAAAAAAATGTAATGGGTGTAATGGGGAGAATTGCCCAATACAATTCCCTTCCAATGGACAATTCATGAGGGGTTTCCTATAGAAAATGAAATAAATTGAAACTGAATAACTGAATACATAAGAAAGTAAACGCTCCCAAGCTATTTGAGATTCTGTGTTAACGTCATCTCGGTAACTAAAGCCTTGGTTCTTGGTAGTGGCCCCTTCAATGAAATTATATGAACTAAATCTTTATTGAAAATGTAAATCACTGCAAAAAGCCCATGGTAGTGAATAGCCTTTGAAATTGAAGCTATAAAAAGCAGTCCGTGCACAATGAAACACATGAATAAAAACAAAATTAAATTTCCTCTACAATCATTTGATTAAAGGAAAATAAAACTGATACCTAACAGGGATGTACGGTTATCACCTGGTGTATTTATTATATTGTTCCACCTCCAGTATAGACTCTTGTACAATAGTTAGTGTAAGCTGGGATGGGGGTTTATTTGTGCGTGTGGTGTTGTTTGAGATCCACTCTTTTTATTGTTAGAACAGACTGACCTAATTTTTCTGGCTCTACAGCGCAGACTTGTCAGACACACAAACGTGTGCGTGTGTGTGTGTGTGTGTGATGACTCTTCTTCCAGATGTTCTCACAGTGCCTCATAATCCAGGAAGAGACAGATTAACTGAGATTAAAACATCTAACAAACCAAAACAAGTGAAAGCAAGTGCATGAAAAACAAAAAACGTAAAAATATTAAAGTGCAATTTCGTAAAGTTTTTAAGGGTCACATGCACTGCAGCCTGTAACAGTAGGTTTACCAGTGTATTTACATGTTGTAGGTTGTACCTGTGAAACATGGCCAGTCATTTTTCATTTTTGTTATTACAAAATCACAGCCCACCATTATCAAAGTTATTATATTTATTATTGCAACCAACTGGAATATGCTAGCAACGACATAGTAAACCACCTGGGATACCATAGCACACACACAGCAACACACCAACAAGCAGTTGGAATATCATAGCCTCCAGATAGCAAAACCATAACAAGCACTTGGAATATCACTTAAGGAGACCCTAGCAACCAACAGTCAACATCTTAGCAACCACCTGGAATATCATAGGAACCACGTAGGAAGACCCTAGCAACCAACTGTGTTATTATAGCAACCATCTATCAAAACCCTAGCAACCACCTGGAGGATCCTAGCAACCAACTGTGTTAGCACAGCAATCATTTAGGAAGACCCTAGCAACCACCTGGAATATCATAGGAACCACGTAGGAAGACCCTAGCAACCACCTGGAATATCATAAAAAACATATAGCGACACACTAAAAACTAAATGGTATAGCAGAGCAACCACCTAGCAACACCACGTAGGAAAACCTTAACAACCACCTGGAATAGCATAGCAACCTAGAAAGACACTAGTAACCAAACCAACTGTGATACACCAACAACACCCTAGCAACCACCTAGAATGTTATAACAACCAGTTAGAAAGACCCTAACAACCAACTGTGATAGCGTAGCAAGCACTTAGTACCAGTCTAGAAAACAGCTGGAATATTATAGAAACCATTTAGCATTACCATAGCAAACAAATGGAATATCAAAACAACCACTTTGTAAGACCCTAGCAACCAACTGTGCTAGCATAACAAAACCCTAGCAGACAACTGGAATACCATAGCAACCACCTCGCAGCACCCTAGCAACCATATAGAATATCATAGCAACCACACAGGTAGACCCTAGCATCCACCTGGAATACCACAGCAACCACATAACAACACCCCACATTATAACTTTTTAGCCTTTTTAGGTTCTGTAGATATAAACCTGAGTGACTGGTCATTACTACATCATGCCACTGTGCAGGTCCACTTAAAAGCATCCTGGGTGTCAGGAGTGTAGTCAGTAAGGCACTGCGGATGTATGTTAGCTTTCAGGCATTTGCTAATGCAGTGATTTTAATGTGTAAATACTTTATGCATGCTTAATTAACAAATGACCTTTAATTTAAGAAAGAGGCTTAAGCAAAGCTTCCCTAAAGGGCAATAACTGTCTGTCCTACTTATTCACCAGGAAAGGAAGAAAGGAAGGACAGAGAGAGAGAGAGAGAGAGAGAGAGAGAGAGAGAGAGAGAGAGTTGATGTTTGCCAGCATATGTCTGTGATATCGTTTTGTATTCATTGTTTTGATGAAGATGGAAGCATTACTGTTTCCTTTTTTGTCCCAAAAGCCTTCAACGCTTTCCACCTTCAAGAGAAAGAAAGAAAGAAAGAAAGAAAGACAAGAAACAGAAATTTAGAGAAAAATAGAAGAACAGAAAAATAAAAACTCCTGCTCAGGACGCTGGGAAAAATAGCTGATAGATAGATAGATAGATAGATAGATAGATAGATAGATAGGAAATTTGAGAAAGAAAAAGAAAGACCTGCAGAAGGATCACAAAAGAGAAAGAAAGAAAGAAAGAAAGAAAGAAAGACAAGGTGGGAAAGTAAAGAGAACATGAAATCACAGAAATATGTCAGTAAGATGAAAAAAGAAAACAGACAACAAAAAGAAGAACAAGTCATTAACAAAAGAAAAGAAAAGAAGAAAATGAGACAAAATTGAAAGAATTAGATGATAAAAATAATAAGAGAAGAGAAGAAAGAAAGCAAAGAAAGAACAAATAGCCTAAACAAATAATAAAGAAAGAAAGAAAAGGGAAAAAAGGAAAAAAAAAAAAAAAAAAGACAAAAATGTCTTTCACAGCTAATTCATTTTTCGTGGTGTTTTTGTTTTAATAAACGAAATGTATCTCGTCAGGCCTGAAGGTATTTTGGTCAGTAACGCAGGTACATGGCGCCCTCTGGCGGTGCTTCAGCGGAAGCGCACAGCACAGCACAGCACTGCGCTAAAGCGCATCAACATTTGGCAAATATTTATCACGCAACTCTATTTTCCCACCGCAAGATGTCGCTGCTGCTGTTATTTTTCCTGGAACAATGAAGCATCAGTGTGCGTCCTGAGGAGGAACAGGAGGAGGAGAGAGAGAGAGGGAGAGGGATGCGTTGCGGTGAGGATGCGCGAAACGCCCCTAGCAACAACCATCTTTAAAAAAAAGCAGGGGGAAAAAACACACATAGACGGATGAATAGAAATGGCTAACGTGGTGGGAACGGCGATGAAGGTTTGACGATGCCGCCCGAGCGCGCGTGCCGTTTTGTCGTCTTCCTCCTGCTTTTGTGCTGCGCCGGGAGGACGCACGGGAAATCAGTGGCGAATCCCGGTGAGTGCGGGAGGAAAAAATGCGGGAAGGGTGGGGATCTAATCTCTAAGCAATTACATCAGCCAAATAAAAGGAAGAAAAAAAAAAGAAAACAAACAAACAGACAAGCAAAAAAAGCACTCACGATATCGGCATGATTAAAAAAAATCGATTATTCGATTAACGCACATTGTTTTGTGCTCAATTCAGTTTATTATAATACAGCTGTGATTCTGGTGTAAAAGAGCAA
>JAQQZX010000033.1:2481491-2497136 GCA_030068355.1 Notoglanidium maculatum | reverse complement strand
CTCGGTGCTTCGGGGCCTTCCTGGGAGTGGTGGCAGTGGCGGTGGTTACCGGGGCGAACAATGACTTGAAGCTCCGGTGGTATAAAGACAATAAAATCCAGATGATTGTGTGAGTTACCGATGTCCAGTAGTGCCTGTCTCATGTAAGTTAACAGTGCACAACACTTGTCCAGTGCAGGGAGAATAAAGAACACACAAAATACAAAAGAAAACCGGCATTTGAGAGCGGAACGAGAAAACACGTCTGCCATGCGGGGTGCCATGATAGGTATAGGTACCAGGGAGGGCAAAGGCTATCATGTGCGTCCACTGAGGCATGTAAGACCAGCTGACATTTTATAGCATCTTTCCAAATACGCTAGGAAGGAAGTGCTATCTGTCAACCTCCTCACTCATGAGCTCACAGACACCCATGGCTAGTGTTGCTGTAGGACAGGAGAGAGTATGGCTGTGGCGGGATTCAAATGAGTGAACTCTGGATAATAGGGTGCATGCTTTTCTGTTGCTCCACTGGGGAGCATGTTTTAATGTCTTATTTGGTAATTTGTCTGCCATTTTTTTCATGGCTAACTTCAAAAAGATCAATGAAAAAGATTGATTTTATGTTTCACAGGCCTTTGGGTGAGAAATGGGACTGGCTACATTAGAAGAGACGGCTCTCAATTTATATGGGACTTTATGGCCTCACGCTTGGGATACTGGATAGCGGCCTTCCCCTCTTCATCAGGTAAAATACAAAGGCACATTTATCCTTGTGTCTTGAATCAAATGCAGAAGCCCACTCATTACTCACTAGCTCAGAAAATAGACACATTTGGGCCATATTAAGAGGCGGTGGCTTAAGTTCAAAGGCTATGTCAATAATTTACATGGGGAAAGATGTTTGTGAACAGAGTTGGCTTATGCAGGTGCTCAAGTTGAAGTTCTAGGCTCCTCGTTCAGATTACTAAATTTACCTGAGTTTAGTCATGTCTTTGAGTTTGCCAGGCTCAGTCAACAGATATGGGGTTTGTCAAAAGTGTTTAGACCACCACTTGTAAAGACAACCAAAAATCTGTATCGTGTAACAGAGATGCCTTCGTTTCCAGTAAACTCAGGCCAAACTCAATACTATACGAATTGCACATAAGTCTACTGAATAGGACACATTGTTATGTCTTATTTTGTTAAGAATTTTTTTAAATTTTGTTCATTATTTTTACAGCAAAATTAGGATTACAGTCTAACAGATTAAAGGTGCTTTAATCTTTTAGATCTATAATAATTGTGGAATGACAATGATACATTAGTAAAACTGTGATTGCATTTTAGGACCTGGTTTGTCTCATCCAAGCCTGAGGGATATCACTGAATACCATACCCTTATCTTGCTCTCCATACTGGGATCTCTGGCTCTGCTTGTACTGGTACTACTCTGCGTTCTCCTCTACTACTGCAGGTTGGTGGATGTGGCATGTTAGTTTTTGTTGTTTCTTATTTTTTGGCTGGAAGATTATCCAAAGTCTTTCCTGAAGCAAGGTCTTTACAGAGGCTCCATCATGTATCAACTCACATAGCATATGCACTCAGTTTCTTGCTTTTGTCTCTTGCTGTTAGACGGAGGTGCCTGAAGCCTCGCAGACAGCAAAAGCAGGGGCAAGTCTCAACTGCTCTGGGCAATTCCAAAAGAGACCAGGGCACCTCCACCTCTCGCCTCAACCTTATCTGTGGTGGTCATGCTGAAACCTCCACCTCCAGTGGAGATCCAGAGGCCAGCAAATCTGATGCCTCAACGTCCCATGAATACAAGAGTGCACGTGATGAGTTCGCCAAGCACGTACCAGCACACAAACTCCGTCATTCATCCAAGAATAAACAGTCCAAAGGGTCCCAGCGAGGTGCTGAAAGCTTCCCTATGAAGGTGCATCGTTCCACAGAAACAAGCAGCCATGACAATACCCTTACCCATGAAGATTACAGTCGCAACTACAGCCCAGATGTCAAGGATCACGAGTACCGCCGCAGACATGTTGTTAATGATAATCGTGCATACACGGCTGACCCACCTTCTCCACCCCTCTCGGACAAACCGCCAGAATACTCGCAGGTTTCCCAAGGTCAGGATCATCTTGCTCGTCCAACAACACTGAACACACAACCTGGTCAGATCATATTCTGCAGCTCTTTAGATCAAATGACAGAGAACATGTACCGCAGCATGGTTCCAACTCTGGTAATTCCAGCACATTACATGCGTCTGTCATCTGAGTTTGGTGGCTCTGATGCTGCAAAGGATGGCCAGAGTCAGGCTGAGAGGGAAAGGGAAGGCCAAGGAGGGGCAGGCAATGGCGGTAGCAGTGGGGTTCAGAGCCAAGGTCACCAGGTCCAGATCCAGGGATCAGGCCAGATGCAAGCCCAGCAAGGAGTAGGGTCCCCAACCGGTTCAGAGGAGAATGTATGGGCATCTGGAGGTCCATCAGGACCAGTCCACATCCCAGTGCTCTTTAATGATTCCACCATGGCTCAGATGAATGGAGAGCTCCAAGCACTTACAGAAAAGAAACTTCGAGAATTAGGAGTCAAGCAGCACCCTCGTGCCTGGTTCATATCACTTGATGGACGTGCCAATGCTCATGTGCGCCACTCCTACATTGATGTTGCCTCAGAATTTGCTCACAGTGGAGCTAACAGCAGTAACCACAGTGCTCAAAGCACACTGAGTGCCCCCGCTGGCACCACTAAGAATTGCAGCCCAGACACAAGTCTCCAAGATACCCAACAGGAGCGCAAGCAGGCATCCGGACGAAAGAGTAAAGAGGAACGACATGGAAATGGGCGAAAGGGGCATGGAGGAAGCAGCAGTGGGGGGAAGCAGTATTCCAAACTGCCTTATCATGATCCTCTAGATCTTGCTGGCGGAGTTGGCCGTATGGGGGCAGGATCACCTCTGGAAAACCCACTGACTCCCCTTCTGGATGATGGTCCAGAGGAACCACGAGGGTCACCAATGCCACGAAGAGGACGAAGCCGGGGAAACAGCTCACGTAGCAGCAACAGTGAGACCCAACGGGATTCTGTCACCAGCCCAGAGGATGATAATGACCCAGATGACAAGGATGAGAACAAGAAAAGTCCATGGCAGCGCATTGAGGAACGGCCGCTCATGGTGTTCCATCCCAAGAAGTAAAACAGTACCATTAAAAGACCAAGTCACACCTTTTTCATATGAAGGACATGTCCACCTGGGTCCTGAATCATGTTTGACACTTAAGCACTAAAAGCACCATCTTTAAAAAAGGAGGTAATTTGTGGAAAAAAGTGATGTCCTTGTTTAACAATGTGGATATGAGCAAGGATATATACCATTTGTTCAAATTGGTGATTGTAAGCAAATTTCGCCTGTATTGGGACAAATCAATCTAGTTCCTCCAAGCTGAATGAAACAATGTAAGAATCATTTTGTAATTAATCAAATTCCATCCTTATATCACCATAAACTATAGCTATAGCTCTGATGTGGATATGAGACTAGTAAAAAGATGAGAGACTGGGAACAGAAGAGCAGATGAGGTGACACTCCGCCATAAGACAAATTCAGCACCTCGATGATGCCTGACTGAAGTCCCTTATCCTAATATGAAATGGCATTTTTACCATAAGTCTAAATAAAATATTCCTTAATGTATGTTATATATGTTTACAATCAAATATGGCACAAAAGAAGTCACAAAACTACATACAAGACTATTTTAATTGCTTCTCAGTCCGAATGGCTTGGTGGTTGTTGTGGATTTTCTGAATAGTGCCATAATTGAAATGGCATGTTCATGAACTGACTTGTTTTGAAAAAAAAAAAAGATCAGGCATTGTGAGTGAAAAACGACTTTTGTTCTACTAGATGTTTTCATATGTTCATATATGATGTTGTAACACAGCATTCCTGTACGTCCTGTTTCATATTCCAAATGTACATTATTATGTGTACACCAAATTCCCAGATCCAACAGGAAGCATTACGTGTTACTTTATCATGTATTATTGTTTTTTTTATATCAATATTGTCAAATGAATTACAGTATGAACAGTGATGATAAAATGAAGTGCTGGTTTATAGATCCAAACATTCCACATGAGACATTCCCAGTTAACGACCAATGCTTCTGTATTTCACAGGATCAAGTTATAGTTTTCACTTTATTAGGTAATTTTCTTAGTTGTAGTTAAAGTAAATTTATTTTTCATTTGTTTATTCCTGTTTTTTAATGTATTAACTTAGTGGTGATGGTTTTTTTCATAAAATTTGGACAGGAAATGCTGATTTAGTCTCTGTATACATGTATGTGCCAATATGAACTTTTCAGATCATACTAATTGTAATTTTTCTCATGGTTTACAATATGTACTAAGTTTACAAGACTTTACCAGACATCGCATTTGGGACTAATTTCAGTGTCAAAAAAAATTTTGTATTCTCAAATCGCTTGAGTACAACTGGGCTACGAAAAGAGCGCAGTGGTCAGGTTAGGAGGGGGCTGTGTCATGCGTCAGTGTCACAATATCGCACTGTTGCAAGATTCTCTGCAGTTACACAACCAAACAAGATATTTAGACCAATCACAAAAGAGGGGGGCCAGACAAAACAAATTTGACCGTTTCACCAAATGCAAGCTGTATAATAAACATCTTAGGCAGTCGGACCAACAGTTCTGTATATGTTTTTCAAACTTATAATTCTCGTAGGACAAATGTACTTATATTTTTTTATGGAGAAGGTTAAATCCCAGATTTAGTCGTGGCACGATGGAAGAAAGCTTTCAGAGTTTATTTAAGACATTTGTACCAATCTTATAAGAAAATATTGTCGTAATCAGACAGCTGCTTCCTGAACAGAGCGAAGGGGAAGTGAAAACATTTCCAAGGGTCAGAAATAATATAAAGTGCTTTAAGTAAAGTACAGGTCTTTACACATACAATGCATTGCATTACGCATAACCTGCTTCATGCGCAACTTGAAATTGCACACTAAAAACGAGTAATGGAAACACGTGAATTTCGAAAAAAAAAATTCTCATATATCGCAGAAAACTTTATATTCTTGGAAGAGATGGTTGTTTCTGATGATTTGACAAAGAAATATTTCGCACAATTGGAATGGAAACATTTTTTGCATTCGATTGAACGCTATCACTACTATTGCGGTGGATGCTATCAAAATCTCGCACCAAACATCAGGACTCGGAGATCTGAATGACTATCACAAGAGGAGAAATCCTGGCTTTAATCACATAACATCACTAAATGGAAACATTCGCATTTGCTTTTGTCAAAAAAATAAAAACGCTTTTATTTTGCGCAACACTGCGAAGGAAAACCTTCTAAGGTCTGGAAAAAAACAGGAGAGGAGCTCGGCAATGAAAATGGTTGGTATGCAGTCCATGGTCCTTAGCCTACTTTGTGATGTGGTGAAGATTGATACAGTTTATAGACCTTGGGAGTTTCAACTCCCGAGCCAAGCAGTGAAACTCCCCGTGTTCTTGTGTACTTCTCAGGAAAGGATGTATAAGCCCCAGCTCATCATCATTTGTTGACTCCATCATCATGCAATTATTTTTCTGGAATGTCCGCATAATCACTACGTGTTTAATGTGAATATTAATGTTGCGTTAAGTCCGTAAACCATTTTTTCACACTTTCGCATCATTTGTTCGCGTCACCCTGTATGAGTAAAGACCTTAAGGAATAAAACATAATGGGACATACTGTTATAGGAAAGTAATTAACGAATAAGCAAGGATAGGATAGGGTTGGGCTGTAACCACTCTGAAGTTGTTTTGAATTATTCTCCGTAGACAGCATGTTATTTCTTTATTTTATTAACACAGTAATTTGCTGAAGAGTATTTATCTGCTTATATAGGTACATTTAATGCAGAACGTTTGTGAAAGAAATTAGTGCCTGTTCTCACTTATGTTATAGCAGCTATAAACATTCATTCCCTCAAAAGCTTCTCTTTTTTCTCTCTCTTGAAGTTGACGAGACAAAAGTAACGCAAGCTGTCAAGTTGTCAAGAAAGCGCAAACCGCAAGTCTTGAAGACTTTCCCATGGCACTGACACTGGAGACTCCTTCAATGAATGTTAAAAACGTCTCCTTGCCTAAAACCTCACCGTATCAACAATTATACGTTTGTCTTTCTTAAATAACATTAGAATTAGATTATTAGATTAGATTATTTGTAGCATCCACCAATCAGAATCGAGAATTCAACAGCTCTGCAGTATAAATAGGGTAAACATGCAGATTTTACTCTTAGTCAGACTCCATTAACACAAGTCCTGATGTTAGAGGAGTCCTGTGTGTATATAGTAGCATTTATATGCATGGGATGTAGACTAGGAAGTTTTTTTTATGCCTGAGGATCAAAATGGTTTCTATGAAAGTATAAAGTATGAAATGTGCTGTGTGAGTGAGGTGATTATTTAGCATGTCGCCAAAATGGCGCTCAGATGTCTTGTTTGAAGGCAAAAACAACCTTGTGTTCCAAGTTGAAATATTTGGTGCTATTTGCTATCCGCCAGTGCATTTTACTTTAACTGTATGGCTTTTTTTTTTTACTCTCTGTCTTTTCTCTGTAATCACTCTAACTGTATATGAAATGTTGCAGAATTCTGAACTTGCGCTCCATTTCCTCTCATGTAACAGCACAGAGTGGCATGATCCAGCTCACTTGCTCACTGTAGTGCGACGTCCTTATTTCTAACAGAATATCTCTTCACATAATCGCTTAGTTTATTTCTTAACCAATAATCAAATAATCATTTGTCTCATGTGGCCAATTGTGGAGGCATTTTGAGACACTTTTTTTAATTTGATTCATTTTTTTTTGTGAAAAAACAAAACTTGTGGCCTGTTTTAAATCAAAGTAGAGTGGAAGCACAAATCTTTCTTCTTAAAATGATAAATAAATCAATTGATAAATTGATTGGCCGAAACATCTGTTGAAAAAAATGAGACATGTTTAAAGCTATGAAGCGACTCCATTTACGTAATCTCTCTTTTTTTTTTTTTTTTTTTTTTTTTTACGATGCCATGAAGATTTATGTAAGAAATTAAACACGTCGAGGACGTGCTTCTATAGAAAAATAATCAACGATGAGCTGGTGTGATGCTTCACGTTCAGTTTTTCCCCCAGAAGTGTTTTGTTCCTCTTATCCCCCAGCGCTTTACTTTTTTCTATGCATTGTTTAATGGCATGTTGTACTTTTTATCAATTTATAGTTACATTTATTGTTTTTGGAATGTGCAATGCAGAAAAAAAAAAATCTAACCAAGCGAAAATGTCTTGAATATAATCAACCGTATCTAGTAATTCATATGATAATATTATTAAAAAAACAAATGTTTACTAGTTTCAAGCTTTAAAGTATTGGCAGATACTTCTTTTTAGCAATAAAACATTTATAAAAATAATAATAGATAAGTTTGACTATATTTGAGTGCTCAGGTGTCATTACTTAGCAGTGTAGCTCAAGCACAAAACTAAAGCAAACATGTTTTGACTTTACACTTCATTTTTTTTTTTTTTTTTTGCCGAACCAGAATTTCACCAGATGTCTCGGACGATTGTACTGTAGATCCCAGAACCATCAATTCACCCTGACTGAAGCCCTTCTAACTGCTGTCAATCACAACATTCACCTGTCGCTATTGGTGCTTTAATGGAAATACTGGTAGCATCAGCATACAGCACGCAAGACCTCCGTGTTGTCTGTTTTTGTACGTCTTCGGTAAAGAAAAAAACAGGGTTCTCAGTCAAAAGATATTTTACACACTGCTCTCTCACATCGAATTCGGTCTAAAGCATTCTGTCTTTTTATTACGATGGTCTAGTCTATAGAAATCTATTTCTACGCACCATGTAAATACAAACATTAAAAATTTCAACTACTAAAATATTAAAGAGGGATGTCATTTAAATACAAATACATATTTTGGTTGTTTAATGGTGCCGTAGACACCCGCCGTCTATTTATTTAATAGACTAAAAAATCTTTTAGTTTATTAAATAAACTCCTGCCTGTTTTTGAGTTAGCAAGGTTTGGATTAAGCCAAAACAATTAACCTGACCAGTCAACCCTGCTATAACTATATAATAAATATGTAACAAAACTCTAAACTTATAAACTTCATGGACAACCAGGCCTTGTGTTACAGGACTCTGGGGTTTTAAGACAAGTATTCAATGCTACGACTTTCTTTTTCATATTGCTAGAAATGTTAAAAAAAACAATTCGATCCTGGAGGTCTTTGGTTTGCTCCCGAATCAGCGTATTTCAAGGCTGAGCAGCGTTACCGAACTAAAGAACGCTCTGTGTTTTTATTTTCCAGAATCTCTTTGGTTTAGCCCTTCAACATGATAACAGTGTTTGTTCTTCTGAGAGGCTTCCACGTTATCTTCATTAGTTTCTTCAGCTTGTTGTGTAAATTTCGAGGGAAATTTTCTCAAAGCCCTTAAGTATTTCTTCGTTTTATCCCTTCAAGGTTCTGTTAAGAACCTTGAGTTGTTCTGAGTGGAAATATTTTTGACATTATATTGAACATTGAAGAATATTTGTACAGAAAACAAGCTATTTAAGAATCTGTGCTGGTGTTTTTTTTTTGTTTTTTTTCTTTTAGAACCTGAATGATTTTTTTGTTTGTTTGTTTGTTGCTTAAAGGTTCTATTTGGAACCCAAAAACCATTTTTTCCTAATCTTGCGGAAAATACGGTGTTGAAGAACCTGTTTAATGTTCAATGTTTTTTTTAAATAAGTGTATCTTTAAGGTTCGCTATTTCGAACAGTGTTTCCTTTGAAGAACCCTTTTTTTCCCAAGAGTGCATAAACTTGTAAAGATTTGGCAGAAAATGTTTTTGTTTGTTTGTTATAATTCTGCGCGTTACCCTTAAAGGGAGTTCAGTGTAAAACCTGACAACAGAGAATTCCTTGAAGAACCCTTTTTCTTAAGAATGTGGAAACCAAGGTGGGGTTTTTTTTCATGTAAATGATGACTGATTCCCATTTTTCTAATTGCTTTGGTTTTAGATACACAGCTATTGTATAGAGAGTATAGTTTACTCTCTGTGAGTATGGTGTGCGTGAATTGTCCTCTATGTAAAGGTGCTCCCTTTGAAATCGAAGCCATTCTCTGTCAAACTGTCCAAAAAAAATCAATACTCATTTGTCGGTATATATTAATAACGTGACTTGTAAATATTTCTCTGTTTAATTGAGGAACAGTTTGACGGACGGACTTCGTGAATCAGTTCAGACTTTTCATTCGAGATGGTTGATGTTTTTAGGTTCCAGTGTCGAGCGTTTCAATTCCAAACTCTTACTTAAATGTTTGCACATAAAAGAAGCATTGATTTGACTGTACATTCTTCCAAAAATAATAAACTTGTTTACATATTGGTTTCACACCTCTCTGGTGTTTTTTTTAAATTTTGTTTATTTTTAAATCTACAGGAGTTTTTTTTCTAAAAACCACCAACTTGTGGTAAGCCACTGTCTTTTCTTCATCACTCGTTATTATTCTCACCTGTTTTCAGTTTCACCTTGATTAGTTTTCTTATGTAAGCCCTGATGTTTCTGGGTTTCATTGCTAAGCTGCCATCATCCTTTGACTTCATCATGTCTCGTTCAACTAGTTATTGTTCTTGTCTTCAATATTTCTCCACAGTCATTCTCTCACTAGCCGATTCTTTCTTTTTTTTCTCTTTAGAAAGTGTAAACTCCTCTGTGCTGCAGACTTCCCAATGGAGGAAAAGATATCGTTATTGTTATAACATTATTGTTTAGCATTTGCAAGGAGTTTCCAGTGTCATCGAACACTTTTACTTTAACAACAATTACGTTATTATTATTATTATTATTATTATTATTACTATTATTATTATTATTATTATTATTATTATTATTATTATTATTATTTTGTCGTTGTTGTCCTCCAATCCAGCAGATGGCAGCAACGACATATTTTCCCTACAGCGAAGCATTTTGGTTCAATCCCAAATAACTTCCTCTCAGACACACAGTGCACTACAGAATTCTTTCGGACGCCATTTTGATCCGCCATTTTGTAGTGCGCGTATGTAGGGAACAAGGGAACTGTTTAGGACTTAACCTGCGTCACTTCTGGCCAAATGGGAAACTGTACTTTACTTCATCCGTCGGTCAAACTCAAGCGTGTGATGTTCGACAATATTTTATATCTCGCTGTGTGCCAGGACAGTCAATCTCCTAAAAGTGTTTAATTAAATAATTTCATGGTGTCGCGTTTGATTTTTATTTAGTTTTTGAGTACATATTGACGGATTTATTCGTGTTAAGGAAAGGAGAAGGACGCCTGTATATTTTTACCTCTTTACAGGTCAACAACAACAACAACGTTAGTAAACATTAGCATTAAAGCATTAACACGAACAAGTTTCCAGGTGTTAGTTAGCTATAAACTAGTAATAATAGTTACATGTTGTGTTACACAGGAACTACATGGTTATAGTGATGGTTATACTCATATAAATACAGCGTTAGATAATAACTAGCTAATAATAAATGTGCTACAGCGGTGTAATATGGATTAGTATATTAAAGAGTACATACTATTTAGTGAAGCAAATAAATGCTAGAAAATGAAACTGTAATTTATATCATGGCCACCAGGCGGCGCCACATATCCGCTCCTTTAAACGCAGCGCAGTTCACAGGATTTATTTTTTAGTTAGACGACCCTGTTGAGCTAAAAGAGGCAGGGAGTACATTGTCCATACTGCTTTCTGTCAGGGAGGAATGAGTGTTTTGTCTCCGATGGAACTGTGTGTGTTTTGAGGTGATGAATGTGATGCTGTTGCGTTGCAGCATGTTTCTGGTGGGGCTAACGGGAGGAATCGCCTCAGGAAAGAGCGCCGTGTCGTCTCAGCTCAGGGAGCTCGGCTGTCCTGTCATCGACGCGGATGTCGTGGCCAGGAAAGGTGAACGGATCGAGGAAGCACAGCCACATTACTGCATGCAGTAACCACTTCCTTCCTTTTGCATTTTATTTGATTTCTTCTACAGTTTCTTTCTTTCTTTCTCGCCTTCCTTCCTTCCTTTGTTTTTCACTTCCCTTCTTCCTTTAGCATTGTATTTCGTTCTTCATTTCTTCCTCACTTCCTTCTGCACTATTTTGTGTCTTAGTGTGTTGGGGTGTGAGTTAAAAATGAGCGTTGTGTCTGTGAATATGTGCTGCTAAAGTGTGTGTGTGTGTGTGTGAGGCAGTGGTGGAGCCTCAGAGCCGAGCATACAGACGTCTCGTGCAGTACTTCGGGCAGGAAGTTCTGCTGGAGAACGGTGAGATAGACAGGCAGAAGCTCGGCCAGATCATCTTCTCGGACCCCGAGAAACGCAGAATGCTGAACTCCATCACGCACCCCGAGATCCACAGAGCCATGCTCAAACAGATCCTGCACTATTTCATCCGAGGTCGGAGCCGACACACACACACTTCTTTTCTTCCTTCCTCACTTCCTTTTCCATTTCCTTCCTTTCACACTTCCTTCTTTCCGCACTTCTTTCCTTCCTCCCTTACTTCCTTTCTTCCTTATTTCCTTCCACACATCCTTACTTTCCCGCTTCTTTCTTTCCTTTCTTCACACTCGCATCTGCTATCATTCCTTCCGTCCTCACTTCCTTCATTCTTTCCTTCCTTCCTTCCATTTTCCCGCACTTCCTCCCGTGTCCATTTTCTTCCTCACTTCCATACAGTTTTGTGTCTTTGTGTGTGTGTGTGTGTGTGTGTATGAGAAATATTCCAAGTCATTTTTTTACGTCGTACAACATTAAACCTGTCCGTTTGTCTTTATAAGGTTACCGGTATGTCATTTTGGACGTGCCGCTGCTGTTCGAGACGCGCCGTCTCACTCGCTTAATGAAGCACACGGTGGTCGTCTACTGGTAAGAGCTCTACTCGTAAAACGTGTGTATGCTGGAATCTTCCTCTGATTAGATACGTACAGCAAAGCAATTCCGGGTCACACGTTGTCACGTGTTATTAGCACTGTAGTCCACGACAGCTCTTTTTGAACTCTTGATTCTGATTGGTCGGAAGGTGTTCTCTGTAACAGCAGCTCTGGCTGTAGCTGCGGCTGTAATCCAAGTCACAGGTTTATATGAATGTGCCCGCTCTAACACGTGACTGTTCCTGCGGTACTAGCTAATTCACAGGGTTTTCACGTGACGAGACGTCTCGGAAGGAGTCCCCAGTGTCACTGCTTTGTCACAGAAATTTCAACCTGAACTGTATATATGCTGAAACATACGATTACAAATCCTTCTCTCTCGCTCTCTGTCTCACCGTCCGTCTGTCTTTCTCTCGTCCTCAGTGACCCGGGCACTCAGCTGGCTCGGCTCATGCAGCGTGACGCTCTCGGTCGGGAGGAGGCAGAGCAGCGCATTGCTGCCCAGATGCCCCTGAGCGAGAAGCGTGGGCTGGCCAGGCATGTAATCGAAAACTCTGGCTCGCGCGAGGACACACACCGCCAGGTCCTGCGCTTACACGCCGCGCTGGACGACTCCATGGAGTTCCTGCCCATCAGGGCCGTCGCCGTGGCAGCCGTCGCCGGGCTGGGAGGCCTCTTTCTGTTCATGGTTAAACTCCTAGCATCCTAGCCATCAGGGGCAAAACCCTACTAAAGTACTCTACATGCAGAAACAACGTAGGGATCGAGGCCACGGCTGCCATACTAGCACGGGTATTACAATATGGGGTGGAAGTCTCGCTATACGTCTTCTTTACTTTGGCAGGAAATTGTTTTCTTTTTTCAGTTCGATTTTCTAATGTCTAGCACAAAGCGCTTGACAAGCTAGGCTCAAAATGTCAGAGCGTTGTCCTAGTGAACACAAGCCGCAGTCCTCAGACCGTTATCACTTACAGTCAGTTGAAGGAACGAATCTGTCAACGAAGGCTTACGACGCAGTTTGGATTGATAAATGAGGCCCAGTGAGCGGCTCAGCCATAGCATTTAGACAAACCGTTTATAAAATTTATGCGATGAAACATACAGATCTTTCTGGAAACTACTCAAGAGTCCGAAATCACCACAATTAATAAACACAAACCAAGCACAATATGACGCCAGTATTAAGTAACTTCATAGGAATCACACTAGGAATAAAATAAAGATGGTCACGTTGTGTATTTTCTAAACGTCACTAACATGCTGAGCTATGTTAGAGCGTTAGTTCAGTACTGTTTTTTTTTTTTTTTTTTTTAACAGGAAGACACTCGACGTTGAGACATGTTTATTGTCTGACGTTTGCATTGAGGCTAAAATAACTAACAAGTAATGAAAGTCTCACAAATACAAATACCTGCCTTTAATCCCATTGTGAAGCTCAAGGCATTCAATGAAGCACAGTTGACATATTTCTGCTACGGTTCTGGTTCAAAGCTTTGGGACGTAGGGCTTAAACTGAGTTTTTTAAAAGTATACCTTTAAGGGAGTGTATACAGGAAGACGGGGGAGGGGTGGAATCTCAGACGGCGTGTCAAAAGTGTATCGAAACACACCATGTGTTCTTTTTTTTTCTTCTCCCATTTGCATACCAGCCTCGTCTAGTTTTCTCATTTCCTATGAAATTATTCATTCTTCTGTATTTACTCCTCAGTGATCGAGTTTACCGGAGTGCACTCATGGACATCCAGTTACTTTACACACCTCTTTACGGCGTATATAATCCTGTAGTCTTAAAGCTGATGCCGAAACGAGTCATTCCTGAAGAACCTGATATCAAAACACCGCAATTAAAGCACACGAACACTATTATCTGCTCTCTACATATAGTTCAGTTTCATTTTTCTTTATCTCTGTCTCACACACACACATGTGAACTGAATGTATCTGCTTAAATCAGTGCTGCTCTTTGGAAATGAAGGGAATGTAACGGTTGAACTGACGCATTAAACAGGTTTCAACGCAACCTGCTGTAAAATTTGATTTATGTAATAAATTGGCTCCACCTTCTACCTTCCCTCGTTCCCTTTTTTACCTTTAATATTCATCTTTCGGTGATAAATGTGCATAGCGATAGTTTATCTTAGGCACACAATTGGACAGTAAATACATCACGTAGCTTTAGGTGTAGCTTTAAAGATACACTACAAGCACCTTTCTATGTAAAAGTGATTGTTGTACATACAGGAGATGTCCTGTTTATTTGTCATGAGTTCCACCTTTCAATACGCCTCAGTTTAGTAAAGTTGTATGTCGATCTTTGTAAGTCTATTCTTATATATTATTTATCAGCATAACACCTGAAAAGGCCAAAACCTGGATCTGATCTACGGAAACGTGAATAACGTGAGGTGAAAAGAAAACCGTTTCACATGAAAACGGAGAAAAGATTTTTTTTTTATTCAAAGCACGTACCAGATCGGTCACGTGCCGTGTCATGCTTCTTTTATACAGCGGCATTTCGGCCGTAGTTTGTCACATTTGATATTTAGGTAATGCCTTTAAAAGGAAATGAATGGGTTTCACAAATAAAACTCGAGAGCACTATTCATTTATAAAAGTCACGATTTATATACTTCGACCCCAATCAGTTGAGGTTCACATAATCCTTAAGGGGACACAAATATCTTTCCAAAATTGCATGACTTTCATGAATACCAGGTATCTTGTGTAGAGGCTACTTAACGAATAAACCGGTTCATATCCAGCTTGTTAAATGAGGCCTGTTGTGATTTCGTTTTTGTGCCTTTGTTACCCTACTGTGATCACCTGTTCGGTGTTCAGCGCTTCTTCCTTGTCCCTTGTAGTGGTCCTTCCTCTTGTTTTCTTTGTGCATTACTGTGTCATATATCCCGGAGGGACTCGAAGGAGGGTTGGATGCAAGTGCAGGTGAAGCCTTAAGGTGAAGGCATGACGATTAGCATGAACAACGAAACTCAACAAAAACACGAGCTAACTACTTGGCACAACTTTGACTAAATACTAAACATAATCATGATCTGGATACGACAACAACAACACGAGCTTACAAAAGAACTTAACTACTCATACTAATCAAACACAACACAGGTGAGAATAATCAAGAGCACGTGACAAGCAGAGGCTGATGGGAAATGGAGTTCACAAAGTACTGAACTCAAAAGTCCCAACAGCGCCCTCTGGTGCTGACATGACATACTGAGGCTTATTTTTTTCTGTTCCTGTTTTGTTTTTTGTTTTTGTTTTTTTCAGTTTGCCCACACATTTTTTTTGGATTATGAATTTCTGATGTCACCTTGCTGTTAATCGACTATGAACTTTCATGGATCAGCCTTGAATACATGCACTTGAATCCGGCTTCAAACCATGCGCTTTTTTAAATAAACTTTGTCTTAAGTGTTTGTTTTCCGTATTAGTACATTTGAGCATTTGAATGTTTTTTTTTTTTTTAAATTAAGTTAAACATTAAAATGAATTTTTGGGTGCCATTAATGAAGGTAACAAGTAATGCAGCACTTTACAGATGAAGGGCAAACCAATAATTTGGCTTCACTGTACACACTTTAGTAACTAATGACTTGTGTGTGTGTGTGTGTGTGTGTGTGTGTGTGTGTGTGTGTGTGTGTGTGTGTTATTTTAATGAATAGTGACGAGGGC
>JAQQZX010000033.1:2463274-2481391 GCA_030068355.1 Notoglanidium maculatum | reverse complement strand
GTGTGTGTGTGTGTGTGTGTGTGTGTGTGTGTGTGTGTGTGTGTGTGTGTGTGTGTGTGTGTGTGAGAGAGAGTGAGAGTGAGAGAGAGAGAGAGAAAGGCTGAGGAAGACTTCATGCTGGTACTCATTCATTCATTTGCATGTTTGAGAGAGAGAGAAAAAGAGCTGAAAGACAATTAGTCCATTTTTCAGTTTTTAACGCAGAACATCTGCAAGATGAATGTGTACAAAAGAGACCCTGTGAGCGAGTGTGAAAGAGTGCGCGAGCCTCCATAAATCCACCGCTGCGTTCCATCTGTCTCTCGCTTCAGAGCCGCCCCACAGCAGAGAAAGCGTCCAGCTCTAACTGCTCTGAAAGACGCGTGCTTCCCCAGTTTCCTTTTTTTTTGTCTTTGTTAGGTTCTTCATTTGCAAATTAATGTTGCAAAGGATGAAATCACACAGTGTATATATTATATCTGATTACTGAAGGTGTAATATGTCGTGTGTGTGTGTGTGTGTGTGTGTGTGTGAGAGCGAGAGAGAGACTGAAAAATGGTTAGATCTGATGCCAGTGGTGTGTTTTTAACTCATTAAGAGAATAGGTCAGTGTGTGTGCGTGTGTGTGTTTGTGTCCTACAGGTTTTGCTGATGCTGTGTGACTGCCACACTGGCGCCGGTCCAGTCATCCAACACAGTCGTGCCAACTCTGCTGGAAAACGCCCTCCAAATGGGAGCTAATGGTTGCTTGGTATACACACATACACACACACTACTAAAAACTACTGAAAAACATTGCTTTCATTATATTTCTATATGTAGACAGCCCGAGATTCCCTTTCTTGCCTCTCGTTGCCCATCCGCCTCAATTTTCCGTACGTTCAGATGCTTTTCTGCTCACCACGGCTGAAAAGAGTGGTTATCCGTGTCACCATGGCCTTCCTGGTCTCAGAAAAGGTCTCAGTCTCAGAAATGATTGCAACTTGTTGATGCTTGATGTGAGCGTTAACTGAAGCTCTTGACTCGTGTGTGTGTGCTTTATATCGAATGACAGAAGAATGATTTGCTAAAGCACAAAGAAGCAGAGCAGACCAAAAACCCTATTAAGGAAGAGCTTTTCTTCTCTGCGGGAAAGACGTTCTGCTTATTTAAACCACGGAACAGATTTGTTTTCCGTTTTGAAGCTAGCGCGTAGCTGCGTGTTTGTGTGGATGTGTAAAGCGACGTGGCATTTCACTGATCCGATATGCCACATTTCACCCCTTCAGTCGTAACAGCTACCGCTGTGAGAGGGATATTAAGTGTAAAATGTGTGTGTGTGTGTGGGTGGCTTACATAAAACAGTGCACGAGTGAAGATTTGCAGCAACATCTGGATGCTAAATGAGAAAAAAAAAACATGCTAGTGAGGGTTTATAACATAAAGTAAGTAGTTTCGTGGGTTACATTACATGTAAAAGATGATCAAGATGTCATTCTTTAATAAACAGAAAACTATAATCGTTGTGGTATTTATTGATTATTTTACTATAACCTCAAAGTGTTTCTCAACAACTACCAATTTTTTATTGAACTTTTTATCTGCTTATTAGCCGTATATATCAAGCATCTGCCATACCAGTTCCTGTGTTAGTTGTTCCTATAAAGACATAATGTTATAGGATGAATAGGTTGGATTAGGAGCATTATGGAGCCAGAAAATAATTTCCTTTCCTGAGCTGTTTTTTTTTCTTGGTCGCTGAAACACTGTG
The DNA here is from genome assembly GCA_030068355.1 of Notoglanidium maculatum. Taxonomy (NCBI): domain Eukaryota; kingdom Metazoa; phylum Chordata; class Actinopteri; order Siluriformes; family Auchenoglanididae; genus Notoglanidium; species Notoglanidium maculatum. Next base: position 2,479,662 of record JAQQZX010000033.1, on the reverse strand, counting down.
AAATGGAACGGAAACTCATTTGCATACAATCTCAGGCATTTGGCTCTTATCTGATGGAGCTGACAGCGGTAGACGGAGACAGATAACGCGAGTAACGCTGTTAAGCAGGACCCTGATACAGCAATAATAATTGGTCTTTTTGCCTTAGCAGGTGTCCAGCTCTAGTCCTGGATCTGTCTTTGTGAGATAAGACTAGCCTTATTAAAATAGATCGCAAATGCCACCAGTGATCTCGTTACGCAATGAAGTGACCACTGTCTCACATTGTCCTCGCATGTAGCTACAGAGCTGATCTGGTAATACAGACAGAATTTAAGCAGTGGGGTGGGATGGGGGTACAAATTTCTTTACCGAGGATCGTTGGGCTTTCAGAGATGGTTTATTTATTGGTATGATGTGCTGGAGGTGATACTAAAATGTCTTGCATTGGCAGCACCAGTGAACATTTTTAATATCCTTATTCATCTTTTGCAGAATAGACGTTGACTTTAATATTTTCTTTTTTTTTTATGAATATAATAAGTGACAAGGTAACACAACATCATTTCCCAGAATCCTCAGCCAAACAACGACCTACAAACCCTGTCACATGAGGTTGAATTGCAGGGAATTTCCAACCGTCGGTACCCCAGAGAGCAAAATTAGCATTAACGTACTCTCTCTCTCCTGTCCATCACAGCGACACCAGCCAATGGTTGGCATCTGTGAGCTCATGTATACGGAAGAGGACGAATAGCGCTTTCCTCTGGGTGTGATGAATGCTTTGATTACCGCTTTAAAACATTAAGAAGAAAATATATTTGGGTTTGAAAAGAGAGCCTTTGATGGCTAATATTAGTATTTTTATTTATCATTTTGATGATTTTTTTTTTTTGTATCAGTTATGCTTTTTCTTTCATACGGGCTATTTTCTGATTTATTTTGGAATATATAGTGAAAGGGTGTCAGTAAATTAATCATGACTGTAGTTGAAAACCCTTAATAAGACATGAAAGCTGTCAATATGATCATTACGGGGATGGTGCCATTTCAAATCCATGCTGATGGCCATCAAAAATTCACACATGAAATTCCTTTGGGGCTTCTTGTATTATCATTCAGCATGTTTGAGAAGATGGTTGGGGTTTTAGCGGGTTCTTGACCGTTATCAGATAGATAGACAGACAGATAGATCTGTGTATGTGATAATTTGATGAAACGTTCCCAGCATCTGAGAGGAGATAAATTGACATCTTGTTGCTAAGGATACTGCACGTATGTGTTTGTGTCTGAGTTTTCTAGTTCTGAATATCATGCATTTAGTAAATTGAGCTAAATTAAAGTGTTCCCCCCCCTTTGCGTTCTTGACATCTGCTTTCTCACCTAGACTAATCTTCATAAAAGAAAGATTGTCAGAGCCCTGACCCCAATTTGAGAACCATGGTTCTATATTGTTAAGTAATTCTTGAAGTAAGCAAATATAAGGCCAACTCTAAGCTTGGGGGTCATGTTTTTACATTTGTTTTATGTTTGATGGGACCTTTTTCTACCTAAGTCCATATTTCTGAAATCCTCTTCTCTTTATATATATACATTTTATTTATTATGCCAATCCATAACTCTGTTTGATCTCTTTTGATTTCATGCAATCCAAGCTTCCAAGAATTTCCTGGGTCTCTCGCTCGCTCTCTCTCTCTCTCTCTCTCTCTCTCTCTCTCTCTTACAGTGGTCTAGTGTAAGTCATCTTTATTTGGAAAGCTCTACTACACAATGATGGTAGACAAGTTTCTTGTTCAGTCACATCTTGCTACAAAATCTCCATTTATTGGCAAAAGTAAAGTCACGTTAGACATAATCACATATATACAATGGACATCTGACTCCCTTCAAACCCCAATCAGGGATGGCTGCATTGAGACATTTTTCTTTCCTCTTATCTGATGGAAAGCTTTCTCTCAATAAGAGAAGCGTTTATACCGTCTGCACGCAATTATCCAGCAGTAATTAATGCTGATGATACTATGAGATACGCGAGGTCATCATGTTTCCTTCTTGAAGCGAAGTCCTGATTGGATTTTTAATTAATCTTTTACATCTCAGCAGCTGTTTGATATAGAAATCACCATCCATCCAATTTAAATTCATAGATTTGATAAAAACATACAGCTTCCGTTTTTTTTTTTTTTTAGGAAAACCAGTATATCTGTTTCTACTTTTGCACAAACTCATTAATGATATTAATTAATTCTATGGTTTTGGATTAAAGAGCAGCTTCAGGCTAATTTAGTCTACATTGAATTTAGAATCATAAAGTTTTGGATAACACGAGTATTAATTACACACGACACATCACAGCAAATTCAAGAACAAGACAAGAGACAAAGACGATATCTTGAAAAAAAGGCTAAACGCATCTTGGTCCAGTCTCAGATCAGTTCATGTGAGCCAAACGGATCACTATAATTACAACATACCCCTTCTTTTTTTAAAAATTATGATTGGAGCCAAAAGATTTACAATGCTTTGGATAAGTATTCACCCATGAACCCCTTGAACTTTTCCACATTTTGTGGAAATTGGAACTGAAATGAACTTAATTTGTTCATTTAATCTCATGACTCTACACAAAACAGCCCATAATGCTAAAGTGGGAGTTACAATCTATATAGTATCTAAAATTATTTACAAATAAAAATTTTTTTTTTTCCAATGTTGTGACTGCTTAAGTATCCCACAATTGTTGTGAAACCCTTATTTTAGTCCACATTTTATTGATAGAGGTTAGAGGAGAATGGTCAGACTGGTTTGAGTTGTCAGAAAGGCTTACTAGTTCAGAGTTTCTAGAACTCAAATAACCACTGATTACAGTGGTGGTGATATGAAAAGCATCTCAAAATGCAAAACACATCAAACCTCGAGACCAATAAGGACTCTATATTAGATAGACATCAGAAGTCACACATTGTATTAAGACAGATCAAATAAGTACGGACAGACTGGCTCAAGCTGACAGCAAGGCTTCGGTAACTCAAATAACTACTCTTTACAACTGTGGTGAGCAGAAAAGCATCTCAGAGTGCACAACACAATGAATCTTGAGGCAGATGTCCCACTCGTCCCACTTGAGGCCCACTCTGGTCAGCCAAGAAAAGAAATCTGACCTACAGTGGACACAGGTCCGATGTTTTGCAAATCTTCAGCTGTCTACTTATGGTGGAGGGGTGAATACTTATGCAAAACACTGTATGTTTTGAAGAATACATTGAATACTTTTGGAAAGAAAAATGTAGCCATCTATCTAATTAATAAGCATTTTGGTCAACCCTTAAATTGAGCCCTAATTTAACCACTTTCTTGAAGTTGCCCTGCTCCCTTTAAGACACTGAAGTTCCCTTTAGGCAATCACAAACCTTAACCTCAATTCCGCTAATCAGAGTAAAGGATGAAGCCTGCAAAGGTGCTGTATTTGTTGCTATTTCCACCATGAGCTTTGCCACCATCCAGCTTGATGAAGATCTCGTCTCCAGGGTCCAGGTGCAGGATCACTGTGTTTGAGGCGTAATCATAGCTCTGATCCTGGTCCTGGGCTATAGCACTAGCCCTCACCTGGAGAGAGGTAAAATGAGAGATACTGGATACATCTTTTCAGTGGATGATGGACATAAAGACAAAGAAACTGTCAAGCTAAGCATGAGTAACAATGATGAGTCACCAAAAAGCGCTAACTGAATGTGTGTGTGTGAGTGCGAGCGTGTGCTGAGATGGATGAAGATGTAGTCAAGGTCAAATAAAAACACAAATAGAGTAGTTGCATTCATTGCTTTTTAAGGGTTCGATCACATTACAGTAAGGTCAATTTAAGCAAATATATATAGTTAAGGGTTGTTAGCTTCCTGAAAGAGTTCTATTTAGAAGGTACTACATAGAATTGCAGCACGTAGGGAATGAAAAGGGTAATGACTGATTTAGCACAACCGAATCTTGCTATGTTCTGTTGAACCCCAACCTTTAATGGTTCTTCCAGAAGGACAACTGACAACATTTTTGGATTTTACAAATGCGAATTTGACAATGCCTGCATGTGATGTCGTGACCAATGGACTATGGTTAAGATTCAGATATAGCCTATGAAACAGTATTCCCAACTGCCTCTGAATTCATTCATTATAGATACCTTATAGACAGGTGCTGGTTCTAGGACTAGAGTTGAGCAACAGCTATTTTGGGCCATTTTGGCTCCAAGTACATGCAGGCTTGAACTGTGTGTCCAGCATACGTCCTCTCTTGTCGCTGGCTCAATTTAAGCTGCCCTGTTCATTACCATTTATACCAGTTTCTAGATATTTAAAGATATTTAAAGTCCTGGAGATGGCCATTGAGATGGGGCATGTCCTTGTCTGTCAAATGATGTAAAGGTAAAGGAAGGGTTTTGAGCCCCATACAAGTCCAATCCATTCCAGTCCAATTTGTCTCAACAGACTTCTAAATAGTGTACAGTATTGGGCCCACCTCAGTGCTGCTGTGGTTTCAGGCAATGGCTTGCAATCTAAAGCCAGCATGCTGACCCTGGTCTTTCCAGTCTTGCCAACCTTTGGGACCCAATTCTGCTGCCAGAGGCTTGGACCCCTACTATGCTGGCCCTGATTCTCTTGCTGTCTCTGGCTCAGAGGAGTTCCAGATCCTGTCTCAAGCCCAGATTCGGTCTCAGTCCTTGTCTCATGCCCAGATCTAGTCCCAGGGCCATCCTCATTTTGTGTCTTTTAACCATATCTAGTCTGAGTGCCTGTTTGATGCCCAGAGCCCATCCTTGTCCAGTCCCAATACCCATGCCCAGTCTCAGTTTCTGTCTCAGAGACGGATCTAGTCCCTGTTTCAGACACAGATCTAGTACTAGTCCTTGTTTGAGGCCCCATATCCAGTACTTGAAGAAAAATGCTCTTGCATAGCATGATGGAGTTCATGACTGTTCTAACATTGTGGCTTGTTTGGAGTTGTTTTGGGCACGGTGACACAAGGTCCTCACATACGCCGTGCAGATTTATCGATTATGGGACATTTTCATAAAAACAGATTTTCAGTAAATCGTGCAGTACGCATAACAAGATTTTTAGGCAGGTAGCTGATGTTGAGAGAGGGGTTTGCAGCTTTAATTACTGACTACAAATCGCATTCATCAATGAGGTGAGAACCACGTTTGTTAAATGGGACCATTGAATAATTTTGATGTCATAGGATTTGTGTTAACAATGACACCAGATGTGTACCAATGCACGATATGCAGTGATCACACTAGTCAAACAAACTGGACTTTACGGGGCGAACGTGCTTGGGCATGATGTGGATCACCTCATGCGAGTACACCATGATTTGCAGCGAAATATTTTTAAATGGCAGCTCCAAACACTTTTTATTAACTTGATTTATATGTTGCTATTGCTTTCAGTCAAGACAAACAAATATTTTTGACTTTTTGTTTTTTATTTTCATATCTGATGAATTAAAAACATGGTAGCTCTTGGTAGTAGACTCAGAATTTTGTGTGTTTGGGTTGTCTGCAAGTACTACATGTGTATTTATGGATGTTTTTGTGTGTTAGGATGTGCTGGCAGAGCTTTGTAGCTTCACAGGTTGCATCTATGTGTGTGTTATGACTGGCCACATGTGATTGAGAAAGCTACTGATTCAGGATGACACAGTAAAGGAGGCCACAGAAGAGCGTGCACACACAAACAACGCAAGTAAAGAAACAGATCTTTCACTTCAGATCATGCTTGGATATGAACCTTGCAAAATTTGCACTAACATTGCTTTTTTATTCCTTAAAAAATAACAAATCTGAAGCATTTGTGGTAGTGTACACATTTCAACTGCAGTATACTTACCTTAAAAAACACAGTATATTAAAATTGTATCTAAAACCTGTTTCATATCGAAATCAGGAAACACTCCAGGAGGGAATAACATGATTAGTGTTAAGGCTTCCTAATTTTTCTAGAATGCATTTTTGTGAATTGGTGTTGCAATACTGGCTCTTCTTCTGCTGATAGTATAAAAGCGAGGACACAAGAAATTCTACTTGTATATTTTAATGTAATAGTCATAATAGACATTTGCCTGAAGGTCTGTTCGAAAACTGAATGTAGAATTTTGTTCATTTTGTCTATTCAGTTATGAATAATGGATACAATATTGTTAATCTTATTATACACAAATACAGTACTGATTTTAAAAAAATACTATCAAATCCTGGTTACATAGCTTTTGGTTAATTTTTCAAAAATGTTGAAAAACCACACATTTTGTAAACATTTGTACACTCCTAAAACAGTACAGCCAGTCACTGTACAGCCAGGCATTGCTAAAATTGGGACGTGTTGACGTGTGACGTATCTGAGCCGATGTGTGACACATGGCTACAAATTTCCCAACAATTTGAACCTGCACCCTTACACTGACTGCGAATTACTATTACAGGATTGTTATCCTAGACTTTCAGCAGCTCTGGGGCAGCAAATTATACAGTAAACGTATCTTCCCTGACTCAGTAATTTTATTTTAAATCAAAATATCCTGGTGATAATTCTGAATCCAGTTATATTTTTTAGCTTTCTTAGTTTTCTGAAGTATGCCATCATATACTACTAGGATTGCATTAAAATGCAAGTGTTTTGTATATAACAGTGCAGTCTTTGTATTTTGTGTATTTCTGTTCTGTAGTAAAAGTAACACCTTACCTGCCCATTTTTCACAAGATCTGCCCACATGCTGGTCCCATCGCCGCCCCTCATCAGTACATTGTAGGTAAAGAAGTATGTACCGGGAACCTTGCACACAAACTTCCCTGATGCACCATTGTAATTGTTGCCAATGTTGGTGACAACATCATCAAACCTCAGGACCTCGTAGCCTTCCTGCGGGTTCCGTAGGCCAGCATAGAACGCTACACGTTGATCTGTATTAAAGCTGCCAATGCCAGCAACTGCCGTCATGCTTTTCTCTCCCGGTGGCCCCATTGGACCTGGAAGACCGGGCTCTCCGGGTGGTCCTGGTGGTCCAGGAGGTCCAGGTTTTCCAGGCTTTCCTGGCCTGCCGTGGATATACGTTGGCAACGGCGGGCTCACACTGTGGTCACTTAGTGGCTCCGCCTCGGCTTGGGTGTGCGTTACGGCTGAATCAATGCCTGCTGCTGAACTGATTCCCGTTGCGACGGTGCCCGCCTTGTCCATGTACGGATCGCAGACCATGCGGCAGGTGCCCAGCATCTCGTAGCGGCTACCATCCTCATTGCTGCCCACTGAGTTCACCAAGACTGGAATGAGTACAACCAAAATGATGAGAAGCATGATGGCGGTGGCGCCCAGCAGAATCTTCCGGGCCGCCAGCGCCAAGTTCTCCCCGTATGCTGGAATGATGAGCAGCGAAGGGCAAAGAAATGAATAGGAGGTCTACGGTGCCAGTGGGACACCAAAGTCTCCTGAAACTGTGTGTCTGTGTGTGTGTGTGTGTGTGTGTGTGTGTGTGTGTGTGTGTGTGAGAGAGAGAGAGAGAGAGAGAGCGAGAGATACACCAGTCTGGCAGGTGAGCAGAGAAGAGTCCCAGCTTGTATTGAGAAGTCAAGACTGAAGGGATGAACAGAAAAGATAACGATGTTTTTATACTCTTTCTCCTGACTCAGTGAGAGCAGATGAAAGAAGGGGAGGAGAAAAGAAGGAGGGGGCTAGGACAGTGAGCAAGCGAAGGAAGAATAAAGAGAGAAGCAGAAACAGCTATTCAAAAAAAAATCTGATTTGTGTAAATGTACTTTATTTATTTTAACCTTTTTGCTGAGGGATTTTATGTGTGGGGACATTAATGGTCTTTGAGTTTCAGGCAAAATGAAATCAAGCTGAGAGAGAATGAGAATAAATAATTAAATAACAGGTGGATAAAAAACAGGAGAAGATAAGAGACCGAAATTCCCATCATCACAGTTAGTTCCAATGGATTAAGGGAACAAATTGAAGAAAATATGTGAAAAACTTGGTATCTCTCTCTCTCTCTCTCTCACACACACACACACCCACACACACACACACACACACACACACACACACACACACACACACACACACACACACACTCTCACACTCTCTTTCTCTACTTTATTGACCTTTTTTTTTCTATCCTGAACTTATCTCGATTCCAGCTGATGAAGATGAGTAAAGATGATGAGATTTCGCTGTGAAAATGAATTGTAATCCCCCCCATACACAGCTAGGAATCACCAGTCATGGTCAGAGGAAAATACGCCAAGTGTGGCAAGGCGTGAAACACTCTCACCTTGGAATTTAAGCTCAGATGTAAGCATATATCCAAGACTGTCAATAGTCTTTAATTAAAATGAAGCAGTATTACATTATCATAATGCACAGACTTTCTAGAGAAACTGGAACATTTGAACATGTAAAGCAAGCAAAGTGTTTTTGAAGCTAGGTAAAAACCATTTGATATCCGAAATAATAAAACTACAGAACGTTGACCATACCATGACTGGACATACAGAATCGCCCATATCCTTTGGCCTATAAGATGCGACCTTTTCAGTCCAGATCTAAAACATTGTTTTGAGGCGAATCCTGCTCCACTGCTACTCAGAATGCCTCAAATTCTTTTACTTCATGCTTAAGTAATTCATTATTTTATTTGCTGTAGCTACAAGATGCTAGAAAAGGAATTAGTCATTCCTTCTGACTCAAGCTCCTTGCCCTTGGTCCGGAGGATTCTTGCCATCCTCTTTTGGCTCCCTAGGGCCTGTTTGACTGTTTCCTATGTCTATGAGAGGAGAACAACTTCCTTCAAGCCAGTCAGAGAGCCCAGAGATCATCGTCATCATCTTTGTACGCTTGGGAAGAAAATCTGTGAGGGTAAATTGCTAACTCATTATTTGATTTTACTTGAAAGCTGACATGATGTATGGACTAGACTGGGGGCGTGAGTGTGGACAGAGTGTAAAGGCTGAACTACAACTTAGGTGTCTTTTGTCCCACTTTCTGTTACATTTTTACACTTCAGTGCACGGACCCCAATTACACAAAATTACAGTGTAGTTTCAGCAGTTTTGGCACAAAGTCATACAAAGAAAACATACTGTACTATCACTATGTCATTTCTGCATGAATTACATATATAATTTGCAGCCTGTGTGTGGCTGTTAATTTAAGTGCAGATTGATTGTTCTTTGCACAAACAGCCTAAAAATATTGATGTCCTGAAACAGTGTTTGCTCTGTGTATGGAAAAGCTAGAGGTCCTGTAGCCTCCTAATAAAAACACATTAAAATCAACATACAACATTCAGTTCTGCATGTTAAATGCTTGGACCCCAAAACGGAACTATGCAAGTAATAGGAAATTCTACTAGTGTGGGTGACTGTGTGAGTCGTTAAATGTTAGACTGTGTTAGGAGTGTGTGTGGGTATGTGTGTAAGAACAGCAGAGCATAGCTGGTAACCTCAGATTAAGCAGCTGTCTGCTCCTCTTAGCATCACAGCACAGTGCTGACACCCAGAAAGTATCACACAGATAACAAACATGCTCCAGATCTCTCGCTCTCTATCACACACACACACACACACACACACACACACACACACACACCATACTGTGCTCACTTGGCTGCGTCTGAACCTTGGAACAGGTGAAACAACAGTCAAGCTGCAACAAAAGTCACAGAAAGTCAGTTAGGAATAGCTCAAAGCCACTACTTAAAAGTATTTAGTCTATTATACAGATATATTATCCGTTAAATATAAATGTTGATTAGTCACTTCATGCTGTCCAAAGTTGGCTTCATGAGTTAATGTAGCTAACGAGTCAGGGAACCATTTGGCACCAATTTAGTGTCCACAATGACATAATTCACCTCAGGTCTGGACCCACTAAGAGCTTCTGTGAGTTTAAGAATGTAATTTAATTCATTAAGATGTCACAAATTCTCCCACTCAGTGTGCAATGCGCTCCTCAACACTTGTTCATCGTCCTCCATGTGCTCCTTTTGTTTATGTTTTGCAACATTTTGGTCCTCTTGTTGATCGGCTACCCTACTGTGTGCACCTGTTCTGTGTTTAGCCCTTGATTTGTTCGTGTACCCTGCTGTCTCTTGTCAACTATATCATGGATTGCCCTTAATAAAGTACAAGCCTTGTTTACACACTTGCATCCTGCCTGTCCTGCTCCAAGTACCAGGCTTATAATTTCTTATTTTATTTACTTTTTGATGGAGGTTATTTTTAATTTAAAAAGTTCTTAAAACATTTTGTCGTATGTGCTACTTCGAATATGGCGATGGTTGATCTACATTTGGTTTCGCCTTCCATTTGGCATTTAGAAAAAGCAGTGATCGAGAATGCTGTCCACGTCATTCATGCTCAATACACCAGCTATTGTCTTTCACAAATTCACTACTGATGCGTGTCACTGAAGTGGGCTTCAATAAATACGCAAACTCTAGGGAACATTTCACTAAGTGTAATTGCCTGACACGATCAGCCTGTTTTGGGTACCACACAAAGTCAAATATGATCCACTTTAAGCCATTTGTTATCAACAAATAAGAATGTATGGCCTGAGTTTCGTTCATTTTTTCCATGAAAGAATAGGAGGGCTTCTAGGCCATTTACAAGAGCTGGCCTGTCATGAAGTCCCCCTTTCAATGCGAGTTGTGATTTCCAGCTCTGCTTGCTATTGTTCTCCATGTGCTTTTGTTTCTGTTTGACCTTTGTTTTGCTCTTGGTCCTGTCTCCACCCATGTCCTGGCATTGGTTGATTACCCTATTGTGTTCACCTGCTCTGTTTTTCTAATTGATTAGTTTGGTCATTTATGTAGTGTTTTCACTTCTCATTGCGAAGTCTTGCCCGTTGTATTGTGGTGTTCTGACCATTCTCTTCTTCAACATTGCCTGCTTGTGTATTGACCCCAGCTATGGATAATGATTACAATTCTTGGTTATATGAATTTACGTCCTGTCTCATTCACCTAATGGCATCTAATTAACTATTGAACTATCTGTCTTTTCAGTCATTGTTATAGACTGGATGTCCAGAGCATTTAGGACACATGGACCCAAAAGAACAAGATGCGCTGCAATTGATCAAGCCTGCACCAATTCCTAACATTCAGTAGGTTCTAATAATATCTATGGAAGCTCCATCACAGATATAGCTATCCACATGCAGACGAGTTCCTGACATGCTTGCATGGAAACTCCGTTCATCACGACCCCATTCCCCCCTTTTTATGTCCTCCCACGTTATTTTCTGTCTTCTTTTATTCATCTCTCGCTGTCTCTCAGTGTCTGGAGCGTTGAAATCTCACAGCCTGCGGGCCACTCCAGTGAGACTGACATCGTCATGACTGGAGATGGCAACATGGCCGTCAGACTCGTGGAGGTCCTGACCTTCAGTACAAGCTTTTCAGTGAGCTCATCCTCCACTTCAACAAGATGACACTTCCTGACTTTCAATGACAACTCCTACCAGAATGTGCAAAGCTGCCTTTTATTTCATTTACACAAAATCTTTTACATTTGCTTGCTGGAGGTCATTAACAGGATATGGAGGATGTATAGATGAATTCTGAATCGTCTGTATCACTATTATGATGTGCAGTGCCATCCAGGATCATCGGCACCTTTCCAAAAATGCAAAAACGAGTGTATAAACAAAATGATGTAAACCTTCCAGTTTAAGTTGCTACTTTTGATCTAGCATAACAACAGCCCCATAACAACAAGCTGCTGTACTTTTGGTCTTACATAACAAGAACCCAATAACTACAGGCTGGTTGGAAATGTAGCACGCCTTTTCTGAGCAACTCACAAAAAAAACCAGTTCCTGAATGTCACCATTCATCGGTGCTAAACATTGCATTGTGCTTTGTGATCAGATGAGACCTAAATTGAACCTTGAGATTTTGAGATATTGAGTTTTTTTTCTCAAAAAAAAAAGTGCAAGAGTTTTTTTTTTTTCTCCAAAAAAAACCCTCCCCCCACCATAAAAAAGGGGAGAACATCTCACCATGGTGGTGGATCAGTGATTGTTTGGGGTTGTCTTGCAGCTGGGTGTCTAGGAGCTCATGTGAAGTTTAATGGCATTGTGAATACTGCAAATATATTTTACCCAAAAACCCTGGTTGCCTTTGCCAGTAGGTTCAGACTACTTTGCAGTCTGTCCACGAAGAAGTAGACCAAGGTCTGCCGACCTTCTTAGACATTACAAGAAGAGACTCGGTGCTGTTATTCTTTCAGAGGAGGCTACACTGTACACAACACCACAAGAATTCAACAGTAATCAGTATATTGAATAATACACTGCATACACAACAAACAGTCCCACAGTCATTGAACCCAGTTAATACCAAAAGGAAAACAAAACAGGAAGCAGTCCCAGGAAACTGCCATCAACATTGGACACATATAGTTTGTTCCAAGGGGAAATGAATGACCTCCAACAAAGAGAAACAGTCAATGAAAAACAAGTCAATTAAATATGAATTGCTCTGTCTGAGTGGTGAATTCAGCAATTAAGTATAGTTTGATTCAACAAAGTGAGTCCTACACTGTTCAAATAGAGATCAATGATAAGATGCAGGTCATTTAATAAGTATGAGGTTGGTTACAATATAAACATTCATGCATAAAGTCACTAAAAGGAAAACTTTAATCTGAGGTATAAGAAAGTTTACCCTGAGGTATAAAGGTACAGTTGATTAAAAAAACAACAAAGCAGTGTCTTATTAAGGTGTTTGTGTCACCACATGCTGTCAGAACAGCTCCAGTCTTCAGTGGCACTGACGGTACAAGTCTAAAACTGTACACCATTTTACCAAAAGATATTCCCTCAGTCCTTGATTGCTTGTGGTGGAAAGTGCTGACTGACACATCACTAATTTTTCCCAATGTGCTCAGTATTGAGGTATAGTGGTACATCTACTGGCGAAATAAAATAACACCACCAAAACACTTGTGATATCACAGCTTAAAACTACCCCACTGTAGGCCTAGAATTTATCAAATGCTGACATCTATTGGTAGAATCTAAAACTAGGCTAGTTTTTTGTAATAATTACTTTTTTGCAAATAAATTGACCAGTTAATCCAGTGCTTAAAATTCTATACAAATTCTAGATACAATTGTTTGACCTCATAAAAGGAAAAGTACAATATTTAGAGCTTTTCAACACAAACAGATAAGCAGAATATTAATGCCTTATTACTTAATTTTTTTTTTTTTAGTTTAATAAAATGATTGTTTTAGATGCTCACTCTTAATCAATCAGGAACTGATGCCAAAAAATGACAGAACTTTATAACAATAGTTTTCAAAAGACCTAATTAATTGTGAAATCATTGTTAGTAAAACAGTACCTTGTGTATACATGCTCAGTTGTTATCTTTAACCCTTACATTGCCATTTCTGTTCTTTAAAGAACAGAACTTAAGGGTTAAAGGTATGCAGAAGGACTTTTGTCTGTGACTAAAGGTCATGCCGTTGAGCACTGCTGATCAAAAACACTGATAGGCATCCTGTATCTCTTCATCAAGTACCCCTCAAGAATCGGTAGCGGCATTAACCGAACATCATACCCCCACTCTTCTTTCTTGTATGGTTGCGGGTCCACCGGTACAATCTCCTGAGTACTGTTCGGATCATTCCTGCCAATGGCTCCAAACGTTGGGAAGATATCATTCAAGCTCTCTGGAAGGTCCTGGCTGTAGTTCTGGCAGCAGTAGGCTGACCACATATACTCAGGGATGGCCACCCTGCCCTCATCCTTCAGCCACCGGTCTTTTTCATATGGAATCACACCAGTCACTATGTACGCCTCACCCAGGCAGTGTTTTGAGAGAATCTTGCTCACGTTGCTCTCCAGGTTGGCCCAGGGACCGTCATTGGATCCAGCCTGCTGCGGCACCACGTTAGTGAGGGTGAAGGTGGCACTGCGCATGACTTTGTCATTATGGTGCTGGCTTGGGTTCAGGTGGCCACGAGTGTAGCTGGAGTTGATGTAGTCCTTCTGGACAGCCTGGCTCTCCACTATATTCTGCTTCACTTTCGCAGGCGGCGTCGGGAACAGGACCATGTTGCCGTTAGCCGTGGGGTTGGCTAGCTGGAAGAGAGGGAGACACACAAGATTTGCAAACTAAATTTAGCACGCATGATCAGGCTTTCAGGAGAATCGGAATATTAGAGTCCTGTGTGTGGAAAGTAGGCATGTATGCGTGAAACGGACTGCTGTCCTTGTGCTAGGCTGTTTCCAAATACAAATTAATGATAAAAACTGGACACTTTAGATGTTTTTCCAATCATCAACCTAGTCGACCTAGAGTGCAACTCAACATGGTCTTCTGCTGTTGTAGTCCGTCCACCTCAAAATTCGACGTGTTGTACATTGTGAGATGCTTTTCTGCTTACCACAGTTGTAGATGTGGTTGTTTATCTGATATTCTTCCTGCCAGCTAAAACCACTCTGGCCATTCTCCTCTGACCTATTGTCCTACTTTTGACAGTTGTCAGTAATTATGATCATTAAAATGGGAACAATACGGCGTTTCTAGGTTGCTCTTTTATCGCAACGACTTGAGAGTTTTGGTGTCACTTGGTTGTTGTTTTGCTACATTAGGCTTGTTTTTTTTCCATGTTAAACATTTTGGAATGTTCTTTACAAATGATATGCTCACCCTTGCTTACGAGTTTTATTTTTGACACATCTGCAAAGGCTTTATTTTTTGACACATCTGCAATCTTCTTGTGGTTACGCTATTCCTGTGGACCGATGCATGATATTGCTGTGCAACTATAGTAAGCTGCAGACGCGGTCACATCAACATTCATGTCCGAAAGCAAGAAAAAGTAACCTGAAAGAGGGGGAAAAAAAAGCGCAGAAACAGTAATTCTGGCAGCAGTCTGACGACCACAGATACTCCTGTATTTATTGTAAGCTTGCGTGCATGGACTGACTCATAAGTCAACTGTACAACCCAAGAAAACATAGAGCTGTGCTAAGAGGATTAACTGGGTGAGAGATCATGTTAAGACTGTTATTTTTCTCTGTGTGGTAAACCACAGTCGAGTTCCTCTTCACTCTTAGCTTCGCTTCCACTTGTGTATTCATCGCTCATTTTTAACACGCTTGGTCTCATCGAAACTGCTTTAATCTGCAATATAGAAATGATCTGCACCTTTGTGCTGAAATCTAAGAGTCCACACCAGATTATTTGCCTTAATCTAGTATCTTAAAAACTTGATTATTTTGGACTTTGAGGAACTGAGCACAGCAGCACCACCTGTGGTTGTAAGAAATCTACACGGAATATTAATATTAATATTAATATTAATTCAGGCTGGGTTTGATTTTTCTGAGGTGTCTCATTACAATGAATATTTCACTATCTCATGGATTTTGTCACTTTTTAGATGCTTTCGTAGTTTTATTTCTTAAAGCTTAGGCTAAATCTAGAAACTTTTTAGAGCAGGCTATGGCGACTGTCCTGCACGCGACATGACTCTCCAGGAATTGAGAGAGGAAGCTTGCGAAACCCAACACAAATGTATAATGCCTGAGTTGCGCCTGTGTGAGCTGATGTTCCCAAAAACCAATCACTTATCACCATTGGACTCAATGACCAATCACTGAACACCATTGGTCTGCCCGGTCACTGATCACCATTGTTTCCAATAACCAATCACTGAACACCAGTCATCATTTAGAAATGACAGTATATTGAAAATACATAAGATCAATGACAACTTCTTTCTGTAGGAAGTTAAAACAGATTTTTTTTTTAAGTGTTAGCTTACTTCGAAAAGAAAAACATATCAATGTTGATCTGCTAAGATTTAACTCATATGGAAAGAGTCTCCAGTGTCAGCATTTCGAAATTGTCAGTAAGTCTTCAGGACAGGTGACTTTCCTGAGGACTTTCCAGAAGCTTTCTGGTTTCTCAGTCACATGAATCTCACAAAAGCTGCGATTTTTGTCTCATCGAAGGGGCCGGCTCAACATCCCAAGAATGTGAGAAAGATTTTTGTTTTGAAAACACATGACCGCTACTCTGTTCGCAGCAAAACCTCAGCAAATTCGCTGTTTGCAACACATGTTGACCTTATTTCTCATTCAATCTTTTTCTCATTTTCTCTTTCTTCTCATGTCATACGTGGAATCTTTGAAAGAAATTTACCTTACCTCTTATTTTTCAGTCGCCCGCGAGACGGCTGTGGCCGGTTCAGGTCCGTTATCTGAATATATCCGTTAATATACTCTGTTCCTTACTGTTAGGTGACCATGACCATATCTAACAATCTGCTTTTTCTCTTCTCTCCCCCTCTCTGCCTTTCTGTCTGTCTGTCGAGCTACACACGCTACTCCAGAGA
>JAQQZX010000033.1:2449366-2461858 GCA_030068355.1 Notoglanidium maculatum | reverse complement strand
TGTGTGTGTGTGTGTGTGTGTGTGTGCGCGAAGACATTAAAAGTTAGTGAGAATGAGAAATTACAGGTCCAGGTCCAGGCGTATCTGGATAACTTGTTCGATGTTGGTGCGCTGCTGGAGGACGCAGAGACCAAAAACGCCTTAGTGGAGCACCTAGAGGAGCTCCAGCAGAACAACACAGAGGTACACACACACACACACACACACACACACATAAATACACATGTAAATAAGTTTCAGTGTCGTCTTGAGGAGTTTCTCTTCATCAGACTCCTGTAATTCAGATTTGTGACGCTGTGTGTTGAACTGAATGACCGACCCGTCCTCGTGTGTGTGTGTGTGTGTGTTGCAGTTGAACAGCAGGTTGCAGGAGTGTGAGAATGAAGCAATGGAAAAAGTCTCAGGCCTGGAGAGACAGCTCATCCACACCACTAAGGAAATGGATCTCCTAAAGGTATGAGCACATGATTAAAGGTGTAAGGTGCTTGTTTGGTATTAAGTGGCACCGAGTTTGTTGAGAGGAAGCATTCCCCATACCTCAACCCCACCACCACCAGCCTAAACCCCCCCCCAACCCCCACCACAAAACCGTTAACTGTCCTCACTGTAGCCTCAAGCGCTTTTTACACAGAGGTCCCGCAATATTGGCATTAATAAGACCCGTCAAAATGGGTGCGATTTTACAAAGCAAGCCGGAACCAGAGGCACGATGCATCCTTATGGAGCGCCAGTGTCTAGCGTACGTATAACGTGCTATGCGTCAGATACACGTATACCTCGGGCATGCCGTCATTGCTTTCAAAACAATGACAGCAGGTGAACTGAGTGTTGTGCTGCTTTTGTTAGCCGTGCACGTTTATACCGCTATTCAAACACAGGCAAGGTTGCTAAACGTCGTGTTTCTGCTCTCAGAAATATATTGCAAGAGAAAAAGCGGAAAGTGATCCGAGGCAGAAAGGCGTGTCAAAACAGCACGTCCCTTACCGGCTGTATCTTTTACACAGACATCGATTCCGGCTTTCCCAAATTGTTCCGGCTCAGAGGCAGAGCAACACAGACCCACTATTCCACAACGGACTTTTTTCCTTTTGTTGCTGATGTTTTTGTGGTTTTTTTTTGCACCATTCTGTATAAACTCTAGAGACGGTGGGACAAAAAACATACAGACGTTTGATGTGAACCGAAGCTCTTGTCCTGTATCTGCATGAATGTATGCATTGAGACTCTGCTACCTGTGTGTGTGTGTGCAGGAGAGTCTCCGGGAATCATCCGTGCAGATCTCCACCCTGCAGCAGCGAGAGCGAGAACGAGAGACGGCCAGAGAGCTGGAGAGGGAGAGCGAGAGGGACCGAGAGCGTTTATCGAGAGCGCTCGAGCAGAAAGTCCAATCCCTCGTGGAGCAGGGGCTCATCCGAATGGAGCGTTCCGAGTCCGGATCCATGAACCTGAGCGTCATACGCGAGACAGGAAGCACACCACTGCTTCACGCAGGTGAAAGTGTGTGCATGTGATGCTAGTTTTCGATTTTTCCAAATTTCTTTTTTTTTTAAAAAAGTTTCCTTTCATTTTCTTTAGTCATAGAAGAGATTACTGAAGCAAACATTCCTGGAAGCGCATCCTGCGCGCAGTCACCGCCAACTCCGCTGCCACTGCCGGTCCCCGCCCCTCCCCCGCCGCCGCCTCCCCCGCCTCCTCCGCCTCTGAACACCTTTCAGACAGGTGAGGTTTCCTTCCACACTGTAGACTCTTACAATACCGATACACCTGGGTGTGTTTTCATATGTGCGTGTGTGTGTGTTTCAGGTTTGAGGGATAAGAAACCGATCCAGACGAAGTATCGCATGCCGCTTTTTAACTGGCAGGCATTAAAGAACGAGCAGGTCACAGGAACCATCTTCACTGAACTGGATGACGAAAGTGTTTTAGCAGTAAGTGGTGATTTTTTCTTTCTTTCTCTGCATCACATCACTCCATACTTGATTACTTTCCTCTAACAGCACCCCCCAAGCGATACATTCCTTACTTAAAGCAAACAGCAAAGATTACAAATCATCAGCGATTATTATTTTCTCCATCTTGCGTTCCTCGTGGTGTCTGACCGTCCAGGAGCTGAACATGGATGCTTTCGAGGAGCTGTTCAAGACGAAAGCTCAGGCTCCTTCCTCCAACATCAGCACCCTGAAGATGAAAGTGGCGAGGAAGTCTTCCAGTAAAATCTCTCTGCTGGAGCCCAACCGAGCCAAAAACCTGGCAATCACTCTGCGCAAAGGAGGCATGGACGTCAACCAGATCTGCACTGCCATCAAGACGTATGTCTCTCACACACACATCCCGTTCGTTTACCTTGACGTTTTTATTGGTGGAAATGAAAAACTATTGTTCCTCAAGAAGGAGCACCCAGTGTACACACAGTGATTCTAGCAATATCAGTCCTTATAAACTGCACGGATTATGATAAAAATGCAATCTTGGCAGGTCCACCATTCAAAACTCATCAGTAATAATAATTAGAAGAAGGATTAATGTGCAAAATTCACAAAAACGAACAGAAATGTGTTGCACTCGTCTGATATCGGCTTCAGAACTATGATCAAAAAATGAAAAGACCAAAAAAAATGAAGAACACCACAAGAGATGACACGAAAATAGAGCAGCTAAAAATGGATAAAAATTAAGTTAAAGTGACCATTGAACTACTGCAATAATAATAATAAGGTAGATAGATAAATAAGTAAATAAATAAACAATTCTAAACTAATGCAATAATAATAATAATAATAATAATAATAATAATAAATAATGAGACTGGATTTATAATATTTTATGTTTTATGTATGTATGTAGAATGTGGCTCAAAGATCAAAAGAGGTGCAGAAAATAGAGTAAACAAAAATATAATAAAATACAAAAATGCTATAAAATACTCAAAGTGGTATATAAAGAAAGAATCAAAATAAAAGAAATAAAGAAAGAATAATTCTAAAACTAAATAAGTGACCTTTTGAAATACTGCTATAATAATAACAATAATACATTCATTAATATATTAATAATAAATTGTATTTACATAGAGCTAATAAAAAAATAAATGTGTAGAAGCAGAAAAAGATAATAGAGATTTATATATATATATATATGTATGATTATAATAAAGTGTATTCAGACCCGTCATCAACGTTATCATCTGGGATTTATGAAAAAAAAAGGATAAAGAAGCAAGTAAAAAAGAATTGCAATAGCCTTCATGAAAATAAAGATTATGTAATTTCTAAAAGCAGCAGTGGGTTGATTAAAAAATAAGTACTTTACCTAAGAGAAAATAATAGGTGCACTTTGAGTAAAGCAGTCTGGAAAATGTGTTGTTTTAAATATGGAATGCAAAAGAAAATGAAAAACAAAACAATAATAACCGGGCATGATAAAAGGATAAAAATGTAATAAAATGGGTTTAATTAAAATCGCTAACTGAAGATGTTGCTGCGAGCCCGCTGCCTCAGCACGTCTGTTGGGTTTATCTACATTGAATTTTCTCTCCCTCTCTCTTTCTCTCTCTCTCAGGTATAATCTGCAGGCATTAAGTCTGGATTTTCTGGAGCAGTTGGAGCGTTTCATCCCGTCAGACTACGAGGCGAAGTTGATCCAGAATTACGAGCGTGATGGCCGCTCCATGCTGGAGCTCTCTGAGGAAGACCGCTTCATGGCCCAGTTTGGGAAAATCCCGCGACTCTGTCAGCGAATCAGCACGCTCACCTTCATGGGGAACTTCAATGAGAGTGTCCAGCTCCTGAAGCCAGTCAGTACGACCTCTGAGCAGATCTACACTCTACTACAATATTTACATTTGCACACCGTTTTAACTGTAATAAATTCTTGAAGTTACAATAAAAATCAGTACTATTTCCACCATAAAATTGTAATGGTTTGAGAATAAATTCAATGTTACAGTGAAAATAAAGTGTTTATATTTTGAGAATAAAATTATAACATTTCCAAAATAGTCTCGATGTTACAGAAAAAAGAAGTGCAATGTTTCAAGAATAAAACAAAATTTCCCAAAGAAATTATTAAAATTACAAGAAAAATTGTGTAATATTTCTTTTTTTTAAATCATGAATTTTTTAACAGTTTAACAAGACTGAAAGTTTTAAGAAAATTGTAACATTTGAGAATTACAAAATTACAACAACAAAAAAAAAGGTTAAAACCTGGACAAGTGCTATAAAATTGTTATATTTAGAAAATAAATGCTTGATGCTACATGAAAATGTGCTAATTTGAATAAAATCATAGTATTTTCAGAATATGACAAAAACAGGTAGAATTTCAAGAATAAAATTTTAATATTTTTGCAAATAAATTGTCAAAGTTATAAGAAAAATTGGTAATATTTAAAGTATAAAATTTTACTCTGGAAATCTGTTTCAAGAGTAAATTCTGAAATTTTCCAGAAATATGTTTATTTAATGAAATAGTAATGTTTTGTGGATACATTTTCAGAGTTGGAAAAGTGGTAAAATTTTGAGAATACATTTATAAAATTGTTTAGAATAAATTCTTGACATCAAAAGAAAAAAAGAAATCATAATATTTCTAGAAGAATTTCTGAAAATACTTTAGTATTCCAAGAAGACAATTGAAATATTTAGAGAATAAATTCACAAAGTTACAAAAAAGTAGGAATATTTTCTACGCGACTACATTTTCAAATTTACAAGAATTTTTTAAAATAAAAAAAAAATGTTTTCAGGAGTAAATTCTAAAACTTACAAAAAAAATCATAAAAAGATTTGAGAAAAATGGTAGAATTAACAACCAAATCATAAACAATATTTCTAGAATAAATTCCGCTAAAAGTAATAAAGACGATAATATTAATACAAATAATAAAGTGAAAAATAGAATGTCTTCACGATAAAATTGCAATATTTCAAGAATAAAATTTTTATATTTTGGTAACAAAGTTTGGAATTTACACGAAAAAATCGGTATTGTCAGAATATGAGTAAAAAGGCATAGGTGTGTGTGTGTGTGTGTGTGTGAGGGAGAGAGAGAGAATATAGTAGTGTGTGTGTGTGAGAGAGAAGTTCAAATTGTGGTGTAAAATCCCTTGAATTCATTTCATTAGAACTGTCAAACGACTTGACATTTTAATGTAAAATCTAAATTTAAATTTACTAAAAAACATCCTTTCACAGAGCAGTGAGAATTAAGCAACACATTCATCAAAAAGCCGAAAATTATTCAGATAATCACATAATAATTACAGCGCTTATTTTTACATTATCACACAGATGTAAATGCAGATTATTCTGACGAGCAGCAGCTTAGCATCTATTTGCTTTCATTACATAATTGGATAATTTATCTGCTTTTTTTTAACGCATCTCTCTTTCCCTCTTGCTTTTTTTTTTTTCAATCCTGCAGCAACTGAATGCAATCATCGCCGCGTCCATGTCCATTAAATCCTCTAATAAACTGAAGAAGATTCTGGAGGTACGCATCTGGGTTCGCATCTTCCGAATATTTTTAGCACAGCACCGTTTCTTGGTATTCAATTTTATTCTTGTTCATTCAGATTATTCTGGCATTTGGGAACTACATGAACAGCGGGAAGAGGGGTGCGGTGTACGGCTTCCGCCTCCAGAGCCTCGATCAGGTGAGATGAAATGTGTAAAACACGACTAATTTCTAGAATGCTCTAGAGGTTCACGCACTTGTTTTGGACTCCAAATTTCCAAGCCTTGAACATTATACTTTTTTTTTCTGTTAGATTCACAATAGAGTGCACTGTCGTTGTGATTGTCGTCATGACCTGCTTGTCAGATCTAAAATTTGCCCTTACGTTCAAAATATCGACTAATTTAGAAAATCCAGAAGACGCAAAACAGAAATTCGGTAGGTTTGGAGACGACGTGAAGTTTTAAAATTCAAACGCTCATTCCCTGAGATGTATAGATTGCGATTTTTTTGTTGTTGGATCTTTTTTCTCATGCCATTTTAGCAAAACCTAAATATGTAAATAGCTTCACTCTGATTGGCTCACCAGAACTGTGTCAGCTACACCCATGGAGTTTTTTTTTAGTGAGTCGTTCACACAATGGTAATTGTTTAGAGGACTAAACGACTTCTCAACATGCTGTTATTGGAAATTTGTCTCTTATTTTTTGATACTTTACACGCTGACGCTGACGCTTTGGCTCAGCTGCTGGACACAAAGTCAACAGATCGCAGACAGACGCTGCTGCACTTCCTCGTCAGCATCATTCAGGAGAAATATCCACATCTGCATACATTTCATACCGAGCTGCACTTTATGGACAAAGCAGCAATGGGTAAACACACACACACACACATATATATATAAAGATGACAATACCACAAACACATTGCATTTTGTTTTTTGTTAATCTTCCTAGCAGATTTATTAATAAGACCGTCTGAGTGATGTTATTTTTTTCCTCGCAGTGTCTCTGGACAGCATTTTATTAGACGTGAGTGCGCTGGAGAGAGGAATGGAAGTGACCCGGAAGGAGTTAGAGGAACAGAAAGACAATACGATCCTGAAGGACTTCCTGTCCAACAATAGCACTCTGATGGACGCCGTGGTTAAAGACGCGAAAACCGCCCAGGTCTGAATGTCTGCTTTTAACAAAACATATTAACATAATGATACTGATGCTAATCCACATGAGCTTGAAGAACATCTCCATCTTTCTCTCTCTGTCTCTTTAGGAGGTGTATGAATCAGTGGTGGAGTACTTTGGAGAGAATCCCAAAACCACGCCGCCTTCTATGTTCTTCCTCATGTTCATTCGCTTCATTAAAGCTTATAAGGTAACGTGGCAAAGCGAAAAAAAACTGTTACAATGCCGTAGTAACTTGTTATGGCCACTAGGTTACCCAAAAACATGACTTATTTGTGTTATTTGTTGTAAATACAGCACTCCGTTCACAGTAATGTCTCTGTACTTGTGTAAAAAAAACTGATTCAGGAGAAGTTACGTGGATAACCGAGCACGTTCGGCGAAGTTAGCAAGCAGACATCTTGTCTTCAAATGAAATGACATTCTAATTTGACATATTCAAGCATATTCATTAGTTGTTGCAGCTAAAGATCTAGAAATGTTTGGCACATTTTGCACTATTAGCGTTCAATTATTTTTAAGGGTGCAAAACAACACGATCATTTTAATTCACAGCCCCTAAGCTATTTATTTGTCCATTCAGTGAAATATCATTTAACAGTGTAGTTGGAGTGTATTGTTTGCTTGCTTGTAAATGAAACTTCTGTTCAAACCCCGGGCCTAGCTGGCCGAACAGGAGAACGAGCAAAGGAAGAGAGACAGTTTCATCGGCGGTGACGAGAGCAAAGACGCGGCCACGTTGGACGCGAGCAAAATGGGAAGCAAGGTACGGATAAGAGATCAGGATGGAGCTTAAAATGGGAGGAAAGACTAGAGGATAAAATAGTAGTTTGATAAGAACACTCTTATAGGTTGGGGTGTACCTATAGTGCACAAATAATTTTAAAGGGTAATTATAATGAGAAATTATAACCTACTGTAAACATTTGTATATTATTGCATGCA
Source organism: Notoglanidium maculatum (assembly GCA_030068355.1). NCBI lineage: Eukaryota > Metazoa > Chordata > Actinopteri > Siluriformes > Auchenoglanididae > Notoglanidium > Notoglanidium maculatum. The sequence continues at coordinate 2,454,269 of JAQQZX010000033.1, read as the reverse complement.
ATATTTATCTGTATCTTAACTAAAACAAGCACCAAGGTGGTTAGCATAAAACCCTGGACTATATCAATATACAAATAAACTTTCGACAACAAGAACAGGGAAAAGGAATAGAGAGAATAGCAAGCTTGAAGGAAGAAAGTAATCATGTAAAGATATTACATTTGAATTCAGGTACATGAACGTAATAAGGAAAAATACAGAAAGAAGGAGGGGCTAAAAAGAAACTTGCATATCCTCAAATCCTACTAGTTTACTAAGTTTAACTCCTCTTGGATGGCTGATATTTGGGGCATTTTTGGAAATACGGCTCTACGTTCATATTTTCATACTTAAACAGAGAAAAAGTACAGAGAGCAGAGCAAACCTGTCAGTAAACATTTATTTCCCATGGTTCAGCAGGTGCCCACGATGTCGCACATGGCGCAGGTGGATCTGATAGCGGAGCTGAAGCGACGACAGGTGTCCCCTCTGATGCGCGAGGGCAAGGACGGCACCATTGAGGACATTATCACAGGTCAGGGCTCAAAAGACGGTTAATTTAGTGCAATATGAGCAACTCTACAAAGACCTGAGCGCATCTGTCTTTATAAAAATTTCCTTTTTCCTATTCGTTCCTCTTTAGCTCATATACTCTGAATTATTCTGCTCTCGTCTTTCTACCTCTTAGCCTTGAAAGCTGTTCCTTTCACGGCTCGTTCGGGGAAGCGCTCGTCCCGCTTGCTCCCTGACTCCACCTTCAATGACTTGAGTCCTTCATAGACTTCTTTCTCTGTTTCGCTCTTTCTCTGGTAGTGATTTCCCCTTATTATGCCTTTTTACTAGGCATCGTATGAACTTTGCAGTGACCTTGTGTGTGTGTTTGTGTGTGTGTGTGTGTATACAGGTTTGAGAAATCAACCCTACATAAGAGCTGATGGAGGGAGACGCAGCAACAAATGGAAACCGGCACAGAAGCTCCAAGTCTCTTCAGATATCTCTCTCTAACACACACACACACACACACAAACACACAGGCATGTACACGCATGCGTAGAATTCCTATTTATTTCTGCTAGATGAGTAATAAAACATGGTTTAACTGTGCAAGTTTTGTCACGTGTCAGAGACCTGAAAATCCTGACTCTTGCATTATCTGGATTTTAAAATGGTGCATTGTGATCATGCTTAGAAAGATTTGATTTCAAAAGATAGTCCTTATTATGATGTACATTAATGCCTCGATATATTTTCATTAACGATTGCTATGATGTTGTACTGGATGGAACGAATACGAAGTGTTTTATATTGGGTCCTGTTGCTTTATGTACAAGTAACCTAATTGAATAAATCAATAAATGACATCCAATTACATACAGATGGGCTGCAATGATTAGGATCACATAGGATAACATGGTAATATGACGTGACAAAAATATGGTGATACTTCTGCGTAGGTTACTGCTAGACCATAGTGGTAACAGAGTAAAAATTGTGTAGATATAACAGTAATAACATTTGATAATAACAGATAGTAGTATAATAATAACAGATAACCTTTAACTGTGGTGAGATTTTCGTAATTACATAGTGCAATAGTACATGGTGCAAATAAACATTTTTAAGAGATGTTTTTAGTAATTAATATATCTGAAAATTAACCCGATTAATCTAAAAAGAAAAGACTTGATTAATCAATTATTAATCATTATACACATCATTGAGTGTATGTAAATATTTCAAATTTAGTAACTGTAAGAAAATCTGTTTTGCCATGCACTCATATAGTCTAACTGTTTGGGGCTACATTAGGCAATTTAACTGGGATTTCCAAACCAACCAATGTATTTATATTACATAACCCTAATCATGGTTTTAGAAACAAATATGACATGGACTTTCTTGCACTACACGCATTTACCATAGTCTCAGCCTACCGTAAAAATAAGAATTTGAAAGCAATTCCGGTCAGAGCCAACATAAAGACAGGCCCTTGCCAGACTCCTCAGGTGGGTACGGACCATTCCAACAACCTAAGGTCCTCTGGGTCGGGTCAAGGAACTATATTCTTTAACCCATGTAACCCTTCATACTAGAAACTTGATTTATATGATTCTCTGCACACACTGTAATTACCAATATGTCAGAGAAACCTACCACACTCAACTAACACGTCTCAAGCAACGTGTCTATAATATTCAGAAACAAAAATTGGACACGCCTATGGTCAGACAGATTTTAGAAACTAATATGAGACGGACTTTCTTGCAGAGGAAGAGGAGAGACCTATTGGATTAAGGAGTTGGAACTATAGTTCCACATGGTTTTAATATGAAATGAGAATTTATCCTACAATAAAGTCCATCTTGTGTGTCAGTCCTTTTTTTGTCCTACAGTCCCTCTTTTTTGGAATAAATAAAAGCTTTAGGAAATTAGGACTTACTAGTGATACCTTAGGTTGGTTTGAGAGATCCCCCAAAGTAAATTATTTTTATTATTTACTCTGAGCACTTTATTTTCAGCACTTATAAACCACTGGTGGATCCCAACAACTTCATCATTGACACACACATACCCCTGTCTGGAACAGGTTGACTAAAAATCATTTTAACCTCTTGCAACCCTGTTCCAGGTCTCCCTCCTCCTCCCCTTTAGAAGTAGCATTGGACTTGTTTCTTTAGCTCTAATCCCCAAACCTCAACCCTAACCTGGCCTGGGCTTTCGTTCTTCCCATCTTTCTTTTTTCCCCAAACACCCCTCCTTTTTTCTCCCCTAACCTAGCTTCAGCTGCGCCTTTCCCCCACCCCTAACCCTAGCTTCAGCTGCTCCTATCCCCCACCCCTAACCCTAGTTTCAGCTGCTCCTATCCCCCACCCCTAACCCTAGCTTCAGCTGCTCCAATCCCCCACCCCTAACCCTAGTTTCTCTAGCACTTGTCCCCCACTCCAAACCCTAACCTTATTACACCTTGTGCCACCTTTTTTCTTCTCTTCTTCCTAGGCAGGCTTCCTCCCCCTGCCCCCAACTCCTCCCACAAATAGGCAGTGATCCCTTACCCCCCAACCTCCCTTCTTCTTCTTTCTCCTTCTATTCTGACTGAACAGAATTATACTCACACACCTTCTGAGCATTTCAACAATGACTCTATATACAAACTTTTGCATCTCCATTGATCATGACTGGGGCACTCACTGGGCCAGAACATAAAAGGGGTTAACCCGAATTATTCATTCGAATCCCCTATCCTTACCCTAACCCCAATCCTAAATCTAACCAATGTTTAACCCCAACCCCAACCAATGTCTAACCCTAACCAATGTCTCGCCCCAACCCTAACCTAGGAGTTCTTCCTCTGAAGAAGCAGGATTGACTGTGAAACATTAGGACTTCAAAAACTCTGATAGCACAGTAATCTTCCTTCAAAAATCTTTTTGGAAGACATTGCAAAAACAATCCTTCTAAGATAAAAGGAGACACTCCTCAGAGGACAACAGGAAACCTTCAACCTTCAACTCACCATGGATATGGACCAGGATGATCTCCATTTTATGAAATATACCTCATTCTTTTTTTTAGAGGTTTGACTTTTTATCTCCTTTTTTTGTGAGTACTCACCCCCCTTTCTTTAAACAATTTTTCTTTGGAGGACATCATTCAACTAGACTGGTTCAATCTGTGCCTTGGGAAAGTGGGACACCCATTAGGGTAAGATGGTTTATGGGCTAAAGTCTCTTCCTTCTCCCCTTTTTTTCCTCCTCTTCAGGAGTTTGGTGTTCCTTCTAAGGATATCTTTTGAAAATGCAATGATTCCTCTCAAGAACAGATTCACAGTGTTAGAGACTTTGGAAACAGATGGGATGGAACAAACAACATATATTTTTGGTTCCCTAAAACATAATATAGTCAAACGTTTACTGATGTTGTAGTCTACTTTCCACAGGTCCAACAGTAGATACAGGTCACTACACCTCAGCCTCAGAACAGTAACTTGGATGGAACCAAGATAGTTAGTGCAATTATGTACCAACCACCATGCAACAAAATCAGAATGGAGAAATTAATAGCTTATCTATAATACATGGAAGCATAGCCATATAATCCAGGGACTCTCTTCTTCTAGCCCCGTTCATTTCCTTAACACTCACTCCTTTTCTTTTTCTAACCCAAACCCCAACCCTAACCCTAGATTCTAAACCTAACCTTAGTCCTAACCCTAACTTTTCTCAGTCCTAAAATTAATCCTACCTCTAACCCTAATTCTGATTCTAACTCTAATTCTAATGAGTCCTAATCCCAACCTGCACTTTTCATTTTTCTCTCTCCTGAAAGAACAAATTTTATTGTTTATTTTTTAAGAGGAATTAACTTTACTGTTAAAATTGTTTCCCTGGCTTAAAAAAAAAGTTTAGGACTGATATGGGGTGTGGATTTGGCTTGATTTTTATCTTTTCAACTCAGGTGTTTTTAAGACTTTCTGTTTTAGAACCCATTTTTTATTATTCTTTACGATTGGTGTTTGATTTTGGCTGTGTTCATTTTTGTCCAACTTTTCAGCTGTTTTTTTTTTTTGTTTGTTAGATTTTTTTAGGTCTCCCTAGCTTTTGTTTTTACTTTGTTTCATTTGTTATTATTTTTTGTTTTTGAGGAGTGATGTGGGTTTTGAACCTGAGATCTTGGTGTTGGGAAACCACTTCTGGTGCCACTCACCCAGAGAGGCCCCACAAAAGCCCAGCTTATTTTTAATTTCATTTTGCATTTATTAAAATTGTTTGTTTTTTTAAGGAAGCATACCCTAACCCTAACCCTCCTCTTAGGCCATTACAGGCCCTCATGGAAGCATAAAATAGTGTTCCTGTGCTCTAAATGATAAATATTTATATTAAAAAATGAAGTACATTTCCCCTAAACTAACCAATGTCTGACCCTA
>JAQQZX010000033.1:2412245-2441558 GCA_030068355.1 Notoglanidium maculatum | reverse complement strand
GGCCTCCAGTTTTTTGGTGTCGCCTGTGCCGAAGAGCGGTGTGCCGAGAGCGGTGTGCCGAGAATTAAATTAATTAAGCACGCCGAGAGCGGTATGCCGAGGGCGGTGTGCCGAAGAGCGGTGTGCCGGGAGCTTTGTGCCGAGAGTGGTATGCCGAGGGAGGTGTGCCGAAGAGCGGTGTGCCGAGAGCGGTGTGCGGGGAAGGGGAAGTGCGGCGAGCCGGCCCCTAATAACCAAAATACTTTCCAACGTCTGTTCTCTGGAAAATGGACTGGACTATATCCGACTCCAGCGGACAAGCCAGCGCGAGTTTGCTAAAAGCTGTCTTTTATGTAGCACTTGGTCCTGGAGAAACGCTGTCTCGTTTCACTGTACACTGTATTATATGTATATGGTTGAAATGACAATAAAAGCCACTTGACTTGACTTGACTTGATTCCTGTATACGAGCACTGTATTGGGTCAATATGAAAACAGTCGAACCCCAAAAACAGTCTCACGCCCTTGATACTGTAAATTTGTACCTAAGATCTGCTGCTGTAATGATAAAGATTGTCCTGTACTCATCCCAGGACGCACACTCTGCTCACACAGTTTATTTCTACAGTAATTCCACATCACCCAGAAGAGGAAGTGTTGCCTGGTTCCTTTCCAGTGTTCTTCCTCATGTCTTCCACTGTCGCTATTTCTCCTTGGATCAGTTACGGGGGATTAACCAGTCTCAGTGGACTGCTGTCTGTAAGCTAGCTGGCTAATGTATTCAGAGATAGCTAATGACCTCTCTGCCACTCTCTCTCTCTCTCTCACTCTCTCTACTTTTCGATGATTTTTTTTCTTTGGCAATAGCCGGCTGCCCTCGCAGATAAGAGTCACTCCGGAGGCTTTGGAGTGCTTCCCTTTTCTCTGCTTCATCTCTAGAACGCATTTTCTTTTCATGTCCACCTTCTGCTTTCATTTTGTAACCCAAACATGTTTTTTTATTCAGTAGTGTTAGTTATTTTAAATAATCGTTAATGTACGTTTAGATTTTTTCCTTTCATATCTTACAAGCTTACGAGTGGATTTGAAGACAATATTAGTCAAGATGGATCATGTAGGTTTTGTTGCTTTTGCTAAAACCAATAGAAGTTTAAAACCACGGATTGGGATCAGGTAGCTGAGACCTGTCAGAAATTAGTTGAAAAAGAAAATCTGTGCAGGGTAATTTTAGAACATCTCGAAACACATCTTCGTTGATTAGTATTTCGTTTTTATGTCGCTTCCACGATGAATAGTGTGACGTAGCAAAAAAAGGTGGGAAGATTTTGAGTGGGAAAATCGAACTTTGGGTTGAAGTTTTTATGTTTGAAGCTGATAAACTTGCAATACGTTACAAATGTTCACCTGAATATAGTCGGCGCAATACGTTAATAACCGCGTACGCCTGTTTCCTCGACTGCTTTTCTGACAGCCGCTTTAGTTCAAATGCTACGACTGAATCACAGAAACGCATATATTTAGATAGATAAACACCAAATTTGTTTGGAGATAAGGGAAAAGTTATAAATGTAGAGTATTAATTTGATCTTGACAAGTCTGCGCTACTCCACCAATGCTAAAGTTGGCTTTATTTTTATTTTTTTTTTAGAGATCACAGCATACTAGAAAGAGCTATATGTTGGCTAAAGTCCGTAGGGAAGATGACACAAGGGCAAAGACCCTTTAGACGTAGAAAGCAGGAAGCCCCGGGGTGCAGTTTGTAATGACGGAAAAGATTAAATAACCCTTTTTAACAAAGGTTATGTTCGACACACCGTACTGGAACCAGTCACGGTGGACCGCAGCCGTACACAAGATTGAGAGGGAAGGAGAAAATAAAAGCGAGTGCATAATGTGAGCAATGTGACCTGGCGTTTGAGGATTTGGCGCTCTTGTAGCACGTTAGTACGTAACAGGAAGTTTGTGTGATGTCTCAGCATGATTATGGAGCTGTGCTGTTTAGGAAGAATATGGAGGAAGCCAAAAAAAGAATTTTAAATAAATCCTGACAGCAATATAATAAGATGCTTAAATGAAGTGAAGACAATGGGGTCTGCTGAATGGTTGAACCCCCTGCAGAGAGGTAGACATCATGCCCATGGTCAAAAAGGTTTAGCTTCAGACCTCATAGGTGATCCTAATTGTGCTTAGCTGTCGACTTCGAATGTCCTTAAGTGCTAGCGAAAACAGACTAGCGCTCAGCTAGCAAGCTTCATCAGGGACAGTGCTAGCGTGGCAGTCCTAGCTCGGGCGTCAGGTTTGGTCGGAGGCATTAGCGCCAGTAGCTGTTAGAAGTGAAATACCTGCTGCTGGCCATGCTGTTCGCGCTGCTTCCTGTTTTTCTGCTCCAAACTGCTCTGCTGCAGCTGCTTCAGGCGAGACGACGACGCTGTCTTAGCCGACCCCGGAGAAGTGCCTGCATTCTGGATGCGGAGGGAATAAAATGACTGAACACAAAAAGTGCTAGAAGACAAAAAGAAAAACAAAGAAGCTCACTATCTATAAAGAGTAAGATATAAAGGAAAAGCAAACTGACACCTAGCATGAAAAAAAAAAACCCGACGCTCTGTATTTCCACTCTCTTCTGTTATGACAGTTCCACCAGGGGAGTTCACGGTGACATATTACCCCGCGCCGTGAACGACAGAAAACACACGCTCCGTGTGTCGCGCGCCCACACACGAAATGTCTAAACAGCGAAGCTGACACTGTCGTAAATTACACCAGCCAACAAGAAAGCAACCAAAACACTCTTACACAAACCGCCCAGGCTGAAGCGGTCCAACAGAGCAATTAAGCAGAGCAGCGTGGGATCCGGAAGATGTTTAGGAGTTTAATTCCGTAGAGGTCGCTGGTTCCGCGCAACATAAAATATGCACTTACGGAGCAAGAACACAACAAAAGTCAGTATATTACCAAGGATTATTTTACAGAAAGTGTTCTTCACTTTGGAGTCCATAGCTTTAACTCTGACTCTACATTGTAGACTCGTTCGAATAACGTTAAAAGAAAGAAACAATTTACATCAACCATTCCACACTTTTTTTGCAATCCGATTATGTGGAGTGTCCGCCATACAATTCATATACGTGATTTATAAAATATGTATGCATTACAGTAGTGCTATATGTCATAAGGTACATGTTTTATTATAATGAACAGCAATAAAATATAAAAGGGAATTTTTGTTGCTCGAGCAAGTTTTCCGGAAAGATGGAGAGAAAGAGCGGGACTGAGAGAGAAAAGGAAGAGATTAAGGCTACAGTTTTGAGATATGAAAATAGAGTACCAGGTTTTTTTATGCCCTTATATACTGGCAACATTTTGAGGCATGTTAGTGAAGTGACAAAGTGCTCCAAAGCGCAGACACTGGAGACTCCTTCCTTACTTGTTAAACAAATAAACTTCACGAGTTAAATCTGTTTTTATTTTATGATTGTATAGCACATCTATCATATAAGTCCTGTAAGTGGTCACTATAGAAAAAGCCAGTTCTGACCAATCAGATTTAAGAATTCAACAGCACTGAAGTATAAAAGTATGTAGAAATTGTCTCAAAAAGTTGCCAGTGTATCCAGTATATCATGAGCATGAGGATCTGAGCAGAATGAAAACCAGGGGAGGGTTTGAGGGTGAATTAACCGGTTACCTCTAACCACAAACTGCTGCATGTCCACTGGCCCAAACTGGGAGCGCTGCTCTCAGGACTGGTGGACTGTGGGAGGTTGATGGACTTGGGGCTGATGGGCCTTACCAGTGCTGGCTGGAAGATCTGCCATATGAGTGTATGTGTGTGCGCATGTGTGTAAGGAAAAATTGACATATGTCCAATGTTAAGCTGCTAATTTGTTGCTTCATTTACATTTTTTTGTGTGTAATTACATTTCTCCACTGGTTATTCTTTACTAATTTAAGTCCAAAAAACATAATGAGATGATAATCATACAAGAATGCTTTTATGGGATTAAGACAAAAACAAATAACCCTGTGTTCATTGAGCAGTAACGCATTACCATCTGACTGAAATGTAGCATCACGGCAATATTAATAATAATAACAAAAAGTAAGTCATTCTTATGGGAACAGTATTCGTTTTTCACAGCACACTACCTCGAATTTTAGCACACATTTTTCATCCATATTTTACCTCAAGCTCTGCCATGATCTTCTCATCCTCATCCTCATCCTCCTTCATCCCAGAAGCAGCAATAACCGGCGGCGTGGAGGACGGCCGCGGCCCATCAGAGGTCGAAGGTCGTCTGAGTTTAATAGGCGGAGTCTGAGACTGGACTTGTGCTTCTGACTCATCACAGTTTTCATTTTTTTCAGGTTTCTGTACAGAGCAAAGAGTAAAGGAGGGTTTGGACATAACCATGACATGTTCAAAAGGTTTCACAAATATTACGCGAATACACACTGAACATGAAATGTGAAGCACGCAAAACAACGCGGACCTTAAAACACCATGCCCCTGATCTAACAAGACCCGAAAACTACTAAACAAGTCCTAATTTATATGTGAAATTGGACAAATTACACAGATGTTGTGTATTGCAGGTCTCTTAGGAACAAAAATTATGTGAATGGTGTCACATGCAAATTAGAGAGGGGGAACCATATGTAAATGTAAGCACTGAATATGCTAATTATTCTTATTAGATTAAAGCTGTGAGATGGCAAAGCTAAAATAATTTAAAATAAATCATTCATTAATAATTAATTTATTAGTTGAAGTATGCAATGAAAACACACATCATGTGTCATGCCACAAGAAGCCTTTTCAATCGATTACCTGTCAGAAGATAAACTAGACCACATTATGGAGTTAGGGAAAAAAAAAAAAAATAATAATAATTAATAAATGTGTTCCTTACGTTAACACTCTTGTTAACGATTACAACCTCGCCACTGCTGTTAGTCGTGAGCCTGTGCCCTGATGGGAAACTGCGGCGTGGTGGTGGAGGTGGCGGAGACTTGGACGGCTTCTCCGTTCGATACCGTGGAATGGTCAACTCCCCTAAGGCCATTCAGTCCATACAGCACAAACACATGCACACAAGATGGACTGGTCAGTTGCGCTCATTGGTATGATGTAACCATCTGAGATATTGGTATTGCAAATATTATAACAAATAATATTGTTCCGTCTGAGTTTTTAGAGAAGCAAAATTCTTACATGTTGATATAGCAATTTCAGTCACATTATACAAATCTGGACTATTTAAAGATTTTCCCTGGCAAAGAAGGTCAGGGACTCAAACTTGCATCAGGGATTCACCAGGTTGCCACTTTACATGATTCAAATGATTATGCCAGGAAAACAAAAGTCAGGGTCTCTAGCTTGATGACTGTACCATGTCTTGAGGCATATCCATTTTAATTTAGCATGAAAAGCCTTCAAGTATCTAATTTTAATGGATTAGTCTAAGCTTGGGTTAATTAGCATCACTAGGGAATTATCGTACCTGATTCTCTTCGTTGAAGGCCATCCTTGCCAGCTGGTTTAGGTGGAGGTTTTCCCGGTTGGTGTTCAGGTGTACAGCTTGGTGTGGAGGATGGCGAGGCAGGTTTGGGTAGAGAGGAGAGCTGTGGTTTTGGGGGCACAGCAGGTTTAGTGATCTGCTTGGCAGCAAAATCCAGATCAGGTATGGCCTTCATCAGTTCTGCTTGTGTCTCCTCCAAGAGACGATTTATGTCCTGGGCACTAAACTGGGTTAAACTTGCCCGCTTTTCTTCCCAATCACGTTCCGCTGCCTAGACACACATACACAAAAATAATGTCAGAATATGTTGATTTATTGTGGTTTCTGTGGCTTGAGGCCGACTGTGACATATAATCCTCACAGCAAGTCCTGGTTCTATCATGTCATCTGGCTCCTCAACTTGTTTGGTTCCTCGCCTTATCAAGAAGATTAAGCCCAACTATCCTGTGGGGGAACATGATTTCTGTTGCTTGTACTGGTGACCCTATTTTTTCAGTCATTACCCACAGCTTGTGATCATAGGTGGGAATATGTGAAATGTGAAATAATAATATAAACGTGAAATATCCAGGAAACTGCACTTCATCCAAAAACTAAGCTACTGTTTCACCCCTAAAGAACAGTACAATAACACTGGCCCAGTCTGTATGTCAAGCTCTCAGTGGAGTCTTTTGCCCATAATGTGTGAAGTATTTAAAAGCCTCCATCAGGGTGAAGAAATTGAACTTGCTCAGTCATATCTAATCAGCAAATCATAATTGTCAGAGGTTCACTTATGTTGGTGCCAAGAGGACAAAATAAATTACGATGTTGCCTCCAACCCAGTATGAGACATCTCTGCTCCTCGGCTGTACCTTGATATTCTGACCATGAAATCAACAAATGGGGTGGCAACAAGGCACATCCTAGAAAGAGTCTGACCCTTTGTCCCTTTGGACAGCTTTGTCCTTCCTACAACAAAATCTGGAAGGCTGAAAGGCACACTCCTCTGAGATCTTTATCATTCACTACATGGCTATTGAAGTCCCCAAGTAGCTCTATGGAGTCACACTCAAGCACCTGTTCTACTTTCCCCAAAAAGGCTGATCACTCTGAACTGCACAAAAACCACTCCACCAAAATAAAAACCTTACTCTGGTATCCATCTGGGTCCTATTATATGAGATCTCTGGAGTAGAAGAGATACCACACCAATTAAGATGTTTAGTACTATTGCTTGCACTGTATGTGAATGTAAGGCTGTGGACACCATACCCACACTTGACTCTAGTGGCATATTTCAGTAACCTCAATCCAGGCAAGATGCAATTATGATTTCATACCTTTTCGTGTGGATTTTTGGTATTGAACTTTGTCTGACATTTCCCCTTAGATTCACCACTGGTGGCCCTACTGGGAACAATAAACTCCAGGTAACACTGCAGAAGTTCAATCCACAAACCCCTTTGACTCTGCAAGATCTTGTTCAAGGGGATTTATTTGACAGCATAGGCTGGTTAAAGTTCTAAAACTGTCAGTGCAGAGGTTTTGCTTTTTGTTTTCCCCTTGGAAAATCTAAGTTAGTGTGTCATTGTATCATAAAATATAAGCTTATCCAAAATAGGAAGGATGCAACAAGATTATGTAATCAAAAGCACACCAGTTGAACACAGCTACCAAGAAGCTAGGACCCACACTTGCACTATTATCAACTTGTTCATCTAACGTATCTTTTCCACCCCTCTTCACCTTGCATATACTCAAGATCAGCTTTAATTCTAATCTCACGTGTGAGCTCAGCCATGAGAGTGAACAATTGCAGAGCAAGCACAGACACCACTCCAATAAAGCAATACCAGAAATCTGTGTTACCAGACGGACTTCCACGGATACTCCTTTGTCCGTGTCTCTCCGCGTAGGCAGATCTTCAATGCCACGGCTCTTTGGCGTGCCTGTTGAGGTGCCATCATGCTCAGGCATGCTGCTGTCCACAACTCCTGTGCTTGCCAGCCAGTTCCCAAGGGTGGTAGTGCCTGCTAAACCAACAGCGCCACTCAGACTCGAGCCCAGACTGGTGCCAAGAGCACTAGACAGACTGGCACCAGAGCCTGGAGAGAAACCTGAGTCAATTTACAGGATGGCTCAAAAGTTTAAATTGATGAGCTTCTTAAGAAGAACACCAGGGTAATAAGTACAAGTAGCTCATCACCTAATCTACAGGTTCCTAACCCTGATCCTGTAGCACCCTTCACATCCTTCACATTTTAGTGTGACACTCCAGGACCACGGCTGGGAACCTGTGATCTAATCGATTATATAAGTGGATTATAGTACCTATGCTGGCCGAGTTGGTCGTCAAGGATCCTGTTAAAGTGCCTGTGAAGTCAGGTAGACTGGTCAGAGAAGGGCTGGTTAGGATGTCCAGATCACAGCTCTTTGTAAAGTCAACATCACTGGAGCTGCTGAAGTCTTCCGGAGTCTTCCACAGGCCTTCTGATACCTGCCTGTGTGCAGACATAGACACTTGGTTGTTTTTAAAATCTGCATTGGATTTATTGCATATATTTGTGTGAGTGCCCACAGTGTTCTGCATAGTGCTGCATGTACATGTTACCTTACTTTAATATTATAATATTTCTGGTTATGTCTGCTTATTGCCCCTTAGCCGTGCGATTGTACCTAGGTTTTTATATATGTACGCATATGTGTGTCTCTGTGTGTGTGCGTGTGTGCATTACCTTCTTAGCAGTGTGAGTGTATCTGTTATGCTTCTGCAGCGTTTCAGTAAAGCATCAAGCCTCAGCGGTTCCTCCTTCAGAAACTTCACTGCCTCAACCTCCACTCGCAGCACCACGCGCATTTTACTTTGCAGCGTTGGGAATTGATCTGGACAGACACACACCCCCACATGAATGAGTACAAACAGAACTATGATTTACATCCTTACTTTTTTATTGGTCAGTCTGGGTTCTGGCTGTGAGCATCATCCTGGTTTATGATTGTTCCTGAACTCACTCTTAAGTCTGGTCAGCGTCTCTCCCAGCCTCCGAAGCTCTTGACTTTTCAGTTCCACCTCCTGTTCTGTCACCAAGCGATGATTTAGCCCTGCCCCCGTCTTCATTTCCTCCACTGAGCGTTCCAGATCACTGGAACCACAATCCAAATATGCAAGATATGTACGATTCAGCAGATTTTTAGCACTAGAGACAGTCTGTGTTGACTTCGGCTCACTCTGACATGCTAATTCTCCACGTCAGTAATTACCTTTGGCAGCAAGACTGCCTTGAATTCTCATGACTTGTACAGTGCAATTTCTACCTCATGAAAACTAGATTCGCATGCTAAGAAACTGAGCTAGCTGATCATTACGCGTCCCAACTAGCTAACAGAGTAATCAAGTTATTTAAGCTGTCATGGAACCTATAAACAGAGCAAATTGGTACACCGTAATTCTGTAGAATTTTAATATAGGACTTCCATATTTGCTACACTTTTCCAGCATTTATCACATTTATTTTCTTTGCTTATAAAGAAACTTGAATCAAAATCGCATCGTCAATGGGCATCCCTGAGTCAGCAGGGGCAGAACTTGAATTACAGGTAATTATAGCAAATAGCAAACATATAAGTTTACAAATGTGTTAAATTCACTGCAGCTGCTGATTGCAAACCTAACAACTATCATCCTTTAAACTTTTCATTTCTGTGGCTCCAATAGTGCTTCTAGCAACCTTGGCTAGTTTAAAACTACAAATTCATGAGCAAGCTAGCTAACATTTGGTTAGCTATTTTAACCACTAGCCATTTATGCTTGTTAAAGAACAACACGCAGCTATAGCTACAGAGGTAATCTTCACTTCAGGTAAGCTAACACTGTAGCTAATAAAACGGGATTGTTTCACAAATGTATTGTTCAATTAAAACAAAAATTCACTAGCAAGCTAGGAAACATTTTGTTTGGCATGCTAACCACTAGCCAATTTTTCGATCAAGCTTGTGTTCTTAAAACATGTAGCCTAGCTTGCTATTAAGCTAGCTAGTATTAGGCTGTTATACTGTGTTATTACAGTTAAGAGAAACATATGGATATTAAATGATCAAGTTTGCAATTGGCTTTTGGAAATTTCTCGGTTTATGCAGACTTGATTTCTTGCAATGCAGGTGTGTTTGTATGTGTTAGCTCACTGTAGCTGCTGTATAATCAGTTCCTCTTCATTGAGATAGCGCAGTCTCTCTTCCTCCACCAGGAGGCGCTGGCGTTGTAGAGGATCTTCCTGCGTCCGAGAAGCTTCGATTAGGCAAAGACCCAAATCGGCCTCTGCTTGTCTCAGCAAAGAATGCACAGAGTCCTGATTCTGCATCTGAAAACATGCAAACAAAATCAAATCACTCTCCAAGGGTCTTATTAGTAAAAGTCATGATAGCTGTTGCTGGAATTCTTCATCATTCAGCACACCTGTATTTTGCGTAACTGTGACAGCTGCTTGCGGAGCTCCGTCGTACTCCGCTGCAAGTCACTGAGATGCAGTTGCATTTGGGAGCGAGACATTGTAATCGGCTGAGACGTTCCAGTGGACGGCGGTGGCATCAGGGCCAGAGGAGCCGAAGGAGTCGTGGCTGGCAGGAAGAAGAATCGGGGTCAGGAGACAGCAAGGGTGAAGTGAAGAAATTCCGGTGTGGTTTTTGCTTTAAAATGAAATTTGGTTGCCTGGAAACCTATTTGATTGGATTTTAAAAATGGTAGCTAACGAAAAATAATAACAAATGGCAAGGTAATTAGCTAGTTCAATGCAGTGTCCTTTCCCCTTCAGTGAATTGGCTCTGCACTCACATTTGGTCTTACCAATGGTTTGACTGAAAAAGCGGAAAAACATCTCCTGTATCGCTGTTGCAAGGGGTCAAAAAGACTTTAGGCACATTTGCTAATTTGAGACTCTTTAGCGACACATACATAAAGCAGTAAACATGTAATTCTTTTGGAATACGATACCATTATACTCCAAATTGGGGGAAAAAGTGAGGCAACGTCAGGTAACTTTAAAGAAAAGTTATACTATTTTGCATTTTGTTCATTCACACCACTCAATTCAGTGATACAGATGGACTGTATCCGAGGCTTGCTTCACCACAACACCTCCAAGGGGTCTGCACATGCAACACACATCTACATTTCCCTCAAGTTATATAAAACACACACAGCTTGCATCCAAGCAATGTCCAGGTCATCAGCGCTATTGCTCTCTTTGGAAAAAGGGAACAGAACATGCCGCTGATGAAACCATTTTTGACGGTTCATTCCAGTGGTCAGGGGTTGCAGTACAAACATTCCAGGATCGTTTGGGTTAACACACTTACTTACACGCACATCGTAACAGGATCTTCCAATCTCAGGGATCTACTTTTCCCTGACTCCATTCCGTATAATCTACAGCAGGTACCAAATATCTCAGTCCACTGTTTTTCATTTGATCAGTTATGAAAAACTATTACAAATGTACTATGCTTATCATTCTCTTATTAAATAAAAGCTGAGTCTTTTTACCGTCAAGAGAAAGCCTAGTGATGAGCATATAAATGGAAACAAGAATGAACTTATTCTTATTCCAACTATAAATGGATAAAAAGTATGACACGTCGTTAAACACTATTAGCATTGGCTAAACGCTTTGGTGTTGGAAAAAGAAAACACTTCTGGATGTGCTATTATTGGAAAACTTCACAGCAGTGCCATCTCTAAAGTGTAGCACAAAGGATTTTGCCCTATCGTGAAAGAAGTACATGCTAAAAGATGTACACGCAAGCTACTACAGACGTTTCTCTAGTTTGCTGCTCTTTGTGGTAAAAACAGTCGTGTTAACTTTTTTCCTACTAAGTAGACGGAGTACAGGCAACAATAAAAAATTGTTGTTTTGTCATAACTGATAAACTAAAAACAGCTATTAGTGGTGGGTTCGACAGACTTTGGACAAACAGAAGTCGACAACACCTTCAGTGGAGTGTAGCGAAGAAACAGAGTGACGAACACACATAGAAATACCTTTTCCTTTTCTAGACCTGGCAGCTGAAACACAAAACACGTCAAGGGTTAAGCGGTGTCCTTATCCTAATGATTGTAGGTGATGTTCAGGCTGGTTTATGCCATGTTTTGAACAGGATTAAGGTATTCAGATTAAGCAGAAAAGCACCTTTTAGACAAGGTGGGCAAAGGTATACGGAAAAGTGATGCGATTCTGAAGCGTTGAATTGGTACCACCATTTGTCTGGTCCCTCTAAACTGAAGTGTTAAAAAACTTTTACCTGAAAGTGACCTTGCGCGTTTGTTAATTATTTATCGATTCTGATTGGTCGGAATGAGCCGACTCATTTTCTTTATCAGGAGCTCAGACAGTAGTTTGTAGTGCGTTATCATTTCTGTAGAAATTTCCCTTCGTGTTGCGCCACATTACATCACCCCACTGTTGACTAGTTTCCTACAACAGTCATATTTGATTCCTTACATATCACACTTTCACACACATGCAGTACTTACGCTCAGGTGCTGAGCAGTCACTTGCTGTTTCTGCCTTGTCACTGTGGAAGAAGATATCAGTCACACATTGTCTGCTATTAATATCCATTCATACCCAGTCTCTATCGCAAGCCCCAGAAGTCCAATATCAATCATGATCAACATAAAAGAAATACAAGTACATTGTAATGCATTTCTCCACCCTGATTCATGAAAAACTAATACACACTTTGTCAAATTGGGTTAATGTCATTAAAGGTTTCACGCTTGCAATGCGTGAATAATTTTTTTTTATGCTTTAAAAAAAAGGGAAAATGTCTTACGGACTGTCTGGAGCTCGGGTAAGGACACTCTGGACCAGACCGGTCAAGCTGGCTATCTGCTTCTCCATGGCCTCCATTCGCTCCCTAAAACACAAGAATACTTTACACAACATGTTATAATTATATTAGAATAATTAGCCCTACTAAGCAATGCGTATTCCATTTATTCAATTTATGTCTTTAGACTGTAGAGAAGTTCAGTTGTAAACAATTATTCTAATATACCCAATAATATTATAATGATAAGCAAATTAACAATTATGGAAAAGGAGTCTTAAGAGCAAGCTCATAATAGCTGGAATAACCTCATTTCTATCCTATTTTGGTCATTTTGTCAAAATGAATAAAACTTACCTTGTGTCGGTTTCGTATCCCGCTAGTGCCACTCCCTCACCTCCTGCCCCACCCATCACACACATCTGGTCCAGCAAAGGGCCCCCGACTCGCCCTTTATGACCCTCTACGTACACCGTCCCATCTTTTCGGAAACCCTGTCTTCCCGGTGATCCCCGACCCGAGTGACCCCTGTACGGCTCCAGCTTCTGCGGTGATGCAGGTGGCAAAGTTCGGAAGCCCATCGGGCCATAAGGCTCGGCATAGAGTGGCCCTCCGGGCCTGTAGAGAGCAGCGTCGAGCTCGCAATGCAGAGCAGCAGCTGAATATGGGCTCAGGGACCGCAGCGAGCCACGTCGGAAAGCGAGCGATTGGGGTGAAGCCACACCATGGACAAGCGCATACGGATCAGCATAAGCCGCCTCGTTCTTCAGGAGCACAACACTCTTTGATGGTGATCCTGGCACCTCCTCATCCGGTCTGACATCACGTCGCTCCAGGATGGCACTGGGGGAGGGGCAGAAGGCAGGGTGGTTGGGGTTTTGGTGCTGGTAAGGGTGGGGCTGAGGGCCCGGGGGCGGGCCAGCGTATGAGGAAGGCCGTACAGTCGCATAGGAAAGGCGGGAGTGTGGGCGGGATGGAGAGGCTGACGGAGAAGAGGATGAAGGGTGAGCGTTCAAGCGGCGAGTGGGAGAAGATTCACGCGAGGTGTACGCTAGCTCCCTCTGGTGGATGGAGAAAGATGACAAAAAACAACACAATTTAACTACCACATAATTATGAATATTTATATGTACACTGGTGCATCACAATTTTGTGATGAAAATGATTTTTTTCTCTATTCCTGCTACAGATTTCTTCTTAGCAACGGCGACACGTCTGCGGTTATAGGAACATGCACTTTTATTCATATAACATGAATAAAAATTTTGTTTTGAGCTTTGTTTCTAACCAAGTGTTTCTACAAAAATAAGTCAATTTGGTCATGAAAACAAATAATATGTGTTTAAATAAAGTAATAGTTATTTTTCAGACTTTTATATTATACAAAACATTTTTGGATTGCCTAAAATTATGCACAGGAAAAATTGCTAGAATCGTATTTGGCTTTCTGTGGAAGCAAATTAAATTCCAAATATTTAAATATTTCCCACACTGAAAGAAAGAAGAAGTAAATTAGAATTTCACGTGGATAGAAACGAATTGTTTGTCGTTGTGCTTTAGTTTAAGTGGTTTAGTTTTGAAGCGGCATCACAGCAGAACTGAATTCTGTGTGAACAGTAGATTCAGATATTTTTCCAATTTATATGTGGATTTAGCAGAGTGTGTTCTTGAGTAATATAAAGCATTGTTAGTCTTTCAGACGTTCACCCGCAGGTCTCCATTGGTGACGTGGCCATGATGCGCATGGTGGTGAGTGTTGTACGCGGTGTCCCGGCAGTAGATCTTGAGGACGCAGCGGTCGTGGATCCGACGAGGGTCATCCAGCTCGTAGAAGACGTTGCGTGCCTCGTCTTTGATGAGGATGGCGGTGGAGGGCGAGCGGAGCGCGCTCATGTTCAGCTGCTGAGGGAATACATGCACGATCAGCGCGTGCAGAGTCTCCATACTGCTCAGCTCGTGGCTGAGGTGAACACGCCGTGTCTCATCACCAAACTGGAGGAACAAAACACCTGAAGAGGGACAGAGAGAGAGTGTAATCGGTAAGGAGAAAGATTTAGAACAGAAAGGGAGGAGAAAAGTCAGCCAGTAGATTAACGCCATTTTGTGAGAACGTGTGTATTTGTGCAGTGCATCAGAGTCGACATTAGGACAAATCTCATGGGAGGGCTTCAGGCTTTCTGCAGGGGAACAAAGATTGCAATTCCAGCAGTCTCTGGATGTAAATCTTACTTCTCAGCACACCTCCCCTCTGAGACTTAGTGCCAAGTTGAAATGGGCTCCAGTGCTGAGTTTGTTTACAAGAATATTTCACATGAACAGGAAACTCACGATCTTTTGACAGCTTTGAGAGTCGAGAAACGTTTTCAATCACTCAGGATGCAGTCATCACAATCGTCTCTGTTATCTGTAGTTCTCAATTCAAAATGCCCTGGTTTCATCACCTCAGAAAGGACCCCAGTTGATGCGTATATGTTAGAATGTGAGTGTGTATGAGTAGGTATGGGCGGGGCTGTACCTGGTGGGCGGAGCTTGTTCTGGCTGGGAGAGCGGGCAAGTGGCAGACTCTGTCTGAGGCGGTTGGAGCGGCTGAAGCCAAGAGCAAGATCAGCATCGCCCATGGTCTCTAGATTCTCTGCCGAGGCATAGAAAGCGCGTCCTCCACCCTGATCGGCAAGAGAGTGATGGCCTCCACCGCTGGCACGCGGAGTCCTCGCCTACAGGGCCAGAGCATGAACATCATGAACACCATGACTCTACTCTAAAGACTCATTAAGTTAAGTCAGTCAGTTTTCCACCCTGGGAAAGGACTGAGGACTTTTATGCCTCCTCCACGTGCGATATCTCAAGAATGATTGCTTGTGGTTGTAGGAATGATAATGACTTATAAGCGCAACCAGCAAATGAACGGAGTAGATTTTGGAACTGCTCCAAAGATCACAGCAAGGTCAAATGTCTGAAAATAGTTTTCTTTTAGTTTGAAGTAGATTTTTAAGAATATTCCTGGCACACAAATTAGTAACAGGAAGAACTAGACATGGTGGCGTAGGTGGCCCTTTGACGCCGTTAGTGTTCCAAACATTTTTGACTCGCAGAGTAAGATTTTTTTTTTTTTAAGTCAGTTGCATTTACTTAAAGTTGCATTTACACACAATGCTGGAAAAGCTTAGAAACTCACGGAGATGTTGGTTGTTAAAAGAAATAATTTACTCAGTTTGGTTTAAATAGCTCACTTGTAATTCTATTATTGAACAGGAAGCATTAACGGAGTAAAGTCGTGCGCTGGCTTTTACAAACTGGTGAAGTGAAATGACTTCTCGGTAGTGCACTCAGACTTTAATTAGCTGCGCTGTAGTAACAGATGTGCAGAGCTCAACAACGATGCCTTATGGGAAGGTGGCGAACCATCAAGGAATAACTTGTGTGTGTGTGTGTGTGCTTTGTCACTGTTGGCTAGTGAAGCGGAACTAATGAGGCTAAAACGTACAAAGGTTCTTTCTCACACTCTCTATAACTCACACACACACATACACACTGTCTGTGTAACCATCTTTGTGTCTGATGTGGGGTTTTTTCATGCAAAGGAAACTAAAATGGCCTGGAAACATCTCCTTCATGTAAGCAGAAAGAGTGCAAAAATCGATGAATATGTATGGTTACGCAAATAAGGAACTGCCTCCTGTTATCTTGACTCCACCCCTTCCCTGACTATGCTGGTTACTGTGTACCAGACTGAAGGAATAAAGTGACGCTGCATCGCTGTCTTTGGGTTGAAATGAAGCCTGAGGTTACTCCCTCTGGCACCATTATCAGCAGGTCATTGAATGGCATTGTGGGTAATATAATAAGCTGTTAACCAAAGTGAAAATAGAGCAACATATCGATTAAAAATTATTAAACTCACTCTAAACTCAGGATTTCATTACAAAATTTATCTTGTAAAACCAGACATAATCAATAGAAATGATCTATCTCACACACACACACAGACGAAGGTTAAAGGACAACAGAGTAAATGTTGCTGTGTAACCAACTAATTAACCTCATGTTCTAATGATTAAACCCTAATTATGATGACAGTGTCAGAGCGACAAATTGATGCTGACGCAGTGTGTTCATGGGTCAGTGTCTGGTTATGAAGTAGGCAACTGACAAGCATTACATTATATTTTTACAAGTACGTGTCACAAAAGGGTTAAATATTTCCTTTTTTTTGCGTCATCATAGCGCTTTAAACTGAGTCTGACTTTCACCATTACCTGAAAAAAAAACAGCATGAACTACAGTGAAACAAATTAAAAAGGTTATAGTTATTAGAGTGCGGAATGTAAGTCTGGAACCCAGACAGTTTTACAATACTCCTTGGCATAGCACCAATTTGGGATTCACCTCCTGCTCTCTGGGTGCAATCTATTTTAGTGTGCATTAATAAATTAATTCACTGAATTATTACAGTTAAATGGTGTTAAATGAATAGATGACACTAGAGTTTTCCAACTAGATAATGCAAAACATATCTTAGTGTGTTTTAATGAACCACTGAATGCTGGCAGGAGAGCACATGGACTCAACACACAGGAAGTGCAACTTAGGGACCAAATATTTCTGTAGCAAATTTTCCATGAGCTACGTCCTGAGCAGCTCAAGCAACACAATCTTTGATTAAAAATTGCAGCTAACAAGGTTTTTGTCTCTGATTATAATCAATTAGCAAATGGCTCATCCATTTAGAATAACCAACAATTGTTTAAAACGTTATTTGACAGAAATAAGCCAATGTTCCATTGATTTGCTTACCTTTCTAGATGTTGCGCAATTGTAGGGCGGTGCACTCACTGCCCCATTATTATTGCACCTAGTGGTCAAAAATGGGGGACAGGCCAAATAAATTTCTTTTATTATTAATTTTTGCCGATTGCTATTCTTAAAATTGATAATGAAAAGACATTTTGGGGCAATTTTTTATCCCTCCTGGGGAAACGCATCCCCAGGCTACCCTTATAAAGAGCCCCTGTCCACCTGTCATGACGCCACTGCTAGCCTGCAAAATGCAAATATGCTTTATTACCTAGTGAATCTGACAAGCGGTTGCAAATAGTCTTGTCTGAAGGGTGCATAGCAAATATAACTGTGACAGAAATTCAGCAAACAGAAGAGACTCAGGAGAATTTACTGTTCATTACTGGTCTAGACTGCTCGCTCATTAACTGCTTTGATGTCACCTTGGCAACAGCCCTCTCAGCACAAACCATCAGAGTATAACTGACAGCACATAGCTGGTGGAAAGCACTGGAGACCAGGGGAAAAACAGCATGAACACTTGTCTTAAGTTTGTGGAAACCTCAATGGGCAGATGAATCATCAAAGTGAAACTCTGAGACAAACAACGGGCCCTGTTAAAAATGCCAACACTGTGCGAGAACGTCATGCCAATGTCGGTGGGAAAACACATCCGCTCCAACCCACCGCAACCTTGACCAGGATTGACTGGTTTCTGAAAAGGAATGAATGAGGTGTGTCATGCCCATGCTCATGAACAGTGATGCTAATTATCCAGGGCCATCCCAAATCTGAGAAACATTTGGGGTTTCAATGTATAACCATTGTTCCATCAGCTGAAGTGCATTGCTAAATATAGCTTAGCTGTACTGTAATACAAAAATCCATAAAATGGCAACCTCAGTTCCACTATTCTGGTCTTCAACTTTGAAGCAACCTAGCAACTGTTCCTGCTTACTAAAGTATATTTTCTTGTGTCCAAGAGGCAGGCTTGAACAATCCAAGTGGTCAGATAGTGTAGGATCTTCACAAGGTATAATATGAGAAGAAACTTCTTCCCTGTGAGTACTTTGCCCTCCAGATAATCAGTATATCTCCCAATCTTCAAGTTTGAATCCCATTTTTCAGCATGAAGATTATACAGCCCAACTTCTCTGTCCCTGCTAAAAGAGGCAAAAGAGAAGACAAGACATACAACGAAGAAGAGATCTTGAAGGAGAGGTTTGTTGGATAGACAGTACCAATCCAAATGCAAGATCTCTTCTTCTAGCTTCGTAAGAAAGCAATGGCAAGAGAAATTAGGCCACTCTCAGCCAGAGAGCAGAATGGAAACCCCATGGTCAGTCAGCAAAGTACCATGGTTACCATTGGATCTACTTTTCTGGAAATTCCTCTAAGGGAAACTAAAGCACTTCCTCCCACCAGATGTTGGACTACATTTGGGGCACTAACCCAGCTGGAGTAGGTCAAGAATCTGAATGTCCATCTGCTTCCCTCTTCACTTCCAGGATGGTTGCAAAGAAGAGCACTGATTTGGTTCCCCACCTTTCCTTGGGGAACCTCCAGCGATTTCACAGATTAGAGAGAAATTTCTAGTACAGAGGCAGCTGATTTAGCTTAATAACCATTGGTTTGCCAAATAGATGGTGGTGTTTGGTGGTAATCAACAAACCTAGGGTTAAATTAGTAGAGAAAATTTTGCCAGGTTCAAAATATGAAAAAACACAGGAACCTCATTCATCTCATGAACCATACTTAAAGGTAATTTCCTAAACGGACAGAAAGAATAAAATTGAATCAAATTTGCGCCAAAATACATGTTCTCCCACTGAGTAGAAATCTTAAAGAAATGGTCTTGGAGGCTGGTCGTGGCTAAAAAAGCCATTTTTCCACAAAAAAAGAAAATCCTTTGATGGTACACAGAGGAGATTTCAGTATGTACATGACCAGCTTGATTTGACAGAAAGTCTTATGGAGTGATGAGTCCAATTTGTTCCCCATAAAACAGCAGCATGTCAGAAGAAGAGCCTAGGAGATGTACAAGTCTGCAGGTTTCTGTGACAGCTGTCATTGTCTGGGGTGCACTTCAGACAGTGATGTAGGAAACGTGGTGCAAATCAATCGGATGATGAATGCTGAGGAAACATAAACAGATTTTGATTCATCATGCTGTACCGTTGGGAAAATAACTGAGCGGTAAAAACGTTCTTCCAGCATGGTAATGACTCCCTGAACACACTGCAAACACAATTAAAACCCACTTGAAGCAGAAGACAGATGGGCAGAACAGTACTAAATCAGCCACCTCAGACCAGAAACAAACATCGCTGAAGCTGTGCGAGGTCACTTGGGCAGCTTACATCAAAAGAAAAGTTATAGCAAATTGTTCATTAAGGATTTATCCAAATGAATACACTATATGGCCAAACGCTTATGGACACCTGACCATCAAACCCACTTCCATATGTGGTTCTTCTCTAAACTGTTGCCACAAAGTTGGCAGAGCACAATTTTATAGAAGGTCATTGTATGCTGTAGCATTACAATTTCCTTTCACTGGAACTAAGGGAAACCTTCTGCAGCATGAACATGCCCGTGGGTACCAGGAAGACATGGTGGGTTAAGGTTGGAGTGGAAGAACTCAAGTGTCCTGCACAGACCCCAGACCTTGGACAAATCCCCATAACCATGTTCCAAAATCTAGTGGAAAGCCTTTCCAGAAGTGTGGAGGTTATTATAAGAGCAAAGGGGGAATAAATCTGGAATGGGATGTTCAAAGCATGCATATGGGTATTGATGGTCAGATGACAAATCTGTCTTCCCAAGCCCGTCACCAATGTGGTAAACTTGATGCACAATTCCCAGTATTACCCAGGCTTCTATAACCATCAGCTCATGTGTACTATCATTGTATGATGAAAATTCTGTACATCAGTTCTTCCTTGTTCCCTTGCAGGCAGCAGAATACAGGGACAGGAATTATAAAGTGCATTAAACCACAGATTGTTACCACAAGGTCATCATGAAAGATCACCAGACTCCTGTGGGGCAACTTTAAATCTCATTAGAAAAACCATCAGATTCATATAGAATCAATCACAGCTCAGCAGTTCAACTATTATGAGGGGGGGAAATGGCTTTTCACAGGTCATTTGGATGGTTAAGGAGGAACCTTTCCACAAAGGGAAACCCACTGGGCTGGAAGATACCTATGTAAAAGTAGTTAAGTCTTATTTTGGAAGATTTGTACTCAAATATTATTGAAATTGATAACTTATTGTCATTTGAAAAAGAGAAAACATTTATTACTCCTTACATTTTTAATTTGACCTAAAAAATACTTGTTACAAATCTCAAATCCATGCGATTTTTGTAGTAAGACGTTGTGCTGGATTCTATAATAAATATTTAGAATTCACCATTACATCTAAAGAAGTATATTCACGTTAAAGTTTGGTAAGTTAGCTAATTAAGTTTTGTAAATTAGCTAGTTAGATTAGCTAGCTAGATAGGTTCTGTAAATGAGCTAGCTAGTCACATTTTGTGAAATAGCTAGGGAAATTAGCTTTGACTTCAGGTTTAGTAAATTAGCTGGTTAAATTAGCTACCTAGTTAAGTTTCGTAAAACAGCTTGCTAGTTAAATTTTGTTTATGCTACTAATATTCATTAGCATTTAATTCAATAGGTTTATAAAACTTAAGACATATTGCTTAGGGAACTAGCCAGCTAATGAACACGTGGTCAGCTTTTTTCAGCATTATTTAAAGTATTTAAAGAGTATTTTTAAATGTAGATACTTTGTGACTTTCAAGTACTTTTTTTTTCTACTTTTATATTACTTAAGTACTATTTTTGGACTTTTATTTACTTATTACAAATCTCAGCACCATGACGAGTTAACGTTTCTTTCTTTCTTTCTTTTTTCTTAGCATGATATTGTCTTTTGTTGGAGATACTGATTCATACAGAACATAAAATTAAAATAGTGGCCTTTTAAATTCACCACAAAATCTTAAGAAGCATGTCAACTTAAGTTTACTTTATGTTTGGTGAATTGGCTAGTTAAGTGAAATAATTTAGCTTGTTAAAGTAGCTAGCTAGAGGAGTCTTTGTAAATTAGCTAGTTGAGTTTCATCAGTTAAAATATTCGCGTTTGACTAATGAGTTAAATATGACTTTGTGTAAATGTAGATTTTTTTTACTTTCACTCAAGTATATTGTTGCCTCCTTACCCCTACTCTTAACTGAGTAAAGTAGACAAAGTACCTACACTTTTACTTATTGAACTGTTCTCTTTGTGCTTTTGCCGTTGCTGCATGCGGCATGCACATAGGAGGCAAAACTTACACATGTGCGGCATTGATTAATCAGAAAAGATGACTTCTTTGTTCATTACTAACATAAGAAATGGTGCATACTGAAAACACTGTTCGTAATACTGCGTTGTTCGTAATAATAATAGCCTTTACATTTCTATCATTTATGTAAGAGTCCTAGAAATTCTTCTCTTCCTTGAGAGCACATTTAAAGAAAAAAGAGAATAGGATTCTAATAAAGTAACCTAGCAACTATTTCCAAAGAAGGCAATTAAACTTTCTATGTGGTGCTAAATGAACGCCGCTGTAGAGAGTGTGTGTATGAGGCTTCATCATTAAACCCTCCCTGTGTATTCAGAAACTCTATTTTTCCTCTTCTCTCTAACTGCAGAATAATTCATGTGCTAAACTCATCGGGTAAATGAATTGTCCTGCTGCTTACATCCCATAATGTGATAATATAACAAACACAGGAGTGATTACTGAATATATTACAGTGTGAATAACCCAGGCTGTGTGTGTGTGTGTGTGTGTGTGTTTGTGTATAGATTGGTCTGTTAGATGCTATTGTAAAAATGCTAAAAGGTTGAAAAATTCTTTATTCTGGATTCATTTTCAGCAGCTCGTCATTCCGGCTACAACACAATGACGTGTATATTAATGCGCTCGTTTCTATACGTTATCATTTCTACAGTAACAGCTCATCCGTAGGGATTCGTATGCTGGGCGCGCCACGTTAAATGATATCTTTGAGATCGGAAAATAATCATCAAAAAAGTGAATCACGTGAATTGTGTAAAATGAAAACAAACGAAGGGAATACATCAATTTATTAATCTGTTACACACACTTTCAGAGTACTGACCTTAAAACTCCAGTAATGTGGTTGCTAAGAGAGAAAGAGAGAGAGAGAATGTTAAACTTTTCCCGTTCATTTCAACAAAACTCTTGCCTCGTCCTAGACAACTGAGTCACTAATTGAGAGGAAGAAAGAGCAAAGAAAAAGTTACACAATGACACAATGGAGAGAGAGAGAGAGAGAGAGAGAGAGAGAGAGAGAATGTGACACGAGCTGTAGCAAATTAAACGGACCAGCTCTCACCAACTTTTTATTATGATTCTTACAATTAGAATTCATACAGGTGAAAACACACACACACACACACACACACACACACACACACACACACACACACAGCATAATAAAGGCTTAACACACCCTCTGTTGAATCTTAGTCACATAGACATACAGACAGATGGTGGGAACGGCTGCTGGTCTTTATTATAAAGGCTAATTGCAATGCACTCGGACTGCCTAGTGGCCGTACAGCTACATAGTAGGAATGGGAGAGCTTCTACACACACACTCACACACACACACACACACACACACACACACACACACACACACACACAGAGATGGTCATTTAAATGCATTTAAACTTATTCACCTCAGGCAAATGCGCCTTTAGGTGAATGAGACATAAACCTGTAAACAAACGTACGTGTGCGTGTAACACCAGTTCTATCCCTGACACACACACACCATTACAAGCACGTGCTGTTAGATACAAACCAGGACGAATCAGTAGCTTTGGATAAGCAGAGTTTTTTTTTATTCATAGTAGGTTCATCAAAAAAAAAGAAAAGAAGTTGTCATTTAGCATGTAGCTTGACGGTTGTGCGTCACAGCTCAATTCTCTAAAGACAGCGCTCGCTGCTCATCCTGAATCCCACCACATGCTGCTCTACACGCGTCATCCGACACGTGATCTGGCTAACAGTGACATGCAAGTATGTGTAAGCAAAACAAAAAAGTCAAGCGCGGTGCTGTATAATTCTCCTGCTAGCACAACATGCACACTTTTTAAGACGCTAGCAAACTAGCTAGCTCTGTTCATTACTCGCCAATAAACATTTTGACAATAGACCCCCACCAGTAGGAAGCATAGCAACAAATGGACTGAGGTCTTACTCGCTAACTAGCTCATCGTATATTGTATTACATTAGCTACCTTTTTGTTTTTAGGTTTCCAGGCAAAACCTGAGACTGGGCACTTACTTTTAGGAGCTAGCTCATGAGCTTAGGATTCATCCAAGCCTGTGAAAGCTTTAACCGTCCAGATTATTATTCAGTGATCTATCATGAAGCAGATTATTCAGTATCGACTATGAATTATTTAATAGCTGCTATAGGGAGACTAATAGGAAAGAAACGTGGTTAGGAGGAACACTTGCAGTAGATCAAAACAAACACGCTGAGATTCTTCCGAACATTTTTAGAACACGATTTCATTTTGTATTCTGTCTTCAACAGCTATAAGTTGTTGAGAACGTCTGTGGGCCAGCCACTCCGCTTGCGATGTCGGCCAAAAACGACTTCTTCCTGTGGAAGTAGGCGGTTCTTGGCTGCGTTTAGTGAAAAAGAATACCAAACTCTTCAGTCAAACACTGGAAGTCTGACTTACGAGACCAGAGTTGGTCCATAATAACTTCTTTTTACGATTTGAACAACAGCCAAACACATCGTAGGGTGTCTAAGGGCACAGAGCACTTCCTTCATGAGTATGTTAACGCTACAGTTTTCTACCGATTACAGAGAACTTCTATTCTTCATGTTACAGGGATGTATGCTGAATTTTTAATCATTTCTTTTTTTAAATCGTCTGAAAATACGTTCCTTTCACAAGCGGGAAACATCTCGACTTGAGCATTAAAAGACTTGATAACGTTCGCTACTATATTTAAAGCACAGTCATTACCGTTCGCTTATAAGAGTAGTCAAACGCTCATGATTGATTTTTCGAGCAGTTCGGGCTGTACCCATAGTCTGCGACATTAGTCCAAGGGTTCCGTCAATATTTACTCAGGGAAAGTTCCTGGTGTCCCGTATTTTTCAATTAGCATGAAAATCAATGTATCTAGCACTGAGATTTGTAGCACGTGACTAAACACAAATAAAATGGGTTTTATTTGTCTGTACCGTAGCCACAAGATACTAAACCAAGGCCATAAGTCGTTGCCACAGAGCTACAAGAATAATCTAGCTAACAAGTAAAGAAAGTTTGCATCCCCTATAATCTTTTTTTGTAAATCTCACATCCAGTTCATCAGATAGGAGGTTTAGGACACAACGTGGTTTACTGTAAGTCAATAATCATGAATAAAGCTAGCTAGCGGAGCACTGGAATGTGATGGGTCGGCCATCTTAAACAACCATGGTTTTCTTTTTATCCATTACTGGTTAGTTATGTTGGTTAAAAAGAGGTGCATTGTGGGAAATTTGATTAGTCATCAAAGTATTCCTTTAAGAGAATCAGGAAAAATCTCCATCTTGTAGGTATAGTGTGTGTCATCTCAACCAAATGAACGAAACTCTTTTCTCTCTCTGTGTGTGTGTGTGTGTGTGTGTGTGTGTGTGTGTGTAAGAAATCAGGAAGCAGAGTTGAGGGATGAAATTGCGACATGGTCTGCATGCCAAGCAGGCTCATGTGCCCACCTATTCTGCCCTCTCTTCCTCTGGCATTCCCACACACACACACACACACACACATACACACACACACACACACACGCATCTACACATTTTCATCTCTTTATGTCTCAGTCCAGCATGCTCCTCAAAGTCTCTCTCTGCCTGTCTCTGTATGTCCCTCTTTCAAACACACACACATACACACACACACATACACACACACACACATACACACACACACACACACACACACACACACACACACACACACACACATACACACTGCGGCAGGCTTTCCAGCCACACCTGCTGCCCACCTCATGCCCCAAACACCATATCAACGACAACACACTAGCCTATAGCCAATACTATAGACATAACACATCATAACACACAGACACACACACACATCCATGTGCACACAGGCATACACACACACACCTTTCCTTATCACAGTCCTCCTTCTCACCTGGTTAGATGATCATTATCTTCCACCTTATACAAAACACAAGCCAGTTAGGTAGACAATCTCTCTCTCTCACACTCTCTCAGTCTGTTTGTTCAGCGCAAACTGTTCATGTCTTCATCGATTAATGAATGTAACATACCATTGCTAATTAATCCTCCTCCCTTGCGTGCCTCCTTCCACCCCTCCTCTCTTCCTTCTCCCTCTGTCTCTCCATCCGTTTCTCCGTTTCCAGGCTGCAGAAAATCCCCTGCCTCTGGAGCTTTCCGTTTCTCTCTCTCTCTCTCTCTCTCTCTCTCTCTCCTTGTTCCCTCACTTGCCCCTTCCCTCCCTCTCTCTCTATTTCGCTCTCACTCACTCTCTTGCTCACTCATTCACTTTCTCTCTGCCTTTTCTTTTTCATCATTATGGACACCCGTCGTCCTTTTCCTCATCTTTCCCTGGATTATTACCTCTTCCCTCTGCCTCTACGTCGCTGTCGTTCTCCACCTTGCCGGTTCTTGCCATGTGATCTCTTCGATCGCCTTATACGGGCACCAGGTTGCCGTGGAAACGTCCGACTCCACCTGCCTCCAACCCCTCCCTCCCCCTTCCCATTTCGGTTGCTAACAGTGAAGTACAAACAGATAGAGCAAACAGAAAGGAGGGGAAGGAAAGAGAATAGGGGATTTAATAAGAGAGAGAGAGAGAGAGGTAAGAGTTTGGAATTGAGAAAAATGGAGTGAACCTCCTGGGAGAAAGTGACATGGGAAAGAAAGATAGCTACTGAAGAGATGGCAGGGAGAAGAGATCATCTAGAAAAAGGCAGAAGAATCAGAACAAATCCTAGGACTTGGCTGCAAAAGTAGAGGTTTTGCATTTTATGCAAATTCGCTGAAAAGCTTAGTGGGCGGAGTTAAACGAAGCAAATTTGTTCACACTTAGCAAATGGGACAAAAATCTCAAGAACTAACAGTTCTGAGATAAGGGGAAAAGTAAAACGCTGCGTTAGAAGGCCACTGTCAAGCCGATCAACCTCAGCTCTCTTTCCTGAGTAGCAGAAAGGAGTACGTACAGTAGTATCTATTAATCAAGCATCAGGTCTGAACGAGCTAGGGTTTGGTACAGGTCTGCACCACCAAAAGAAGAAGAAGAATCCTAACAAAAACAAGCAGGTTCCAAGCACTTAGCTCCATGGACAGATTATGAAATCAAGGGTCACTGGGCACCAAAACCTCCTTGGCCACCCAAACCCCCAGGGGAGGTTACCTCTTAGTCCAACCACCCTGTATTTACATGGCATATTTACAGTAATACCTGTAAATAGCCTAAAGGATTGACACCACATCAACAAATGATGCAATAATGTATATTATTTGAATTGTCAACAATTAGCACATTAGGGTCTCACAAGGGTCAACACTGGAGCAGAAGGACTAACTTGGTGCAGGTTTATTAGGGCCCCTGGGCAGTAATCCCGGTCTCAACATGTCTCAAAGAATCTCAACATGTTTTTCTGTACTGAGAAAAATGGATGGGATGTGAAAGAGATGGAAGGGAAAGATAGATGGGAAATGGGAAGGGAAGGGAAAGGCAGTGAAGGAATGTGAAGTGAATGAAATGATAGGGAAGGGAAGCACAGGGAACAATGTGAAAGAGAGGGAAGGGAAAGAGAAGGGAAATGTAGAGAACGGAATGCAAGGATAGATGGGAAATGTGATGGGAAGGGAAAAGAAGGATAGGAATGGGATGTGAATCAAAGGATATGCTAGGAATGTGAAAGGAAGGGAAATGAGGGAATGCAAGTATAGGGAAGAGAAAGCTGGAGAAGGCACGAAGAAAAGGGAATGGGAGGATAGATGAGAAATGTGAAAGGAAGGAAGAAGGAAAGAAGGACAGAGAAGAAACATCAAAGGAAGGATAGAGAAATGAATGATGAGAAAAGAAGAAGGGAAGAAAAGTATCAGGAAAGGATTGATAGTGATGGGAAGAGAGGTAAGGGAAAGGACAGATTATGAAGGGAAAGATAGGGAAGGGGTATGAAGAAAAGGACAGATAGATGGGAAATTTGAAAGGAAGGGCTGGAGAAAGTAGGAAAGGGAAGGAATGTTCACAGGAAGGAACGTGTAGGGAACGAAAGCCAATTGATGATAGGGAAGAGAAAGGATGGATAGTCAAAGTGAGAGAAGGGATCTGAGAAGTGAATGGACAGATAGACGGGAAATGGGAAAGGAAGGGATGCAAAGGGAAGGGAAAGAATGGAAAAGGGAAGCGATGTGGAAGATGGGGAAGGGAAAAATAGAAAGGGAAAGGAAAGAAGGAATGCCAAGGAATAGGGAGAAAAGGTAAAAGCAGATCTTCTTCACGCCTACCTGACATTTGTTATCGCTATATATATCACATGACAAATATGTACGGAGATACACAGATCTACTGTATATCACACACTCCTGCTACACGCACACACCCCTGCTGAATCATACAGGCATTCTTATAGCTATTCAAGACAACACTCCCTTCTTGGTAACAGCATGCCAAGTCATGTTTTCATAGCAGCTAACACACACAAACACACACAGGGGTACGTACCTGCTGGCGTGAACAGTTGGCACTGACGAGCGTAGCAGCATGCTGAGGTGGGTATTTGCCCCGCTGTCTTTCAGCCTCCCCCACATGCAACTTGGCCATTGCCTCGACATCCGGGTTGGAGAAGCGACGGGCCGTGTTGCCCAGTGTGTGGTACTGACGTTGGTATTCACCATGCTCCCCTCGCATCATCCTTCTTCTGTCCCACCTTTCTCTCACCTGGCCCAGATCTGTGCGACAGGTCAACAGGTCAAAGGTCACACATATAGCTGGACAGATCAGAGGTCTATTATATCCCAGCAAATTCTCGATTCAGTGTTGTTAGAGGAATAAAACACTCCGGGACGAGCTATTAACGAAGAATAATCAACTTGAGCATATTGACAGTAACTCAGCTCCGCACCAGACCGCATCTCACCACCCCGTCATGTTTTATTCCTGATATCTTTCTGCTCCCGGGGTTTGGTCTTCAAGATGCTTCTAGTATTGCACACACATACACACATCAGCTCATACAGCTTTAGGCTACTGAGCTGTTGAGATTTAGAGATTTATATAGAAAATGGCAGCAGGAGTGGAAGAAAAAAGGAGGCGACTCAAAGTACGAACAAGATACGGTGCAGGAAATTGTCTGATGATGAGATTAAATCCGAGCGCAGCTCGAGTCCGCCTCATGACACCTAGCTATGATTGAATAACATAAATCAATCAATAAATGCGCTCACTCGTTGCAACACATATGTCGTTTTTTATTGTATTTCAGTGTTACTTTTATTCATTTCTTTCAATTACGCACCAAAGATGCCAGATCCATTTTTCCCGAAGTGCAATGCAAAATCGATACACAAACGCTAATCCTGAGCAGACAGTGACCGAGCGCTTAGTCAAGGAATGCTCCGAGGTTAAAACATATCGTCGTGGGAATATAAAGCTCGGAACAAACACAAACACCGGCAAGACTTCACTACCAGGATATCTCTATTTAGTGTTTGTACTTGTAGTGGATGCTTCCAGTTTAGCTCATCAACATGGTTTTTTTATTATTATTTGCAATAAACAATGTAATATATATAATGTCCAAATCAAACTGATCAAGGTCACTGTGTTTCCAGGTGTGACGTCTAGCCTGGACTCACCTCCTCCAGACCACCAGAGTGTGCCCTCTGTTGACGTCTAACCCACTTCCTTTATTACTTCCTACTTCCTCCTGATTTGCTATATAAAGGCAAGTAGGTTTAACTGTGGATGCAGACGCCCACTTCACTTCGCGGAGCTAATCTTGTACACTACGCTAACCTTATTAGACCTTGGGTTAGGGGTCAGGGGTTAGGGTTAGGGTTTTCCAGCAGTACTTCCAGCTGTTATCATGCGTTGTCTTAGGATGCGTGTTGTGTACTGAAGTGGGT
>JAQQZX010000033.1:2370339-2392458 GCA_030068355.1 Notoglanidium maculatum | reverse complement strand
TCATCATCAAGCACAAGCAATGGATTCAGCACAGAAACGCAGTTTTCATGTCAGAAAACTAAAGTACAGCAGCAGTAAAGTAAGTACAGGACGGAAATAATCCAGACTTCACCAGTAGGGGGCGCTAAAAAAGCAGTTTTATACGTATTCGTTGATTCATGTCATGTAAGGTAAAGGGTTTTCTGTGCGAGTGTGTGTGCACCTTAAACAGTCTGAAAGCCGTCACCCAGCAGGTTTTACTCTGCTCACTGTCTGCGCACAACAGTTTAAGCTCCTGAGCATGAAATCTGCCTCTGCTAGTCTGGAACACACGTCAATAACACACAAGTCAGCAAACACATTAGACACAAAACACACACACACACACACACACACACACACACACACACACACACACACAGAAATAAAGAAGTGGTATAAAAGTAACAGTATTAGAATAAGCTCATTATTGTAAACCAGGTGAAACTAGTCGTGGCTGTTACCTTCAGGCAGAAAGTGTGTCCTTTGGGTGAGCTGTAGAGTTTCCGACCGTTTCCGACTGTATACACGCTGACGTCCTCGAGGTCGGCTACACACTGAAGGTGTCGAGGCTCCTACACACACACACACACACACACACACACACACACACAAACATGACTCGCCCGCTCGACACACCATTAAAGTCTTAAATTGTCAGACTACCTATTAAAATGGAACACAACAACAGCTGTTCGATAAAGATTGCTCGCACCTTAGACGAGCCCTTGGTGGAGCAGTAAAGTCCGGAGCGTCGCAAAACATAGTACAGTTTCTTCCATGACTTCTTCCCTGATTCACGTACATGCAGGTGGCCCTGGATCTCCGGACACGATCCGCACTTCAGCATGCTCTACAGACAGGGGGCGAGAGAGCGCTCTTTAGGAATGGAACAGAGCTCGCGCGCGAGATTCAAGACTTTCACGCATTTGTTCGCATACCTGGACAAGCTGCGATGGCATCATCCCCGTCTTGACGTCGGTGCAGTCAGAGATCATGTTCTCTGGGAAATATTGCTAAAATAAAATAAACAAACAAAGTAGTGTTGTGAACTTGAATGCAAATTTAAAAAAATAAATAAATAAATAACAGGAAGCGCTGGTTCGTACCGCTGGCTTTTTGAAGAACTCGTACTTGGCGTAGTTTTTACGGAAGAGCAGCTTGGTGTCGCCGTCTAGCGGCCAGGAGGCCTGCGCCTGGGACACCACTTCGTGGTCCTCGAGGCAGCGCTCTTTAACGACAAACGAGATGGCATTAAAAACATCGTTTAAGATCCGAAAGCATTTCAGATCACGCCGCACATCCGTGCTGTAACTATAGCGTGCACTACTTGTGTGTATGGAGGACCGGGACTGCGTCTGCGGTGCGATTTCTTACCCAGCCCTAGTGAAGGGTGCTGCTCGAGGAGAGCCCAGTTCTCTTCGTCCGTGCAGTGAGCCGACTCGACCAAAATATGACACACCTCTCGCGCCGTTGCCACTGACGACACGACCACAGAGCGACTGTGTGTGTCCTCTCCGTACACCCTTACCACCTACACACACACACACACACACAGACACACAGACACACAGACACACAGACACACAGACACACAGACACACAGACACACACAAATCAGCAAACACATTCTTTAAGAACAGTTGACGTGAATCAGGAACTCTTTGACTTTGACTTAAAGAGAAAGGAAAAACACCTACTTCCTGGTAAGCAGTTGTGCAAGGGGACGAACGAGTGACAAAAGAAGAAAGGAATTAAGTTTTTAAGTACAGGGATTATTAAAATGTCAACACAGAAAGAAACTGTAAAACCGTGCGTGTGCTCGTTGAACTTTTCACAGAATGGATTATACGGTGTGATCTTTATTCAGTGCAACTTATTTTCTAGGTTATACGGTTTTATACTGCGCGCGCTGCTGCGTGTTCAGTTGGTTAACTTGGCTCATTTTCCATTACAGCAGCTCGGAGGATAATAAAACGCTTCAGGGTGTGCTGTTCTAGGAAAAATAATCAGGTTCGGAGTGTA
Source organism: Notoglanidium maculatum (assembly GCA_030068355.1). Classification (NCBI taxonomy): domain Eukaryota; kingdom Metazoa; phylum Chordata; class Actinopteri; order Siluriformes; family Auchenoglanididae; genus Notoglanidium; species Notoglanidium maculatum. Next base: position 2,390,415 of record JAQQZX010000033.1, on the reverse strand, counting down.
TATATAAGGTTAGAAAAAATGGAGTAGGCTGTGCTGAACACTGATGAAAGGAAAGAAAAAACAGGAGAGAAAGAGAGACTGAACTCCTCGACCACAAACCTGATGAACCAGTAGCACTGAACAGTCAAACGCACTCAGTCAGCGGGTTCACACACACACACACACACACGCACGCGCGCGCGTCAGTTTCTTGACTTCAGCATGCCGTCTCTGCTACTATTTAGTCTGATGGGTTTTTAACCACTAATCAGAGGCACGTTGGCATTTTGTTGTGGCATCTCGAACCACAACAAGTCCAAACACTTTAATTACCCGCCCAAAATGACTCCTTTTATTAAGCATGAAAGAAGTGCAGAATGTTCCGGTCTCCAGAAAAAGGCCCTATTTATGAAAAAACAAGTTGTTGTTTTTTTTAATTGGTGTGGCTTCTTAGAAAATATTGAGAATATAAAAAGAAACAGGCAGCAAGTTGGTTTACGGTTTTGTTTATGCGTCCAGTTCGCATGTACTAAAAACAAATGTTAGCAAGCCTACGTTACTACTAACGTATATAGGTACATGACCTGTAGCCACATACTTTATTAGTAACGTGTAGAGCGTAATGATTAATAGAAGAAGCGGAGTGATATTAAAATGTTCCTGGGGACACGTATAGCTACGGGTCATGTATGTGTTTAATATGACCTCGCGTCCGTGGCCATGAATCCCCAACCACCGATTCGCTGGCCTTCAGGAACGATTGATTTCTTTAAGGATTTACGTTTATTCTTCCGAGCATAGGGTCGATAGTAAAAGGTCAATGAGCGAGAGCTTATGGAACCATCAACTGATACTGAGGACATGAGCTACACATGATTAATCCCCTCCTTCGTCATTTCATGACTTCATAAAAATAAATAAATAAATAAATAAATAAAAAATTCCTTCCCATCTAGCTACACCCATTGGTTAAACCTACCACTTTATTTAGATGTGCCACTGGTTGCTATACCCCTCTCTACTCTTTCTGTTAATGTAATAACATTATGTTGGATAATACAGAGGTGCGAGTATTAACCAGCACCCAACACACACTTTTGTACAAAGTAATAAGGACGATTGGTTAAAGAAGCGCTTAAAACCGAGGTCGCACTTACATGCGTGTCTTCGTCAGTGGGCGTGGCGTTTCCCGCCAGCGAGCCGACCCGTACTGGAGAGTGCGAGGGACTACACAGTTCGGGGAACGGATTGGGTATGGACGGCATCGATGAAGGTCTGGACTCACCTTTGGAGCTGTGGAACACAAAAGCGTGTTTATTATTAACGCTATCTCCGACACGTCGGTTCTGATTGGGAGGGAAGGTGATGTGCAGAACGGAAAGAAATCGAACGACGGGAATTGCACTCGTAAGCAGCGACCTGTAGCTGTTCCTGATCGTCAGCGGTTGTGAGCGTGCTGTGGCGGGACCGACGGAGCGGCACGAGCCCTTCATTGGATCCGACGTCTCCTCTCTGCGTGCGGCGTCATTAAAAACCTCTGTCCAACGGCGATCCACCTGCATCACTTTACACACACACACACACACACACACACACACAGAGAGAGAGAGAGAGACAGAGGACACAACGGTTAATCCTTGCTCATACACGTGATATGTACATCGTGAAAACCAAACCACACAAAAAAAAACCAAAAAAAAAAAAAAAAAAAAAAAACAGTGAACAGAAAATTCATTCGTATGAAAATTTTATTCATATCTGTTAATATTATGAAACTTGCCGCGGAACAGCCAAAGTTAGAGCGCTTCTAAACATAGTACTTTCACCTGGAGGGAAAATCAGGACGCGAGTAAAGAAAAAAAAACAGTCACACCTTCGTACACTGTTTTTAATCCACCATACAGGAGCGGAAAAAAAAAAAACGCGCGGTCCGACCAGACTTCCTGGCACACTGACAGATTAAAGACAAAAATCAAAGCTAATGAGTTCACGTCACAGTTAATGGAGTCTGCTACAGGCGCGTGTGTGTGTGTGTGTGTGTGTGTGTGAGCACGGAGCTGCTTTTCAGATGTGTGTGAAGGTTGCTTGCTGTAGATGTGTTGGACGGGAAGGTTTGCAAAGCAAAACAGGATGATGTAATACTCTCAGTACGGCAGTGATACTGACACACCTGCAAGGACAATACAGAGCGAGGTGGAACCGATGACGCCGCTTACGTTTGTTGAGTTGTACAACAACGAGAAAATATGTCATTAATAGCTGTATTTACACATGAATTCTCCATCCTGATTGGCCAGAAGGTGTTGAGTCATCCTCTAGAGATTTTTTTGTGTGTGCGTGTGTCCTTTGGCGAGACAGCTGCTGTAACGCAAGCGCTAACAGGAAGTAACCTGTTTCCCGGACGTCATGATTCACACGCAATGATTGTTTTTTTTTTGTTGAACCTTGGCATGTGCAGTGGTTGCTCAAATTAGAGCTCGGCGTGAGCAAAGCTGTTTCTGGATTTGTGCAAGATCATTAACATCTCAGCTCAGCTGTCAAGTCCACTTTGCCTGGCAAACAAATAAATGGAAATGCAATTTCAATTCGAGTGAACCTGAATTAACAGCGGAGTCTGTTTTTCGTCAACACCACATCTGCAGAGCTTAGTGCATTGGGCCTGTGGAAGGGGAAAACAAACACTTGAAAGTGTGCTGTGCGAGGAAACGAATCAACGACGGGTTGATGCTCGAGGCGAAACCGAGTTACTTTGAGTATTATGGATTGGTGTATTTTTAACACCAAGTGACAGGAACAAAAAGCTCTGAAACTCCTGTTTAGACTCCACAGGCCCTTACATCTCGAAAGAACCGAATCACTTAAACGAACCGGAATGCCTATTAATACGCGACTCGTTTAGGTGAATCGATTCGTTGACACGAAGGAGTCAAATGTTGCCAGTTTGATACTCAAAAGGTCTATTATTGAAATATTATTTCTATAATTATAACTTTTATAGCAAATTGTATAGTAAATACTACGGAAAGGCCTAGCTTTGGCTTTGAGGTTAACTATAGTTAGACATTTTTAATATTTATAGCCTATTTCGTATGTTTTGATAAATAGCTATACAATTAGCCTCCACTGAGGCGTAGATTATTCCTGATTAATGTAGCAAAAAAAGACACAAAAGGACTTAAAAGTCCGTCACCTGTTGAGTGTTTATCATTGTGTAGGATATCCTCTCAGAATTGTAAGCCAGTAAAGGCAACAAAACAGACGGATTTAGTTTAGTTTATTCACCTCCGCTTGGCGCTGAAAGTAAATTCAGCGTATTAGACGCTGTGAAGGAGCTTTTCTTAACTTCCCTGAGGGAAAAGAAAGGACGCTTACCTTGTTACCGCTCGCGGTGTCCCGTCTGACACTCCAACTTGTTTTCGTGAGTAATATCCTGCTCGGCTCTTTGCCGTTCAAGCCCCGCCGGTCTGACTTGGGCCGCGTCCAAAACCGCATACTTCCGCGACAACCTAAAAAAGATGTTAAAATAACACGCCGCCTGACGCTATCTGATCATCTTGAGTGGCACTAGCTCGCGCTTGTAGACGTAACCATGGTGAGCGCACACGCGCGAGCGCGGAGGGGCGGGGCCGAGCAAAAACGGGGCGGGGTTGGAGAATACGAAGCGTCGGCAGGTGGAATAGTAGGAGGAGCGTCGTCATAGCAACTCTGTGCTAAACGGTGTACTTTGTACACTGCTTACTTATAATGTAGTACTGTAATACTGTATATGCACCTGTCTGTCCGTTAAATTCCTCAGAATCGTATCACACTGATTCATTATTTTCTATCTTCAATTATTTTATTATTGTGTAAAATGTGTCCACTTTTTACATAAAGAATTCTGTCAGCATTTTTTTTTTAATGACAAGAATTACAAAGTCTAGTTTCTCCTAGTTACTTTAAAAATCATTGTCTTAATATTTGCTATTTAAACTTTTTTATATACAGTACTTTCATATTTTTGCTACCTGTTTTACTTCCCAGCGTTTGACACAAAATGCAGCGGTCTTTGCCACCTAGTGGTCATAGCAGGTAACTACTATAAAATGTGTAATGTAAGAAATTCAATCCAACACCTCACGCAAACGTTGCTTGTTTTTTGTTTTTTTAAAGATTAACATTATTTTTGTTTTTATTTGGGACTGCCAGCTAGTGGCTAAGTTCTTATTATTTCCACTAGGCTTCAACGTGACAATATAGACAAACACACAGGGTGTGGTTTTGAGTAGGCTATAGACATATTGCATAAAGGTTATAAACATGCATTAAAATAACCACAAATTAACCACAGAGTTAGGAAAAAAAAAAAGTTTTATTTCCAGATTCTTTTTTGCTTTCAATTGGAATCTTGCAATATTTTTTTCCCCCACAAGTAGAATTCTAAATAAAAATAAAAAATAAACGGTACCATGAAAATGTAAAAAAATATGTAAAACACAAAATAATATGTTTATATAATTACATAATTATTTAACAAACATTGACAACATTGATATTAATTATAATAATTAAGAACAATACTACAAAGAAAGGGTGTATGAGAGCGGAGTGTAGGTACACATGCACACTCGAGTACACGCTCGCTCCCTCAGAGCAAGTCACTAGGAAAAAAAGTACTTTTTTTTCTTTTCTTTTTTTTAGTATTAGCCCAAAATTTCAAATATTAGGGCTTTTTTTGTTTGTTTATTTGTTTGTTTATTTATTTATAGCTACATGCAAAGACAAAAAAAAAAAGAGAAAATTCTGATTTAGTCGCTGGCTCTCAAACATGAGTGCACTAACATGACTGTTTATTACATCAGTTATCAAACGTTTGTCCCTATTAAAGTCCTCAACTGGCGACAGAGTGCGCACTACTGAAGTTCCCACTACAGTGTTGCGTACGGTGTGGGAAAAAAGGGTCCCAAACCTAATTTTAAAGGTGGCACCAGTGAAATTATTTCATTTTATTTGATACAATATAATGCATTCTACTAAGTTTGGGATATAAATTAAAAAGTTGAAAATGCGTCGTGACACTTAAAAACAGCACTTCAAGCTAGCAGGCTAGTCAAAGATGTCTTAAACTAGAAACGTGTTCTAGTGCTTTTGGCAAACTTCGACGTACATTTATAAACAATTCACAGAGCTGTTTAAATAAACAACCTAGCTTACTAATGTAGCTAGCTAGGGTTTGTAGACAAAACTGAACTGCTAACTCCTTTCAGTAATGAAGACTTTCCAGACGATTAGACTTTGTTTATAAGTGCTTTTCTAGTAAACAAGTTTCCTGTCTTTTTCCATTGTAAGGAAATATGTTACAATTTGTCATCGGTTTTCCCAAGAATTTCTCAATGATCTTATAAGAAATTCGGTGGATGCGGCAAGTGAAAAGTGCAGCAAATGACGATATTTCTCCTGAAATTCCTGAAATTCATGTTTTTTGTAGAAAATACATCAAGTGCTATTTGAGAGTGATTTTACTACATGACCCTAAAGCACATTAACCACAGCACTATGAATTCTCAATTCTGATTGGTCAGAAGATGAAGCTCTGACTGTAGCTCCAGCTGCAAGATAACTTACAGGTTTATATCAGTGCGCTCGTTCTGATACATTATTGTTGCTGTACCAAAAGCCAATTCATAGGGATAACACTGTATGTCTAATTAGAAATGTGCTATTATTTAACAAAAAATGCCAATTGTCAATACGTTTTCTTTAAAGAGCAGCTTATTTAACAATATAAAGTCTCCAGTGTTTGTGTTTTGTAAAACACAAACACTGGAGGTAAAGCCACTGGAGGTAAAGCTGTAACTTGAGGTTTTCCGCCACATGAAAGTCTTCAGGACAGAATGATTATTTATAGCTACTAGAATGTAAGCGATAGTAGGAACTAAAGTGCGTAGATCTTCTACGTTACAAATGAACAATAAGCAGATACAAGGTACATGTTCTTCAATAACTAATCAATTATAATTGCTGGGAAATTTCTGTGGGCATCTATAAGAGTATTAAAACACCTTAACTAGTCATTGATTGTTTTCCTGTAACAGCACGTTCTGTCAATCACCTAATGTTTTTTCAGGCTGAAGCATCTACATCAAGTTTAAATTTAAAAAACGTATCTCTTAGACTCCAGTTCAAAAATACTGCTGTAGTACACGTCGTATACACAGGTTAGAAATCCTAAAATCACCCATGATGATGTTTACATAACATGATGGTCACCTACCAGCCAATCAAAAACTAGAATTTCACATAGCTGTGGTATTATTGTGTGTTGTTGTTCTCAGCCAATCAGGACGCATCGTACTGTCGTCTTGGAGCAATATGATTACAACATTATCATTATTTTTGATAAATAACGTGTCAGTAGTGCGCACTCACTGTCGAACCACTGTTGTGTTGTTGTGTTAGTGTTGTGTGTCAAGAGTTTGCAATCACTCCTGTCACTTCCTTCATTTGTTTATTTGCACTTTCCCGTGTTTCTCCGTCGCTCGGGTCTGAGCTCACAGCGTTTTGTCGCTTTCCTTCTTCAGATGGCTGCAATGAAGATCAAACAGAGGGCAACATTAATGATGTACCTGGATCTATTGGTGTGTGTGTATGTGTGTGTGTGTGTGTGTGTGTATGTGTGTGTTCGTGTACCTGTAATACTCTTCCTGTGTGAGAGAGTGATGGTGGTGATGGATCCACTGCTGCTCCAGTGCAAGTCTCTGGATCTGAAGCTCTGCGTTCTGATGATGCATGGAGGAGTGGGGGGGTAAATCACGGAACGGAGCGCCTACTCACACACACACAGACACACACACACACACACACACACATTTGCAATGGGTCAGATTTTTAGCAGCTCATTTACACACTAAAAGGTGAAAATATTCAAACCTTAATACGCACACACACACACACACACACACACACACACACACACTATTGTGGGATATTCTTGTGGGAACTTGTAATCTCAGTAACTAAAAGAAATAGTTTTTGAAGAGCTGTGTGTTACCGAAGAGTTGCTGTCGCAGTACGTCGCTCTCTGTCAGCGGGTGTGTGATGATGGATCCTGGATACGGTAGCCGTGGTAACGGAGCTCCCGTCGCTAACGGATCAATGAGCGGGTGCACGCTGCTAGGTGCTATAAAATATATATATATATATTTCGGAAAGTAAAATAAATAAAACAGTGCTGAAATCTCATCTTCTTTCCTATGAAATTAATTGAAATGGGTTTTATAATTAGTTCTTAATATTTTCTACAGCATAAAAAAATCAAACATTCACAGCTAATTTACAATGAATAATGTATAGATTTTTAAATTATTTTATAAATTGTTCCTAATATTTTCTTAATGTTTTACATAACCCTTACAGCCAGCATTAACATTATGCATGAGCTTTTTCAATTGGAAAGAAACAATGTTTTATTCCTTGTTTTAACAAAGTAGAATTTTAGCTTAGAAACTGGCACTATTCTTAGTGGCATGAAACTGTAGAGTGGTTATGTTTCAACATTCTACAGGTATTAGCCATTTCAAATGCAATCAACATTTTAAAATGAATTGAATCTCTTTCAGAAGTAAAGCTCTCAGTTCACTGCATACTGCAGTGTTTCTTTTCCGGTTAGTAAAGCCAACACTAGCCATTTTTCCACTTTGCATAAAATGTTGTTAGCATAAACAATTTACAATCAATTATTACAACTGTGGCCTGTTAATTTCAAACATTCTCAAAAAACTATGTACAAGAAACACTAAAGTGCGTGCTGTGTGATGGTTACCTGTATCTTGCTGGTGTAGATGCAGGTGAGAGTGAATGTGTGAGTGCTGGTGATGATGTGGAGTCACATTTAACATTTGCATTCGCCCCAGAGACTCTCCTGCACCACCTCCTCCTGATGCCCCACCTCCTCCTGAAGTTCCACCCCCGGCTGGAGTTGCTGGGGCTCCTCTTTCTCTGTCTCCACCCGGCAGAGCTCTTTCTCTCTCCTTCTCCCTCTCTCTTTCCACACTCCTTGCTCTCTCAGTACTAGGTGGGGTTCGGCTTGGGGTGGAGTAACCCTCAGGGGCTGGGGGTTGTGTAGGGTTGGAGGAGTGAGAGGAGGGGTGATGGAGAGAAGAGGCTGTAGGTGCAGGAGGAGGTGGGGGAGGTGCAGGAGGAGGGGGAGGGGCAGGACCTATAGGGTTTACAGTGGGAGGGGCATGACTAGACAAGGAAGGTGGTAACAGAGAAGAAGTAGGCGGGGTTGACAAAGGCTGAGAGACAGCGCTTGGATTTCTTGCAACTGTGGCAAGGGCTTGAGGGGGTGGAGCTGGAGGTGGAGGAGTCCCATAAAGGGCAACCTCACTGGTTGGAGCTCCACCACCAGCCCCACCTCCTAGCAGTAAGGAGTGTGAATGAGCATGTGTATGTGAGTCAAATTCACTTTTAAAGTCAAAGCCCGACTTCACTCGCTCCCGGTGAGCCGTCACAGAGTGTGGAAACCCCATCCCTCCAAGGCCAGCCCCTAGCCCTGCCATTCCGCCTGGGCCAGGCCCTGCCACTGGCCCCACCCCAGGGTGACCGTGGCCTCCTTCCAAGCCAGTTCCATAAAGAAATCCAAGGATGGCTGCAGCGGTGGCCGCATCAGCAGGAAGGTGATTTGGATGAGCAAGGGCAGGGTTTTGGAATTGAGGCAGGAAGAAGGAGGGGTGGACATGAGGGTGTGAATGTGGATGGGGGTGGGGGTGAAAATGGGGTGGACCCCGATTGGCTGTGCCAAGTGGTGACATTGCATGGGGACGGGCATATTCGCTCAGTGTCCTCAATGCTGGTGTATCAGGCCCAAGATATGGACCAAGACCTCCAACCGATGGTAAAAGAAGGGAGTGAGGGATAGAATGAGAGAGGGAAGGGTGGAGAGAGTGGGCATGGGATGGGTGAATTGAGTGGGCAGGGTGGTGGGCAGGGTGGTGGGCTGGGTGGTGGGCAGGGTGGTGGGCAGGGTGGTGGGAGGGGTTTAGACAGGGAGAGGAGGATGAGGAATTAGGATCCAGGAGAAGAGAGGAGGAAGGAGAGAAGAAGAGAGAAGGACCCTGACGGGAAACTGCTCCAGGGTTATTGTCCTTCTGCTAAGAGATGGAGAAAAAGTGAAAAATATCATTAAATATATAATTCCTTTATTATAATATAATTCCTTTCCACGGTAGTAAGTGATGTTTTCTCATAGCTTATGCCATGCTCATTATTAATCCCCTCAAACACTTCTTTTGGACCAGGACATTGGTATTTTGAAATTTTGTTTACATGAAGTCAGTAAAAACAACATGTTTTGAAATGTTCCTATTTTTTTCTCACTTTATGTAAACAAATAAATGATTCATAGTGCAATCTTCCCCTCTTCACTTACCCTTATTTTAAGTGTTACCAAGACTACTCCTACTTGCATATGTCATTAGTTTAAATGATTTTATTTATAGGTATAGATCGAGGAAGGAGGATGGGGAGGACAGCCTTCCTCAATGTTTGAAGGGGAGTGAATTGTGAATGCATATTAGTGTGTTCACTGTCTTATATACTTTTTTGGTTACGTTTGGATTCTTAAATATGGCTAAAATCTAGATTCTAGCAGTTGGCATAGCATGAAGAATTACTCCTCAGTTTTGCATGTTCCACCTCATGTGCATGAGGGTTTTCTCAAGGTTCTCTTGTTTCTTCCTACCACGACAAACAAGCTGATATGTAGATGGTGACTCTAAATTGCCTTGCAAAAGACTGACATTCCAATCAGACTGTATCCCCCCCCCCCATGCCCAGTGTACCCTTGACAGACTCCGGATGCACAACCACCACCCTGATCAGGATAAAGTGGCTGTGGTTGAAGATGAATTAATGACTGAATGAAACAATAATTCTGCAGCCTAAAATTCTAGTACTTTGTTAGTGATAGCCAGTATAATCAAGTTTAGTCAATCTATCACCACATTAATACAATTATTGTTTGGGACTGATGAGCATAGTTACAAAGGAGAATGTTACAGGTAGCAAGAAGGAGTGAAACAGTCACAGCCAGTATGGCCAAGTAAATGAATGTTAAGAAGAATCTGTTTCTCCAAGTTCTCCTCTTATGCTGAAAAGTCTGCAGATGATGTAAGTAGCAAGGTGTTACAGGAATAACATATAGAACATATGGCATATGGCTAATGATTAAGTCAAGTGTTTGTTCCCTCCGCTGATCCTAAACCTTTTCAGTTACTTTCTAGTCCTCACTTGTAAGTGCCTCTCCAGGTCTCTCTCTCTTTCTCGCTCCCGCTCTCTCTCCCTCTCTCGCTCTCTCTCCTTCTCTCTCAGGTCCCGAGCTCTCTGTTCCACCTCTCGCCTGGCTCGTTCAATTGCCTCATTCCTCTTTTTCCAGAGTTTAGATCCATCCAGGGGGATGAAAAGAACATCAGTACGAGCACAGGAATTAACATTGCCACGATCTAGAACCCTGTGAAACCTAAAAAGGAAATGATCATAAAAATAAATTATTACTTCAATAAATTATTACTTTTGTCATTATTATTAACACTACAGTACTGAAAAGTACTTTTTACAAGTATCTGTAAATTACTGAAGCTAGCAAAATGGTATCTTCCCACTGCCTATCAGAGAAAAGGGCTTTTAAATGATGTCTTATGGTATATACCCATCCATTTATCTTGTGTGGTATGTAATTGCATATTGCTGATTAAATTACTGAGGTTGATAGAACATTATCAAATTAAAAATATCTGTTTTACCGAGCAGATTGGCTGGCGTGAATTGGAATATCGATAGCCTTTGGCTCAGGTGAGGGGCTTCTGAGCACAGAAGGTGGACTCTCAGTTTCCTCCCTCTCTTCTATTGGCTCCTCCTTTATGACAGGTGGTGGCAGAGAACAAGATGACGATTCAGACTGGCCTTCTGCACTAGTGGGTGCATTACTGGGTGGAGCAGCAGGGTTGCAGAGATGGGGTTGGATTTTGGAGGGTGTAGGCGAATGCAACTGCATGTGACTGTTAACACTATTGTTGCTATTTGGATTGCTGGGCGCTGCAGTGCTGCTATGGTTACTATTGCCATGGAAAGCACCAGCAAAAGGGGTGTGACTGTTTAAATTGCCATGATAAGGAGCCGGTCGGCACCCAGACAGACAGGAAGTGACCGCACCTGATGCAGAAGGTGCAGAAGTTGATGAAAATGGGGGAAATCCTCCCATTTGATTTGTCGATGGACTAGGAAGTGGAGAGAGAGTAGTGGGTGGACTCTGATTGGATGAGGAGTACTGTCCTGGACGAGTCTGACTAGGTGGAAGTGTGGATGGTGGAAGAGGCTGCTGGCTGTGGGAAGCTGGGGGATATGAAGCAGGAGGCTGGTGTCCATGTGTGGAAGAAGATGAGGAAGGAGAAAGAGACGGTGGGTGATTACGATTGTGATAAATGGAAGCTGGAGCACTGTTCTCTCTTTCTCTTTCCCTCTCCCTCTCTCTTTCTCTCTCCCTAGATTGGACAGTCAGGCCTGGCTGGACCAGATAATGTGGATGGGGAATGGCAGGCCCTCCAGCAAAGTCCCGCCCCATATTTGAAGCAAGTCTGGTGGGACTTGGGAATTCTCTGGAAGGACCAGGATGAGGGGCAGATGAAGTTTGGGCCCCTGCTGGAGGGTACTCCTTGGTCTCTGGTGGCGGATATTCCCTTAGGAAGTGTGTAGTGGGGGGAGGATCTGACCCAGTAACAGGAACTTGATGCCCTTGATGCCCTTGCCCCCCCTGTTCCACTGCAGACTGAAAGTCTTTGTTTGGAGTGGCTGAACTGTTTTGTGGAGAATTAGATGGTAAACTGGTGCTTGACGTACTAACATTTACTTGGTTGACAGTACTTGGATTGCTGTTTCCACCTACTTCCCTTACCTGGCCTGCAAACTCTCCCCATCTTCCCTCCTTATCTCTTGAGTGACACCCACCTTCACTTCCTGTCCCACTTGCCCCACCAGGTCCAAAGTCCCTGCTTTGTGTTACGTGTTGCTGGTTCTGTTTCTGCAAAGAGAAGTCTCTCAGTGCATCCCTTTCCCGGAATCCCGGTCGAAATTCCCGACCCCCTGATGATCCATCTCGGCCTGGTCCTCCGAATTCTCGGTTCTGTCCAGGAACAGGAGTCACAAAGTCACTTCCCATATTAGCACTGTTGTGTGCACCAGAACCACCAGAGCCATCTTTAATCGCAATGTCTTGTAGCCTTGTAGTCCTGTCCCGCTCAGCTGGACTGCTGTACCTGGGCAAGTACTCCCTGTGTGGGTGGGGTGGGTGTGTGTGGGGCAGGTAGGGGGGATGGGATGAGTGACGGGTGGAGGAGGGGGGGTTGTAGACAGAGGGCAATTGTTGCTGTTGCACAGGTGCATGATGGACACCTGGGTAACGTGTGTATCCCCAGTTTCCAGGGCAGGTGGAAACAGCACTGCCTGACCATGTAGTAGGGCTGTAGTGATGAGTGTGGCGAGGAGGGGGTGCCTGTTGGGGTAGGGAGGTGGCCTGTGGAAGCAGAGAGGGTGGAGCCTTGTCACATTTCTCAACTTTCTCCATTTTAACATCAACAGGAGCACTCTGGCCTGCCTCTAGAGGCTTCAGAGCAGGTGGAGGTGGAAGAGCAGAGGAGGAGGCATGGCTAACATTGGGATTTCCATGGGGATACTCTGCTCCACCAACCACCATTTTTCCTCCACATTGAGAGGCCGTTTTGGGGTTGACATTGCTGCGGCTGCAGCCATGTAAAGCCTCATCGCCCACAACATTGGAGAACTCCATCTTGGTTGCTATTTTAGGGTCAACTGAAAAGTAGGATTTTCTAGCACTGCTGCTCTCGGTCAAAGGACAAAGAGATGATGGTGATTTCACTACTGATAAATCTGCTTCCTTCCCTCCCTCAGTGTCCCTACATTCTCCGCTACCACCATCATTCCCCCTTCCTGCTCCTCCCGGTTTAGGCGCCACTCCTTCTTTCACCTTCCCGCCTTGCTTTGGTGAATCTGGTGAGTCTGATTCAGAGTCCAAACTGGCTAATGGGGAGCCAGAGAGGCTCGGTGAAGAAGATCGATTGTCCTGATCGATATCCCGCCCACTGCTAATACTACTGCTGCTATTGGCTAAGCTTCCTCCAGCTGAGCTGCGGCTGCCTTGTGACTGGCCGTCTTCGTTGTCACTTTCCCGTGACTGGGTGTTGCATGAAGTTGGATGCGGCGCTGAAGTTGTAGTGCCCGTTGAATGGGTTGATGCTGGGGCACTGGACAAAGAGTCCTTGCAGTAAAAAAAATCAAATGTATATACATGAACATACATACATATTAGACAGACAGACAGAGTGATAAAATGTTTTTATTGTTTGGTCCTCATTTGCATTTATTGCATTGTTATAATCAACTGCTGCCACTTTCCCATCTTTAATAAACAAACTGTAAGCTTTAGAAAACATGTAAGTGGGAAATGGTACCTGGACCTTCTGTCTCTTAGGGGGAGGAATAGTCCGCTCTCCATCACTTTCAGATGAATCCTGTCCTTGTGGTCGTCTGTTAAAACAACCAAGCTCTTCTCCTGCAGCTCTCTGCTAAACATGTAAAATTATATTTTACAGTCAAATGTTCTTCGCTAATATATTTTAAGTCCAAAACACTTTCTCTTTGTGTAATACGAGTCTGATATACATGAAAGATTAATGAGGCTGGACAAGAATAGATGGGACAATGAAGAAAAAATAAAACAAATATAACTTAAGAGAGGAGAACAGAAGATGACAAAGCAAGAGACAATGATATACAGAGCAGGATCATCAAGAAAGCTTAAAACAAATTGGTGGTGCAAAGAGCATGCACTGATTTCAAAGACTAACAGGTATGAAAGATATTTAAAAATTTGATACAACTAACTAGCTAGCTTAGCTAGCATTCATATTAACCTTTATTAACCCTTTATAAATGCTTGAAACTATCGTATTCAAACTTAAATTCATCAATATTGTAACTACATGCATTTCCTATTTGTTTCATTGCATTTATTTTAGTATAGAAAGGAAGCGGAAAAAAGGCTTTGATGAGAAATTAAAGCATTGAGACAACAGAGAGTATAAAAGTAAAAGCACGAGTGTTTTACTGTTTGTCTTTCATTTCGTTCTGCTCGAGATGGGCTAGGATGTGGACGTCTCCCCCTCCTCTCCTCACTGCCACCCCGCCTTCGTCCACTACGTACGGGCATCTGAGAAGAAGAGAGAATGACATTGAGAGACAGGGAGAAAGAAGGAAAGATGGAGAGATAGGTACTTAATCAGTTTAAACAACTATTTCAAGATTTTAGTAATTAAAGAGAACAGGTGGATACTTGAGTTCGAAAGTGTGAGTCCAATATCAAGAATGGTGTAGCAAAACAGACAGACAGACAGACAGATAGGTGGGTGGGTAGATGGATGGATGAATGGATGGACAAACAGGTAGGTAGACGGATGGATGGGTGCATGGATGGATGGATGGATGGATGTGTGGATGGACAAAAAGGTAGATGGATGGATGGGTGGATGGATGGGCAAACAGTGAGATGGATGTATGCACGGATGGATGAATGAATAACAAACAGACAGAACAAACAGGTTAGCATCGACTGTTAATCCAACTGGTTCCATCAGATTTGGTGTCACAATTTGTGAACAGTGAGCTGTCAAAAAAAGATTATTTCAATGAGGGGGAAGCTGATGTTGAAACTTTGCGTAAACATTGTGAAAACATTTCTGAATACAGCATTATTTTCTCTGAACTCACCGGCTCTTTGTGAGTTCTGGTTTTCATCACTCCATTTCTTCCATCAGGTGATTTACGCACAATACACAGCACTCAGAGGATTAAATACTGTAAAAACACACACACGATAGATAAGGTCTAAGAGTGTTGAACTCTTTAAACAAGCTCATTTGTCTCTCTCGGTTTCTTTGTTAGCTATCAAGTGATCGCTCTACGTTTAGCAACTTCCCAGTATAGTGTATACATCGCTGATAGCAATGACAGCTAAGAGGGCATATACTGTTTTTATATACACTATATGGACAAAAGTATGTGGACATCTGACCATCCCACCCACATGCGCTTGTTGTTGTCAGTGGGGTTGGAGGTCAGGGCTCTGTTCAGGAGACTCGAGTTCCTCCACACCAACCTTGACAAACCATATCTTCATGGAGCTCACTTTGGGCGCAGGCGAATTGTCACGCTGGAACCAGTTTGTGCCCCTTCGTTCTAGTCAAGGGAAATTGAAATGCTGCAACATACAAAGACAGCCTATACAGGTGTGGGCTTCCAAGTTTGTGGCAACAGTTTTGGGAAGAACCACATACTGTATGGTTGTGATGATTACGTGTCAACACACTTTTGGCAATATAGTGTATCTTTGGCCTACTTCACCTTCTCTGGTCCAGTAGACACAGAGTATACCGGACAGTCAACTTCTCTCTATCACTATGGAAATGATAACATAACAGAGCCACTGGATTCCTGTTGGCTGTTTTGTTGTAAAACATTTAGAGGATGCCACCTTGTGTACCATATACATTGCATATAAAACCCTTGTGGCAAGCTATTCTAGGAAAATAACCAATGATGGGGCTTTGTGATGCAGCCCAATGTGAAACAAAGTTACTGTAACCAATTCTAAGTTGATTATTTACCTAATGACAGTATAGCTTTATACCAATGCCCAATGATTAAATTTTTATTTTTGCTGTTATAGAAAATTAATCAACACCTGACCAATCAGAATCAAGCATTCAACAGCACTGTGGTACAAATGTACTTATGTTTTTGCTACTTATTTCTAAAACGTCTTTTAGCTGGCAATCTAGGACAACTTTCTGCACCCCACCTCAGAATACGAACTGTCAGAGGTTTGATCAAAAGTGCAATTCATACTTCTGCATCATAGGTGATAGTGTCGGTGATAATAAGACGAGACATATGATTGATACCATACATTCGGGGAGTGAAAGAAGATTGACAGAATGATAGAGAAAAAAAGATATATGGAGGCCTTGAGTTTCATTCATAACCACACAAACACACACACACACTTTATGAGACTAATTTTAGAACACAGCCCGCATGATAATTAATACACTCTTAACACCCCAGCATTGACAGCACGCATACACACACACAAGCCAGCAGTGTATATCTGAACAGCTGTATGTTTAAGGATCTCAAATACGTTCATCTGAAAACACATATATTTACATACATGCATACTCACTTTCATATATACAGCCAATACCAAAATTATTGGCACCGCTCAAGTGTTTAAAATATCCTATATGGATAGTGAAACGCATTGAAATTTCTCAATGAAATTTCACCTCAAACAATTGTTCGCAGTAAGTAAAAATAACAGTAAGAATTGCAAGATGATTGACACCTCTAAAGAATATTTAAATATTCAATGCAAATAACACCACTTCTGTACAAAGCTTTCCCAAAAGAGGCCATGAGAGCAACCCACAAAATGTGAGCTACAGTTGGAATCATGTGTTGTGGTCGGATGACACCAAAACCTTTTAGGCCATGAACATGATCAGCAAAAATTAGGACTTTAGAAGGAAAAGCCCCCAAACCTACTGAAAATATGGTGGTGGATCAGAGAGGCTTTAGAGCTGGTTGTTACTGGTAGTTCAGGACCTCATTCTGAAGATTGACGACATTGAGAATTATGTTAAGTACCGGGATATTTTAGCACAAAACTTCTGCCAGGAAGTCTTGGCTGCAGACATGGACATACATCCAAATAAAACGTTATGTCCCAATATGTTTAAAGTCAAATATTACTCACTGCAGCATGTGTAATTCATTTAATATAAAACCTCTTTTCATATTTCCGGTTTTGAAAATCACACAGACATATGAACACAACATGCACTCACATACTGACACTTGAGCATACATGGTGAACAGCTCATATACATATACACACCAAACACAAACACACACTCAGATAGGTACAGGGCTGTCTATGACACAAACACACAAACGCTTAAATATAATACAGCTCATACTGCACACACATATAAGAAACATAGCTTGGTCTACACACAGACACACAGACACACACACACACACACACACACACACAAGCATGCATATATACACACAATCAGACATAGACAAGCATAAATAGAGGTCAGTCAATGCATGCATACACACACACACACACACACACACACACACACACACACACACATATATATATATATATATACAAGAAAAAAACCATAGCTCAGTCTATATGCACATACACACATAGTCAGAGGTCTGTCTGTGACACGCGCGCGCGTGTGTTCTTTTGTATGCATTCTGCAGCTCTGCAGTGAAGCTTAACTGGTCGCGCGCTGCCGCTGTACGCAGGCCACCTCTGGATCTCACACAATAACGCAGCGCACATGCGCGTGTGTATGCGCGTGCAGCACGAATCCCATGCCCCCTTTTGCCATCTTTTCTCCACAGAGCAGAAGCTAGCAGGAGTCGCACAAGCATGGCGAACAGAACGCGCACACGCACACACACACACACACACACACAGGCAGACATTCTTCCGCGAGCTAGAGTGGAAACACAGGATATACACATTGGCAGCCAGGCGCGCGCGCACATACACACGCACGCACGCACGCACACAAAGAGCAGAAGGAGGAGGAGGAGTATCCATCCATTTTCTCCCCTCTTCTCCTTTACCTAGGCTCGAGCTGCGATGCCGAATCCCTCCTTCCTTCTCTCTTTTCTTTCCCCGCGTCTTTCTCTCCTCCTACCGCACGCACGCGCGGACACACGCATGCGGCGCGTGCACGCACGAGCTCCCCATCATGAATGCTGTGCGAAATCATGCATATCTTTCTCTGAGTTTTCCCCCCTTTTCTTTTCCCTTTTCCTTTTCTCTTCTCCAGGAGGAAAAACCGAACTGACTGTACATACACACACATATACACACACGAACACACACTCACACTCATACACACACACTCTGATGCGCGCGTGCGTGCGCCTTCCTCCTCCTCCCCACCCCCTTTTCTTCCCTCTTTTCTCCACCTCCCTCTCCCTCTCCCTCTCTTCGTGTTTCTTCTTCTTCTTCGAGCAGCGAGCACGAGCTAAAAAATTCCACGGCTGAAGGAACGCAAGATACGCACGCGGGGAAGGAGGGAGAATTTTTGATGGCTCGGTGATTTGCATATGATTTGCATATTTGCATATTCTTACGCTGAATGACGAGAAGGAACGAAGTCTGAGATGAAGTGTGTGTGTTTGTGTGATTTCTGTCAAAGCAGTGGTTTTGTGAAGAGACAACCTTTAATTAACAAATATGCAAATGGTCAACTGTGACGTTCAGGGATAAATAAACGTTTTAACTGAACAGGAACCTGTTCGGAATAGCCTTCAGTGCCATCTCTGCATGTTTATGTTGATTTGTTTATGTTTATGAATTCTGCTTACCACAAAAGCTAGCTACCTAGCTATCAGTAGTATGGCTCATCACGTTAGCTAGTTAATTGTAACCACAGAACTATCGCTGGTGTTCTGGCCATTTGTACTACCTTGACGAAAAATGCTACCGTAGCGCGAATAAATGCTACCAATACCAGAGAATAAACTCGATCTTAGCTGTAGCCCTTAACTTAACCCAAGCCTTAACCCTAAGATTTAATGCTTAAAGTTAAAATCTTAACCTTAAACTTAACATGCAACCGCTAAGTAGCATATCTCGATAAGTAGCACAAATCGACAGAACACCGGTGATCTACGAGAATGAACACAATGTTATAGAACATCCATAAACAGTTCTTGTTATTGTTTATGTTATAGCAGCTATTGTCCCTCACCACCCTCTTTTTGTTTCTTTCTCTTTGAAGCCTGTTGCTTGGCATTTCCATACGGCGCCCCCTAATGGTCATGGTGGGGATTTTTTTTAGCCGCTTTTGCATTCCGCTGCGATACTTCAGCATGCTAACTCTAACCGTTATTGAGATTTAATGCAAAAGTATTGTGAGGGAACGCAAAAGTAGCTCCAAAACATTTCCACCCTGACCTTTAGGGGGCGCTGTATTTCCAGCCTCCGAGTATGGAAATAACTCAACTCTGATTTTCTACACGGAAACTCAGGATGGTATCAGGATGGCTATATTGTTGCTAACAAAAGACACACATGGTGGTATCCATGTTTTTTCCACCCACTTTATAGCTAGAACACACAGAAGCCGAAAATGATGCAGTTTGGATTTCCGACCACTCACTTCTGAAGGTAACCAAACACAATATTTATACCATACAGCATAGTGGTGTAGTTGGTAGTTTTGCCACTTCACAGCTCCACAATCCTGTACTTCTCTGTGGATTTTCACATGTTGTCCTTGAATGGGTTTCCTCTGGGTTGTCCGGTTTCCTCCCACTGTTCAAAAAACACGCAGGTAAAACATGAATGTTGTCATGTGATGGACTGGCATCACATATGAGGGGAATTCTTGCACCCATTGTTACTTTGAACTGACCCAAGGTTCACCGCGACCCTGACCAGGACAAAGCAGATACTGCAAGTCAGTGTTAGTTAATATGAAGTTAATATGACAAAAAAAAACATAGCTGCCATGTTACTGAGAAACCTCTGTATATCTGTTCTGAATACTCTCCCATAGTGGAAATCTTACCTGGCCTGAATGTTACCTTTACAAAGTGCCTACAACCAAGACTCCTTCCGTACATGTTAACTATTTGTCCTGTAAAAGGCCAGATAGGGCACTAGGGGCCCTAAATAAAGTTTGGGGATTTGGCCATAGAAATATAGCTATGTCAGCTCTGAGCATTAAATGGCATAAGCCCCCCCCCTTGTAATCCACAGTGCATGATGGGATAGTACAAAAAATGTGCACTGTATGACACTTTATTTGTTTGCTCAATACAATCCACCATTTAGTGTGAACAGCTATGTACACATCAAGGACAGAAATGTGGAACAATCTCATATTTTCATAATATCATAACAAATATAGCACACATTAGCACAATTCATAATTCATATAC
>JAQQZX010000033.1:2329815-2350887 GCA_030068355.1 Notoglanidium maculatum | reverse complement strand
TATACACTCACACAGAGAGACAGACAGGTGAAGAACCATGCTAAACACTCATACAGAGACACAGACAGGTGAGGAACGGTGCTATACACTCACACAGAGAGACAGACAGGTGAGGAACCGTGCTATACACTCACACAGAGAGGCATACAGGTGAGGAACTGTACTATACACTCACACAGGGAGACAGACAGGTGAGGAACCGTGCTATACACTCACACAGGGAGACAGACAGGTGAGGAACCGTGCTATACACTCACACAGAGAGACAGACAGGTGAGGAACTGTACTATACACTCACACAGAGAGACAGACAGGTGAGGAACCGTGCTATACACTCACACAGAGAGACAGACAGGTGAGGAACTGTACTATACACTCACACAGAGAGACAGACAGGTGAAGAAGGGTACTGCACTTTTACACAGAGAGAAAGTCAGATATAAACCCTCATGAAGATATTTTATTTATTTATTTATTTGTTTGTTGTTGTTGTTGACAGCCAGGACCTGACTCTGGTGTGATGACCGAGAGGCAGATCTTCACTATAGCTTCTCAGGTGGCCTCTGCTTTGGTGAGAAACGTTCATGTTCATGTTCAAGGCTTTATCCCAATGTACAGATTCATGTATTTCCTCAGACATTAACAACTATTAGCCCGTTATCTAATTGGCTAGGCTGTTAGCTAGCTACTGAATTGGCTACAGACGTAGATGTTTAGCAAGGGTCTTTTTAGCTGTCTAGCCAAAGATGACTGTTAGTTCTTAGAATACATGCTAATAGCACTTTCGTGAAGTGTTAGGAACTTCTAACTGTCCGATTTCTCTTTCTGAACAGGATTTCCTGCACTCCAAAGATGTGATTCATGGAAACATCAAAGCCCGCAGTGTATTAATTAGCCAGATGCTAACAGCTAAGCTGTGGGGTCTCAGTGATGGATACACAAGAAACACGCACGGCTTAAATTATAAAAACGATCCTGGACAAAAAAAATGGCAGGCGCCAGAAATACTGGCTAACAGAGAGGCGAGCCAAAAGAGTGATGTGTAAGTGACGTGTTATTTGGACTTATTTTTATTTCATTTTAGCTGTGTGACAAAGACTTAAAGACTTAAATAGAGATGATGTTTGGGCTAACTGCTAATAGGGAAACGTCTTGCTAATTGTTGGCTACCTGTTAGCAAGCATTTGATATTGATCTCTTTTTTTGTTTTGATTGTTGAAGGTGGTCGTTCGGCCTGCTGCTATACGAGATGGTGACTCTCGGTGAGTGACGCTTTCTCATGGTTCCCTCAGTTCTCTCTCCGATTTTAATCCTGATGTGTTCTCCGTAGGCGAGGTTCCGTTCGCTGAAGTTCACATTAACGAGCTGCTGCAGTTTCTCCAGAGAGGAAAATCAATGAAGAAACCACATGGCTGCTCCAACTCACTGTGTGTTACACACACACACACACACACACACACACACACACCATGTCTCTTTCCATGACTCTCATCCCTATTTATTCCTACACACTCACTGCCATGTTAGTGTTTAACAACTGATGGAATAAAACCCAATTACGCCCTGTTTGTTTTCTTTTCCAGCCACACCATCATCAAAAGCTGCTGCCAGTGGAAGGAACAAGACCGCTTCTCATTGGCCGAGCTCAGACACAAACTCCAGTCAGGAGAGAAGAGCGCCAATGACAAAACGGTTCTCCGGGCGTCTCAGCCAATCAGCGTTCAGCATTACCTTCAGGAGGCGGGATACGGAGAGGCCAACAACTACACCGTTTTCTGAAAAAGTTCAAAAAATGACTTTCGACCACTTGTTTACATCCTCAGTATGATGATATCACCAACAAGACAATCCAGTTGAATCTGCACCGTGGAAAGATGGTACAGCCTGGATTTTTATCGGTTTACTCTTCCCATATCACATAATGATGGTATGATCCAATTTCCTATCCAGAAAGATGGTATGACCCAAATTATCCCCTTGCAACCTCTTCCCATTGTGCCATAGGACATTGGAGCAACCCTAATGAATATTATTGCACTATAGTGTAGCAGTGTATATTAAAGGCAGGGTAGGTGATTTTTGAGAAACCAGCAAGAGTATGCTAGATTTTGAAAGTATCCAATCCTGTCCTCCCTCCAAAACCACTCCTCCAAAATACATGAACACACATCGCCTGATAACTGTTGGCGGCCGAGCCCACGAGGGAGAGAAGCGTAGCACGTTGTCGTCATATCCAACTACCTCGCATCTTATTCACATGTAAAAAAACACCTAATGTTATTGTGATGAATGTAAACATAACTCACAGCTGTCGACTAGCTCGTTAGCTTTAGCAATATGTCTGCCTAGCTACATGGAAGAATGCACGGGCCGAGCGTGTACATGTAGGTAGGCCATCCAAACATTTTATTAGGAACGAAGGAACGGGCTTTTGACAGCCCTTCAACTGCCACGGAGAATAGGGTTTGTTTGTTTTTTTCATTTTGTTGTCAGAGCATTTGATTTATTCATTGCGATCAGCGTGTAAAAAGAATTTCCAGAACTATAAGGGAAAAAAAATGCTTCTAAAAAAAATTACCTACCCTGCCTTTAATGACAGTTTTACATAGATGTATACATATTTTGAAATAACTTTGTTTTGATGTTTATTCGGTAAGATTATTTAGTGGAAATTCCAGCTTCAGCAAATCTAACACCTGGATCAGTTTGTGAACAGTTCTTTACAGCTTTTCTAAACGGCTCACGTTGTATTTTGTCCAAAACAAAAAAACTCAAATCTGTGACCATTTGTCTTACCTGATGAGACAGAGTAAAAGAATCCAATCACATGGCACCTGTTCGTATTGTTCCTTCAGTTCTTAACTCATATTTATTTCTCTTTTCATTCTTCTACTTCAGCTTAACCATCACTTGCTATAAATAGCTTCTCATCATTTGCATACTTGTCATGCGTCATCCCACCATCTTTCTCTCAATCTGGCTGTCTCTCATGACACAAAATAAACTTGACTTTCTAGTCCAGTAACATTCATGTCATCCAAGACACACACACTAGAAGTATGTAGACCCTTTATTGAGTAACACGGTCTTGTTACAGATTTGCAGTGGGCCTGTCAGGTTGTGGCCCGAGCCACTTCTCTCCTGAAAGACAAAATGCAACAGATTATTTTTAAGTATACGATACAATACAATACCTGAACGTTAACGCAAATCGGATTTACCGATGCAGTGAGCCATGAGCTCGAACCTGTCCGATCCGAAGAACGCCTCTGGTTTTCCGTCGACGTGACAGATCACGAGAGGAAACCCGAACGCCTGTGGAGAAAGACGGCGCCAAAAAGAGACATCCAATACCAGCGAAACGTGATCAATAAGAGGGGATGATTTGACGCTTGCCTTGTAATCGAGTGCTTCCTGTGTAGCTCCTTTCAGCTTGTCTTTGATTGGCTGAGATTTGGACAGGCTGAGAAGTTCTTCCACTTCGTCGGAGGACAAACCAGCCTTCAGTCCTGCCTGTGCACCATCGAATAAATTATTACTACTATTGTCGGACATAAAAACAGAATTAAAATTTTTGTATCAGGACAGTTGACGGTCAGCTGTAAGGATTACCTCAGAGAGAGACGCTGGCTCGCAGATATCCTGATCCGTGCTCCAGATTCGCTTCCACAGTTCTCTAGAAACGTTCTCCACCAGGCGATCGCCATCTTTCTCTTTCTCCGCTACGGCTGTGATAAAGCGCATGGCAGCGAGAGAACCTGAAAGAGTGACAGAGAGAGAGAGAGGAAGAGAGAGAGAGTGTGTGTGATGACAAATTGGAACATCCTGATTAGTGCCTGATTGTGAATTCATGAGTATCAAGTAAAATTTTTCAAAAAGTTATTATTACTATTATTATTATTAAATATATTATTTGCAATGCCTAGCTGACCAGCTTAGGTAATGGGGCACGTCTGACATCCGAAACAGTCTGAAACACCGGAAGCGTATCTGTTGCATTCAGAAAAATTCTCTTCGGAAACCTGGACGTACCAGGTCTACATACCAGAATTCAGATTTACCCAGGTCTACAAAACTACATAAAAGACAAAGCTCAAAGCTTAAAAACTAACAAAACGTGAAAGATCTCCTCTTAAAGGCACGTGCACAATAGTGCACAACAAAGTGAAAGGTGGCTATTCATGCGCTATGGAGCTGCCGCGTCAGCGACGATGCGGTAACACCGTGCGGGATGAGATTTTGCAAATTAGATGACGCAGTAAAAGCCAATGGCTTAAACAAGTCTTTGGAACAATCGTATGCCGCGTGTGGTACGTTTTCTCATTCCCCTTCACACCTTTAGTTCCGATCTGCTTTATTTCCTATGTACTGCTTTGCTATTTTTGTCTTCTCCTGTCACCTACGATCTCTCATGAAATGTGTACAGAGACGTATAAAAAGATAAATAAAGCTTAAAGCAAAGATCTTTGGTGCCTCTGGAGAGTGTTTGGTGCTACTAGCTAGTACATTAAGCTTGTGCTGCTAATAGCTAACAGCTAGTACGAAGCCTGGAACAGAACATGTAAATCAAACAACCAATTTCATTCCAAGAAATGAGTTATTTCATTTGTGCTTTATTTGTTAGAAGATATAACTAGTATATAGGTGCGACATGTGCCAAGTTGTCCAATGATGCAGCTCGGCCACTGCGGTCAACTAACACGACAACACTAACGGGTCATACTTCTACAGGGTGCCATTACTTTTGTCCTAACTTGGTGTCTAGTCTTATTTAGTTTAACTTATGGATTTGTTTTGGATCACTTTCTTTGAAATCATGAATAAAATGATTGTGTTATGGAACGTTTTGTCTAGATTTTCATAAACAACGCATTTGTTGCGTTCATGTCCCAATATTCTGAGAACAGATTTGTCCATGCCAAGCCTGATATATGAGGCTGCAGGGGTGTGTGTGTGTGCGTGTGTGTGTATTGATTAAGGAGGCTCACTGTAATGATTATTAATTATTTAATCATGGACTTTAAAAAAAAAAATAAAATACCTTTCTCAAACAAGACCTTGAACAAGTTGGACGGTTGACGTAGAGGCACGTTCATGTAAGACGCCAGCCGGATCAGGTCCTTCCCCATGTACCGACCTTTATTTGGCACCATCGCAGGCGGCTTGTTACCTGAACACACACACACACACACTGGAGTATTTACTTGGGTTAGCTGGTGATTTCATTTATAATTTATGCAACATGTGCTTTCATTTCGAATGAGGGTATAAAACAAAAGCATTAAAATCCACTATTAAAATGACTAGTTAATAGGTTGTGCAAGGAAAGCTCAAAATTGCACACTTAATAATTCTGCACAAACAATAAAATCTTAACGGCAGCACCGTGGCCAAAGGCGAACTTCCGAACCTGTGCAGTTTATCTACTTTTGCTGGGGTTTGTTTCTTAACAACCCGAGAAGCTGCTGTTAACCGTCAACACTGGTATCTGCTGCTGTTAGAAACTTCCAGAAAGCATGACTTTGTTGTCAAAAAGCTGACAGGTCTCACTCTGGTGGTAGATGTTAAATCCCTTGTTGATGTGCCTCTAGAGCTTTAAACTGTTTTAATTAGGATTTTAATCTTAAGATAGGTGTTAGCATTGGTGTGGAAATCATGGCCCATAATATCCTGACAATCATACACTTACAGCCATTGGGAGAACCGGTTCTACTACTCCAACGAATAATAGCGTGCTCGTTAGAGAAACCCAAAAAAGGCATTTTGACTGACAGAAAATGACCAATCACACGTCCAAACCAATAACTTTTTTGTTTAGTGTAGTTGCGATGAAAAGCTTGTTCTCAATGTATATTTTCAGTGAGAAACTCCGTTAAGCATCTCTACAGGGAAGTGTAGCGAACCAATCAGATTGCAGCTTTCAAGATTCTGAAGCTTGTGGCCAGAAAAGTGCAAGAAATCAGACTCTCTGTATCCCATGCGTGGAGTGTCTGAGGTTGACACTAAGTACGCTCTGGAAAGCAAGTATTTAACGGTGCGCTATGTTTTGTTACTTACCTGACCCCTGCATGACTCCGCCCAAAAAGGCGGGGCGAAATTTGAGTTCTATGTTCCAGACATTTCTGTACCGACACAGCACCTGTACACAGCGAAAGTGGAACAGATTAAAAGTTGGCTTTCTTTCTGTTCTAGGAACAAAAATGCTACATACAGCAATTAAAAAAACCGCTTATAAGATGTTTTACACTTTGTTGTACGCATGTTTCCTCCTTTTAGCATTTCCGCCCTCTTTTGGTGGTACATTTTCTAACTAACATTTTCACGAGTCAAGAGATGTTATAATGATAGGATAAAGGGGCGGGGCTTCCAGCAGATATCAGTTCAAAACACCTGCGCAGCTGTCAATCATTCCAGGGTCAGATGTTGATTGGTTACTCATTTGTTGTCGTTTTTTTTTTCAATTGCGCTGAAAATTATTTTTTTAAGTTTTTTTTCCGTATTTCTCAGCATCAACATACGGAGTTGCTACGCAAAAAGCGTGAAGGTTAGCTTAACAGGTAGCAGAATAAGTTTGGACTTTGGAACTGACCTCAAATGCCAGCCAGGAGTAAGGAGAAACCACGTCGTAAAACAGTTCAATCTCTTTCCGGGAGCTGGACATCTGCAGATAAAATGCTTCCTGGTTTAAATAATCACTTTAGAGTACCACTATTGCGCATTAATGCGCATTGTTGTATAAATGAACGTACCTCGCGTTGTCTTATCGCGGCGTGCAGCACCGGAGACCCGCAGGAGAAGGCAGTGAACACGGCAGGGGGCGGGGAAACGAGTCCAAGTTCAACATTAGTGAGGACGAAAGTATTTTATTTCATATAATACGAGCTGCAATGACTGTTCACATGTAATGTTTGTGTTCTGTAGTGCATTGTCAGGACGGTTAGCCTCAAAAGAGCGATTTTTAAAAACGATTCATATCCTTTGAATCGCAGCGAGTCACTCGACTCACTTTGCTTCGAAGCTCGAATCGAATTGGTAGTCACGTGACCGCGCGGCCTGCGTGTAAACGCAAACAGCACAGAAGAACCTTGTGCTTGCTGTTTCTGAAAGGTTCAAGGAGTTCTTAAAGGACTCAACTGTCCGTTTTACACATGACTGTGCACATGTTTTCCTCCATTATACTCACTCTTTCCTCATCCGAGCCATCACTTTCTTTAAATACTGTTTAGGTTCTGGTTGTTAGCATATTTTTCATTCTTCAGCCACCATCCATCATCTTCCTATCAACCTGGCTAGTTGAGGAATATTCATCTCAACACACACACACACACATTAGGAGTAGGTAAGCACTTTATTATGATTAAACAAGGTCTTGTTACAGATTTGTAGTGGGCTTGTCTGGTTGTGGACCGAGCCACTTCTCTCCTGCAAGACAAAACGCAATACAACCAATTATTTTTAAGTGTATGATATAATACTACACCTGAATACAAATGCATATCTTATTTACCGATGCAGTGAGCCATGAGCTCGAACCTGTCCGATCCGAAGAACACCTCGGGTTTTCCGTCGACTTTACAGACGAAGAGGGGAAACCCAAACGCCTGCGGAGAAAGAGAGAAAAACCTCAAAAACTAGTGAAATGGGATCAATAAAAGGGAATGATTTGATGCTTGCCTTGTAGTTGAGTGCTTCCTGTGTAGTTTGTTTCAGCTTGTCTTTGATTGGCTGAGATTTGGCCATACTGAGTAATTCTTCCACTACGCTGGAGGACAAACCAGCCTTCAGTCCTGCCTGTGCAACAAATAATCATATACCATTTTGTAACTTTATGGGCATATTTATTTTTATGAAGATAAAGACAAGTGTGACTGCTTACTAATTAGCAGCTTCATCACTTTTATGGAACAAACATGCCACAGTCACATGTTTACATGCTGATTTTATTCTTTAATAATGAAAAAATTATAAGATATATATATATATATATAAAAACAATGGCAACGTCTAGTTAAAAGGTGCAGCGTCAAGTCTAGTTTCGGTCCAATGACGGCGCCTAGTGACAGACACAGACACACGTTTAGCCTAGTCCTATCAGACACACCCACACTGGGCCAGTTTGACAATTCATATGTACTTTTACACATGTACGTAAGGATTACCTCTGAGAGAGATGCTGGCTCAAAGATATCCTGATCCGTGCTCCAGATTCGCTTCCAGACTTCTCTAGAAACGTTCTCCACCAGGCGATCACCATCTTTCTCTTTTTCTGCTACTGCTGCTATAAAGCGCATGGCAGGAAGAGAACCTGCGAGAGAGACAGAGAGGTTAGATAGTTTCTATCTTGGCTAGCTGGTTAACAATGAGAAGAATAAAACACTTAGGGGGTGTGATGTGAAGGAATTTTGATTCAAAACGATGCTATGAACAATGCAAATCATATAAATGTTGACGTTATTTTAAAAATACCTTTGTTAAACAGGACATCAAACAAGTCGGACGGCTGATGCATAGGGATGTTCATATAAGCTGCCAGCCGGTTCAGGTCCTTCATCATGTACAGACCTTTATTTGGCACCATTGCAGGTGGTTTGTTACCTGCAAACACACAGAAGTTTTTATCTGCCTGCTAGGGGTGTATTAACATACATACATACAGAAAAGCTTGCTAGTTAGAGAAGTTGGATTTAAAATGCGTCTTGAGCATTTTGGTCACAAATAGACTGCCAAGACATGTCGAGTCTATCATGCGTCTCCAAGGCGTCCAGCTGTCCACTTTTGTTTAAAATTTCTTTACTGCCTACATCACTTCCGCTAGAATGTCAAAGGTCCCTGCGCAAAATTATATTAAGCTATTAAACCTGCAACATACCGTTATTATTTCTTCCACTCCAACCACGTACATCGGTGCTCCTCTCCATTTTTTTCTAGCGTGTCGCGTGGTTACCAAAACAACCTCCGCGTCCAGCGCTAATGACGTATTTTCCTGTTTCATCCGTGATGCGGACGCATCGGGACACATTAGCGTTTACACTACAGAAGGTATGTGGTTAAATGCGTCCCAGACCACCTCGGCAAATGATTTGAATGATTTGAGTGATTTGAACGCGTCTTGAATGTCGTTTACACTTGTATTTAGCGCTGTTCAAAGACGCTTTTAAATACCAAGTGTAAACGGGGTCTCGGACCCCCGACTGTTTGATTCTGTAGTTCGTGGCCAGAAAAGTGTACAAAGGGTAAAAAAATAAATGTAGTTCACCTGACTCCTGCATGACTCCGCCCAGAAAAGCGGGGCGTAATTTGAGCTCCATGTTCCACACATTTCTGTAGCGACACATAACCTGAACACACAGAAGGAAAGACAGAAAAACATGCCATCAACCACAGGAATCAGATATTCAACTGAAATGTTATGAATAGTGATCTAAAACATTGAGTACATTGTAATTTTGGAATATTATCACACCTGGCATTAGTACTAGCAGTCACATGAGTTGGTCTCCTGTCACTTATTTTAACCAAGTAGTAATGGGTTTTGTTGTGCATCAGACAATCAGTTGACTCAATCTCACATATTTATAGCCATTCGATGAGCAGGATCCACACCTGTTGTGCAGGACAGATGATACTCCTGCACCTGTGATTTATGGTATTTGCATGATGGTGGATTTCCAGTTCATAAAGAGGTGGTTTA
This sequence comes from Notoglanidium maculatum, assembly GCA_030068355.1. Classification (NCBI taxonomy): domain Eukaryota; kingdom Metazoa; phylum Chordata; class Actinopteri; order Siluriformes; family Auchenoglanididae; genus Notoglanidium; species Notoglanidium maculatum. Next base: position 2,341,196 of record JAQQZX010000033.1, on the reverse strand, counting down.
CACGTATATAAACCTCACGTTAAAACCCTATAAGAATTCATTGAGCTTGCTAGCTATAATTCTCTTTATTCAATTCTTCTCCAGTGAGGCAGAAGGTCAGGTATGTGGAACCAAACCAAGATAAAACTGATTTTGGTTTTATTAACAACGTGAGCTCTTGAACGCACACTGAAAAATAGCCACTTGGCAGAATAAACGACGACTGACCTCAAATCCCAGCCAGGAATAGGGCGAAACCACGTCGTAGAACAGTTCAATCACTTTTCTTGACATCTGCGGATAAAGCTTATTTTAAACAGTAGTTTACATAATGAAACGCATTTATCTGTTAACGTATTTATTTATTTGCGTACCTTGTTTAATGCGCGCGCGATTCGTCCTAAGTTGAACACAGCACGGACGAGAAACTGGGGCAAAGTTTAGCCCTTAAAGCAACAGTGACATAATATATTTCCAGCAAGTAATCGGTATTAATATGATCCACGTGTACTGTTCGCGTTTGAGGCTCTCTTGCTGTGTCAGTGTTGCTTTTTTAAATCAAGCAGATAGTTCAGAGTCAACTCACTAATCAAAACAGAATCAAATGATTCGATTCGGACTCGCTGCGAGTCAGTTTGCGTCGAGTCACGTGACCTGAGAGAATAGTGCGCTAGATGCGTACCACTAATATCAGGTTTATGCTTGTTGTAGCTTTTTATTATTTTATTATTATTCCTAATTCCTCTGGTTTCGCTATGTATTTACGACAGCCTCTTCGTGCCCTCGCGGTAGGCGTGGAAACTAACCAGCCAATCAGAGCCCGAGTTTATCTAACCGTCACGACGACCAATGAGCGCGTGCGTTTAGCTTGCTAACAGGAAGTGATTCACTTTCTGCCTCAAGTAAGCACAGGAGCACGCTTGAACCTGCTACACGTAAGTATTTATAAAAAAATAAATAAATAAAAGAGCCAGTTTAGGACTTGAGAAGACGAGTACCAGCTTTAAAATGTTTTTTAAACGTCCTGTTGTGTTCAGAATGTTATGCTATGCTATGGCTTGCTAGCCTGTTAGTAATGGGCAGATCCCTTTAACATGTTGCAAAAATATTGAACTTGAACTCTGGGTATCTTTAGAACAACAATTAGTTACGATATAAAGGTATCAAAAATTGCTCAGCTGTAAAACATTGGTTTTATCAGCATTTAAGTTTGTTTTGATCACTAATACAACCTTAAATGGTGATCAAATAAATTGCATGCATCTTCCCAGGGCAAAAGAAAAAAAATTGCCATACAATTAGATTAGCAATGGAGTCTGTCAGTGTTATATCAGTTCTAGAAATGTCCATGATGCTCTCGAAAAAATAATCATCCTTTACGCTTCTGATCTTGTTCTTCCTGCCATCTCTATAAAAAAACATGCTTTAAATTTGAACCAGCAGGTGACCAGATCATAAATCATAAATTAACGGCAGAGTGAGTCATCGCTGAAAGACGACTCTTGTCTTTGGGTTTTTTTGTTTAACCACACATCATATGTGTGATCCGCGCTTCTTATCTCATATCTGTGGTCACCTGCGAGCGTTACATCAGAAAGGTCCTGTGTTTTACATGGCATGTAAATGCAGTGTAATCACACCGCAGCAGCAGCATCAAAATAACTAGAGCCTCTGAAAGTTCCATCTAAAGCGTCGATTTTATTCTGCGCACGAAAGAAAAAACGTTCAACAGTTCCAATTAATGTCTACTAGAATACTTGTCTTTCATTCATATCAAGTTAGTGATCTTAAGTAGACTCTGCTGTTGGAAGGCATTACTATTTCCTTTCACTGTCATCAGAGAAATGTCTCCGGATGAGCTGGTGTACCTGGGGATCCTCGCTGCGTCCGTACCTGTTGGGATCCTGTTCCGCTACCTCAGTAAGTCCTCACTCTCTGGTGATCTGTTATGTACATTGTTTTTGATTCCTTGCATGTTGAGCTAATGGTGTTTGTGCATTGTGTAACAGGTCCTCCAGCGAAGCAGGGGGCGGCGTTGAGTTTGGGTCTCGTCATCACTGTCGCAACGTGCGGGATCCACACTTTACACTCGCTGTGCACCGTGCTTGGAACGTGGCTGATTATCCGAATCAGCTGGAGGTGAGTGTGTGTTCACGCAACCTTAGCTCCGCCCACTTTACTTTCAAAGGAAATGAATTGCGTTGAGGTTAAGGTAGACCTCGGAGAGTGGGTAATTATCCGCAGGACGTGTCTTTGTGTTTCTAAAAAGGTAAAGACGATGTCTCAGCCTTTCGTCATCGTGTGGTTCAGCGATTTCATCATTCGAGTTCCATGTTAGACTGGTTTCCTGTTCCCTTTTTTCCCCCCCAACATCTCTGTAGTTCTATTCAAATGATACATTTTAATACGACCAACACACGACTATCTACAGAACTACAACCAGCATGGATTAGTTTTCTGTAACAGAGTGTTTTATTCCTTACGTTCTATAAATAAAGTAATAGTTATTATGTCTAGTATTGTTTTAATCCTTATATAATTCATGTATCGTTTATTTCTTTCCAGAAAAGCTCCGCCCCTGTCTCTCGGATGGACGTTCCTTTATCTTTTATTCTTTCGTATGGTCACGTGGTTCGGACTTCCTTCTCCGTCACCGTTCGCTAACGCCATCCAGCTGCTCCTCACCCTGAAGGTCGGCATTAGCGGCGGCTCACGATGTCCTCACGCTCATATATTATAATCGTAGCCGCAAAAAAGAATTAGAAATGAAGAAAAGAAAGATACATCCGTAATGTGTCGTGTGTAACAGATGGTCAGTTTGGCGTACGAGGTTCAGAGCTATCACTTGGAGAAGAAAAAGGAAGTGAGCTCGTTCTCCAAGTCGCCTGTGATTGGCCGTCTGTCCCGTGAACCCTCCCTCTATGACGTCATCTCCTACAGCTACTGCTACGTTGGGATCATGACAGGTCATTTTCACGCAGGACAGGCCGTAAATAGGTTTCCATGGTAACTGAAAAGGCATTCCACCGGTGTTCCATCTCTCTCTCTTTTTCAGGGCCGTTCTTCCGGTATCAGACGTATGTGGACTGGCTTGAACAGACCGATCCTATCGCGCTGCCGTGTAAAGCTCCGTGCCTGAGCAGGTTAAAGATGGTTCCGGTTTACAGCGCTCTCTTCCTGGGTGTTAACTTCCTGTTCCCGTTGTCCTATGTTCGCACCGACAACTTCCTGGAGCACAACTTCTTCTTCAGGTGCGTTCTTCGTCTTCTTCTGTGTTCTGGTGCTTCTGAACGAAACTTTCGACGTGAACAACATGATACATAAAAGTGAACGCTGTTGCTAGGCAACCATGGCGCTAATGCTGTGGGGAGCTAGCGCCTAGCCGTGAAACCTTAATAATGTAACGTATAAATGTCGCAGGTTTTTCTACATGGTGGCGGTGTTCTTCGTGTTCCGCATGAGGTTCTATTCGGCGTGGTGCGGATCCGAGGCAGGCTGCATCACCGCGGGACTCGGGTGTTACCCGCAGGGGGCGGAGTCTAAACCGGGAGGCGGACCTACAGTACAGTACAGGTCTGTGTGTCTCGGTTACTAGCTCATGTAGCATATCTTGTGTGCAAATGTGGTGCGTACGCACGTTTCTACGTTACCCAGCATGCACTGCTTGTGATTCACGGCCGTATTCTCAATACTGGTCATTTATCAGCGTCTATATGAAGCAAATATCATTGTAATATAAACACTGACGGTAGAGTGTTATGTGTTTAGCCCCGATCCCGGTGCTCAGGTCGAGTATGACTTCAGAACCATCCAGAACATCGACTGCTACAACACGGACTTCTGTGTGAAAGTGCGACACGGCATGCGCTACTGGAACATGACGGTGCAGTGGTGGCTTCATCAGTACATCTACAGCAGCGCACCGTTCAGAGCCTACGCCCTGAGGTAACACGCACACACACTTCTCATTACATCTGCAGCAGTGCACCATGCAAAGCCTTTACCCTGAGGTAATGTATACACACACAATTTTACTAAAATGTTAACAGTCTTTTCTCTCTCTCTCTCTCTCTCTCTCTCTCTCTCCATCTTTCCAGAGCGGGATGGACGATGTTGGTGAGTGCGTACTGGCACGGTCTGCACGCAGGCTATTACCTGTCCTTCCTCACCATCCCGGTGTGTATCGCTGCAGAGTTGGCCATGGAGTCGTGCGTGCGTGTGCGTCTCGGCGCCGAGGGCCAGAAGGTGTTTGACTGGGTGCACTGGTTCCTGAAGATGCGTGCGTACGACTACATGTGCATGGGTTTCGTCCTGCTGAAGGCCAGCGACACGCTGCACTACTGGAGCTCCATTTACTTCCTGATCCACGCCATGGCGTTCGTCTGCATCGCCGTCGGGCGACTGATGGGTAGAGGGAAGAAGGAGAGGACGAGGGAGGAGAACGAAAAGTGACGCCCGTCTCCGATTGCATTCTGCAGTGCATTATGGGATTTCAGGAGTGCGCTGGGTATTTCAGGTTATAATTAGTGCACCTGCCGTGTAAGACCGACAAATCCCAGCATGCACTGCTTCCGTGTCAATAGCCGTATATAGGTTAGCCCCCATTTTAGCACTCTTTTTACCACGCCCTCTATAGCTTATTTTAAAATGCGTATCGGTCACGTCAGGAGCCGAGGAATAAGAGTGTAGGGATCTTCAGGCCCTTAGCAACAAGCACACTGTCACTGATTTTACAGTTCAGTCACATCAGCTCTCTCATGACACGGTAAGAGAGAAAGAAGGGAAGATGATCAAGGAAGGAATGATGGAGGAATGGAAGTTGATGGGGAAATGAAGAGAAGAAAGTAAATATGGAAGAATAAAAGCAAACTGGAAGGATAGAGTGATGAAAGGGATATTTAAAAAAAGGCATGATGGAGGAAAGGAACACACTTCATTTGGGCTGAAGACGTTTTGGGGCGTGATAAAAAACAGAACTGAAATGGGGGATGAACAGATTTTGATGTTTCTGTGCCGTGAATGTCCTGAAAGACGAAACAGATGAAAGGAGGAAACAAAAAATTACAAAAATGAATATAAAAGTCTCATGTGCCAGTACTGGGTCAGTAACCAGTGTATGTATACTTCATTTCCCATCATGCACTGTACATAAATATTGTCTGTAGGATCGAAAAAAGAGTAGGGTTATATTAAAAGAAAAGGAAGTGTTTAAATACTCCATATCCCAGAATGCTCTACTTCCATGACGTGTTACGTGAAAGAAGTAAAGGGAAAAACAGAATGAAAAAAGTTACTTATGCTTAATAGTCAATGTGTAAGAGCTCCATTTCCCAGAATGCACTGCTTTGACGCCAATTGTCATGTTAAGGTTTACGTTAGAAAAGGACGTAGCGTCACGTTAGCGAGTTTAATGTGCCAAATGGAGACGTGAGCAAAGATGCATTAAAACTATTAATCTCCCAGCCTGCACTGCTTCTGTACTGACTGCCATACGTCCAGTATTGTTCACTGAGGTAGTACGAATGGTGATAGAAATTGTGTAAAGACTACATTACCCATCATGCACTGCTTCTGCACCAACCTGCCAACCCTCCACTGCCATATGAACGTGATCAGAGGGTCTCGGAGGATGTGTGCTGGAGGATGTGCAGTGCCAGGGTACACATGTTAAAGTGAGACCGTGAATGTGTTCGTTCCAAGAATTTTACAAAGACTCATGGGAGTTGGAGTCCGTCATTTTTATGTATTTTTTTTTTTATTTGTTTTGGGGGTATTTTTATTGGTTTTGGGTACCAACATATTTTCTTTGTTCGTCACTATATTATATATTTTCACATTCCTTCACTGGAACATTCTTTAGCCTGTTTCCTGTCGTGAGTAATACCCCGTGAACCAGGAGCCGAAATTGCGATTTTTACGAACGGAGATTTCCGACAATCTGACGTGTGAATTTGTAGCACAGATGTTCGCGTCGGTAGAATCTTTCTTCGCACATACATCGCGAACAAAATTGTAGCGTAGACCGTTACGGATTTACGAATTAATTTTGGCAGAAATTTGAACATTAATTACGAACACCGCGCCGTGGGCGTGCAATTACTTTTCACGGGAAAATGCCTCCAGTCACTCCATCATACATAAGTGAATGTACATTTTGTGTATATTTTTAAGTATTTTACAGGAGAAAAGTGTTTTGCTGTTTTGCCATGAGGCTAAACGCTTGTATGTTGGTATTAAAATTTCGAGTTGAAACGAACCTGCGTCTTAATTTATAGTGTTACACTACCTTTCCTCATACCTTGCTGTTTTCCCTTACTAGTGTTATTAGCTAATAATACCTAAGCTATTTGCATAGCTACAGTATGTATGATTAGCAACTGTAGTAACCAGCCTGTGGTGTGCCGCTAGTCAGCTAGCTATATTTGAATGCCTTATTTTATGAAGTCCTTAACAAGCTTGATTAATAGCAAACTAACCCAGTTGCCCTAATTGGATGCTACAGTCCACTGTGGACGTGTCCCAAACCACACACAATACACTGTATACTGTAAGCCACATAAACACTGTGTCTACCGTGGATGTTCCCCAAACCACAATACTTTTTCACTATGTTGTATACTGCAGGCTACACAAACACCATCATTTCACTGTGGCTATATGATCGTCATCAGATGTGTCTCAAACCACACCGAAGAGGAGCACATTATGGGTTTAGGCACCAAACCATAGCAGGGCATTGTGGGAATTCATGAGTGCAGTGGTTAAGCTCTAACTGCCTATGAGAGTAGTGCACTATGTAATAATCATAATGTGGTTTAGAACAAGGATAATGATCATTCTTTATAGCTAGGAAACACGTCATTATGCTGTGTGTATGTTTTGTCACACTTTATGATCGCTCTCAGCAGAATTTCCTGGAAGAGACACTACTGCAGTAAATGTTTAACACGCACACTTGTACCAGTCCAGATATATTTTATCTACATGCAAATCTCGACCTGCCCTGGTCTCCATGGTAACCAGCAACCATTAACACACAGAAGCTCCTGCTTCTATCTTTAGCGTGATATCACCACATTACTCAAGAGCACACGAACTCCCTTGGCTTATTATGTAATATTTAATCCTAACTACCAAGCTAGCTAGCTAGTTCAATGGCCATCTCCCAGTGTTACGCTAGATAGCTACAAGACTGCTGAATAAACATGGTAATTTAGCAAGCTAACTAGCATAACATCGAGGAATGGTCACTGAGCTAGCTATTTTTTTTATTTAGCTAATATACGTATAATATTTTTTTACACTAAATACCAAACTAGCAAGCCAGTCCAATGACCCACTCTCAGTGTTATGCTAGTCAGCTTGCTAACATGCAGTGCTATGTCTAAATGTAATAGCTAATAAATGCTAGCCTGTTTGTTTTAATTTGTTCACATGGTGTTGTATACTTGCCAACTCATTCGCTAGTGTAGTTACATCGGCTGTTTTATGGTCTGGGACATGTCCATAGTGACCTGATGATGTTTATGTGGCCTACAGTGGATCATGAATACTGAGTGTGGTTTGGGACAGTCCACAGTGGACAAATGGTATTTATGTGGCCTAGTGAATAAGGAGTGCGGTTTGGGACAGTCCACAGTGGACAAATGGTATTTATGTGGCCTAGTGAATAAGGAGTGCGGTTTGGGACATGTCCATAGTGGACTGACTGTTTTTGTTCTACAATAAATAGTAAATAATGTGTGTGATTTGGGACATGTCCATGGTGGCCTTTACGTGTTCTACATTACATGATGAATATTGTGAGTGGTTTGTGACATGTCCAAAATCAACTGTGCGTATTTATGTGGGCTACAGTGAATAGTGAATAATGAGTGTGGTTTGGGACACATCCACAGGACACTATATTTGGAACATCCAGTATTGGAGCTCATATTGAAAATAATGTAACCCTTATCAAGAAGGGTTTTTTTGTGTTACTGTTTGGAACAGAGCCTTAAAATAGCCATTGGAAAATCCATTCTGCTAAGAACAGAAACTAATATTTAGGATGAGGCCAAACCGGTTCAGTGGTTCATTTCCCTGTGATTAAACTGCAACTCTACCTTTAAACAAACACACACACACACACACATACACTCGCACATACTGGCTAAACAATGAGTAATTAATGGCCTCTCAAACAAGGAAGTGTCTCTAAGATGCTTTTTTCCTCAAAGCTCAAAGTCCAGGCATGAGAAATTCCTGGATACACACATATTTAGACACAGTTTTTTTTGCAGTAACTACAGACCTAGACACGTCATTTAGACTGATGAGTGTTTGAGTGTTTGGTGCTTGTTTTTCATTACTCGATGGTGGATCTAATGTGCTTCCAATGGAGCTGAGAGAATTAAACACAGAAGGTAGGATTTTATCACTTGTTAATCACTAATATAAGCTTTTGTTTGATTTTGTTTTTATTTCTTCAAGCTAAGCATGGTCGGATTGGTTGCCCTTTAATTGTAGTACACTTCTCCTTTAGTCAACTTTGTGTTTTGAGTAAATTTTATAGAATAAACCATCAATAACCTATACTCGTTAAATGATACATCATATGTAGTGCACTAATAATGTTCCCTATTCCTAGAAATATACAATAGGCTTATATACTATGCGCACTAGGTGTCCAATAGAGAGACATTTTGGATTGATTTTTAATCATTTTCTATCCAAAAGGGATTTAAACCTTAGCTAGTGCACCTTATGAGCAAAAGCAAGACTTTATGGTGAATTTAACTTGGTACTTCCTACCTGAAATATCACACTGTGTGGTGCACTAGATCTCCAGTAAGGACATCTTTTGGGATTTACAGCTCCGTACAATCTGGAGACGTTGCTATATAGATGTTTTTGCCAAGTTGGTGTTTTGTGGGGACTATTTAATAAAGCTGTTATCTGCAGACCTGCGAGGTGTCGTTTTCTCAAACTGGAAACGCTGATGAACATCATTTATCCTCTTGCACGGTTATGCACGCATTTATTTGAGTGACTCCAAACCTTTGACCTGTAGTATAAATAAATAATGATTATTTTATGAGTCTTTATTAGCATCCATTAGGTAATCTTAGCTGTTCTTCGGTGTGTCTGTACCTTTCACTTCCTGTCCCTTCGGTTTTCCCTGCTCCAGACTATAACAGAGGTCACTACGGCTCCCTGAGGGCACGCAGAGCTCCCCTCAGTGAAGTGAACGAGGGTGCAGTGCAGTTTGACTGGAGCCCACGTCCTGAGGTAAACAACGGCGAGGATGAAAATTCCGACAAAACACAAAACCTCCGAGAGCTGCCGCTTCACATGGGACTGAAGAAAGCTATATGGTGCAATATGTGTTTCATTTTTTTTATTAGTTATGAAATTATATCATGAAAAGTATATACAGTACAAACGTAGCTGCCAGTCAGGTGTCAGTCTTCACACTCTCTCTCCGTCTCTCAGGCAGGTGCAGAAGATGAAAGTCCCCATTGTGTCTAGTTGGGGTTCCTGGCGTCTCCATCACTCCAGGTCCTTTCAGGGTTTTCGTGATGATCTATCAGGCATTTTATCTTTCGTCGAGCTCTGGAGGAAGTCCATGCACCAGATCGGAGGTAGCGTAAACATTCATTCAGATTTGTTCTGGGCTCAATAGAACCAGGTGAAAGGAACTCGAGATATTTTCGATCTATGAATCATTTTTCCTAAACAGGACATTTTGGAGGAGGTGTCCAGTCCTATTTCCTGTTCTTGAGATTCCTTGTTATTCTGAACTTCCTGTCCTTCCTGTTGATGGCCGGTTTTGTGATCATACCCAGCATCGTTTTGCGCTCAAGCAACTCCAGCGGTCAATTACTTGTTCCCTCCATCAACCTCTCAGGTAAAAGCTGCTCCACTTTTTTTGTTGAAAGTTTTGTGTCTTTCTATTCAATTATTAAACTTTTCTCATACCAAAAGCAAGAATTTTTGGTTCTGTCTCCATCCCCATACCATCTTTGGTCTGTTCCTAATTCTACTCACCTGTTCTGTGTTTCAGTTTCTTTAGTTTGGGTCTTTATATTCTGTTATATCTCTCTCACCTCATGAAGTCTTTAGTGTCCATTTGCCCCCTTTAGTCCAAACCATAGTTTGCTGTGGCCCTGCCCAGAACCATGCTATGGATTTTGACGGTGATTCCTGGCCAGCCCTTAATAAATATCATGCACTTGTGTCACCCTTATACAACCAAACCTTATAATAGTGAAGCATGGTGATGGTAGCATCATGCCGATGGTTAACCTAGGCCTCTTGGCCACTTGTCTGACTAATGCCCTCCTTATCTGACTGTTCGTGTTATAACCTGGAACTGATATTTCATTTGGGAGCGACTTATAAATGGGATACTTGGAAATGACCTCACAACCTTCTGATCAGGCACCGCTGTCTGACTATGAAATATCTGCCAATGTGGATGGTGTGAGGTCTCTGTTTTTGCTGCAGGTGTGGATATTTGTCTGGGTTATCATGTTCAGCCTCAACCTCTCACCGTTTACTACACCTACTTCCTGGATTTGCTCTCAGGAACGGTAGTACAAACACACACACTCTCAATGACTCACTTTATATTTATTAGATTTCACTGAGTTTGCTTTTTATGCTTATATGTAAAGCTAATTTCAATATTTAATATTGTAACTGAGACAAATTCTTGGAAATGCTGTGTCGTGTAACTAAATGTACAGTTGGATAGACAGAAAAGTTGGGACGTTCTTTAAAGTTGAATAAAATTCAAATAAAATAAAAAAAGGTCTGTAACAGGATTAGCTATAAAAGGGATGTGTTAGAGAGGCAGAGGCTCTCAGAAGTAAAGATGGGCAGAGGCTCTCCAATCTGTGAAAGAGTGCGTAAAAAGATTGTGGAATACTTTAAAAACAATGTTCCTCAACGTCAAATCGCAAAGGCTTTGCAAATCTCATCATCTACAGTGCATAACATCATCAAAAGCTTCAGAGAAACTGGAGATATCTCTGTGCGTAAGGGACGAGGCCGGAGACCTTTATTGGATGCCTGTGGTCTTCGGGCCCTCAGACGACACTGCATCACTCATCAGCATGATTGTGTCCTTGACATTACTAAATGGGCAGGAATACTTCCAGAAACCACCGTGCCGTCTGCAGATGCCAACTAAAGCTCCATCATGCCAAAAGGAAGCCATATTTTAACATGGTCCAGAAGCGCCGCGTGTCCTGTGGGCCGAGACACATCTGAAATGGACTGTTTCAAAGTGGGAAAGTGTTCTATGGTCAGACGAATCCAAATTTGACATTCTCGTTGGTGATCACGGACGCCGTGTCCTCCGGGCTAAAGAGGAGGGAGACCTTCCAGCGTGTTCTGAGCGTTCAGTTCAGAAGCCA
>JAQQZX010000033.1:2310447-2320705 GCA_030068355.1 Notoglanidium maculatum | reverse complement strand
GACACACACACTCACAGACAGAGACACACACACTCACAGACAGAGACACACACACTCACAGACAGAGACACACACACACACAGACAGAGACACACACACACACAGACAGAGACACACACACACACAGACAGAGACACACACACACACAGAGACACACACACAGAGACACACACACACACACAGACAGGAACACACACACAAACAGACAGAGACACACACACAGACAGAGACACACACACACACAGACAAATACACACACACACAGACAGAGACACACACACACACAGACAGAGACACACACACACACAGACAGAGACACACACACAGACAGAGACACACACACACAGACAAAGACACACACACACACACAGACAGAGAGACACACACACACACACACACACACACACACAGAGACACACAACACACAACTGTAGTAACTTTAGCTATTTGTAACCTCCTGTTATAAATTTAGCTGGTACTAACTTCCTGTGGTAACTTTAGATAGCCGTAACCTCCTGTACTAACTTTAGCTATAGCTCCTGAGGTGACTTTAGCTAGTAATAACCTCCTGTGGTAACTCTGGCAACTAATAATTTCCAGTGTTAACTTGAGCTAGTAAAACCTTCCTGTGGTAACTTTAGCTAGCTAGTAATAATAACCTCCTGTGGTAATTTTAAGTAGCTAATAATAACCTCTTGTGACAACCTTAGCGAATAATAATGTCCTGTGATAACTTTAGCTAGCTAGTAATAATTTTCTGTGGTCAGTTTAGCTAGGAAAATCCTGCTGTGGTAACTTTAGCTAGCTAGTAATAATAACCTCCTGTGGTAATTTTAAGTAGCTAATAACAACCTCTTGTGACAACCTTAGCGAATAATAATGTCCTGTGATAACTTTAGCTAGCTAGTAATAGTTGTCTGTGGTCAGTTTAGCTAGGAAAATCCTGCTGTGGTAACTTTAGCTAGCTAGTGAAAACCTCCTGTGGTAAGCTAGTAATAACTTTCTTTGGTAACTCTAGCTAACTAGTAATACAATCCTGTGGTAACTTTAGTCAGCTAGGAACAACTTTGTGTGGTACGTTTAGCTAGAAAAATCTTCCTGTGGCAACTTCGGTTACCTAAGAATACATTCCTGTCGTAATTTTAGTTAGTAATAGTGAGCATCTTAGCTAGCAGTAACAGTCTGTTGTCACGTTGTCCTATTATCCTATATTGCTAATATCCTAGCAGTATTCTCCTGTGAGAATCTATTTAGCAATATGTATGAATCCTGTGGGAAAAACTTGATTTTATTCTATATTTTATTTACACGGTGTTGCAATATCACTGTTTGTGATATTTCTCTGGTTTTATTTATTGATTTAATTCTATTTTTATTCATTTGCATCCATCACACACACAGTGCTGGGAGACACGTGTTGGACAGGAAATGTACAAACTGACGCTGTTCGACTTTCTTATTACAATTGCGGTGATGATACTGGTGGAGTTTCCTCGCAGGTTAGTCTGTCTGTTCTATTATTTCTCGGTCTGTCTCTGTTTATCAATCATAACAATTCGAAACATATAAAGCGAACGGTAAGGATTCAGATTCAGGTTCAGAACAGAGATTTCAGTTTCATATGAAGATTGTTTTATGGTGGACTATTTGGACCTGACTGAAGGCTGTGTGTGTGTGTGTGTGTGTGTGGGTGTGGGTGTGTTATAGGCTCGTAGTGGATCACTGCTCGTGTAAGCTGGCCCAGTGGGTGGGTCGTCAAGAGTTTGTAGTTGCATCAAACGTATTAGCACTTGTTTACAGTCAGACTGTAGTGTGGAGCGGCGCTCTGTTCTGTCCCTTACTCCCGCTCATCAACACCATCAAGTTCATCATCATATTCTACTGCAAAAAGGTATTAGTAGTCGTACTAGTAGTTAGAGTAGGAATGATAATATATAATTAGTAATAGCTTCTTATTTAAATACTGATAGATTGATAAATATTGATTACTGAAGTTCTGTTTTTTTATTAAGAACAAATGACAATATTTTTGGCACCCCTCCCAAAAGTCCATCTACCCTGTCTTTCTATCTGTTCTTCTGTCCATCTATTTATCTATCTATGTGCCTATCTCTCTCTCGTACGTTCAGGTCACGCTATTCCAGAACTGTCGTCCAGCGGTGAGGACGTTTCGCTCCACCAGCTCCAACTTCTTCTTATGCCTGGTTCTTCTGTTCGGTTGGGTGCTCTCCAGTGTGGTGCTCATTTACAGCATAGCCAGGTGAGTCAACACACACACACACAATGATTCATATCTAGAAATCTAGCTATTTACATTCTGGATTATTAGTCAGCTGGTTAACAAATATATTAATACCTAGTAAATTGCTCCAGCATCATTTTGTTATTTTAATTATCTGCAGTATTCATCCGTCCTATGGCTGTGGTCCATTCCGTTTCTACTCTTCCATGTGGGCTGTCGTTCCTAGCTCATTCGATTCACTGTCGAACACAACGCAGGGGTTTCTGCTGTTTACCGGCTCGCAGGCTTTTTCCATTCCGCTCTTCATTGTATCGTGGTTAGTGATCTTTCCATCTATCTGAAGAGTTCTGAAGAGTTTTATTCCTCTTATACCACTAAAAACAACACATCATCCATTTATAGTTGGATAAAACAAAAATTGCAGCTTGTCATCTTGATGAGAAACCTTTGGAAGATAGCTGTCACTATGGAAACTATTTCACGTGTTAAAATAAAGCCGTGATTTTCAGCTGCACTGATGTCAGAAAGTGAATCAGTTCTGACTAACCGGAATTGAGAATGTGGTATAATATATATACACACATGTAAATACCATAATGTAAACTACCAGCTGTGCTCTTCTGCAGTGTGGTGATGTGTTACGTGGCTGTGTTGGCTTCAGTTTATGGCAAAACTGTTAATCTGCTGAAGAAACAACACAAACTGGTGAGTCCATCCTGTTGTGATACACTGCAGCCAATCACTGACTGACAGTTTGCATCATGTTCCTTTCATCATTTTTATATGCTTACACGTGGGCCTGCTTCTGTTTTTTTTTTTTAACGTGACCACATCTCCATGCAGCCACCTATTACGTCTTATTATCAGCTTTTATTCCATTGCACTGAATCCCATAAATTAATATTGTTTATGTGGAATCTTTTAATCAATCTAACATATTTTTTTTTAGCACAATTGCACTGTAAATGTTCACTCATAATGTATGAATCCTAAAATTCTCTGTTTGCTATCTCACATTATCTTTCCTTGACAACACAGGAAGGAAGAGATAAACAGTTCCTGGTCAAACAGATCAAGGAGCTGAGCGCAAAGGTTTCCAAACACGAACAAGAGCCACAACTAAGAGACGACAGAGGAACAACAGATGACAGAGACCCAAGAGGTGCCATGCCAAGATGGGGAGAAAACTACAATTCTGCATTCGAGCCAGATGAAGTCCCGGCGATGCCAGCTGGAGACTTTAGGAATGGTGGCTTTTATGAGAGAGACTTTTGACATCCTGCTGTAACATATACACCAGCCTTTAATCAAAATGGAGTCATAAACAACATTATTATTATTTTCCTCTACTTCATAGTGGCAAAATTGACATAAATGTTTACTTTGCTCCATGTCTCGTAGCCAAAATCTACTATGAATATAATGTTTGCATGTGAAGTAGCAGTTCCACAGATGCACATGGAAATATTTTTTATAACTGTGACTATGGTGTTTGTTTCTATAACTAGATAACCTTTCTTCCTATGCTGTAATAGAATATAAAATTATGTATATAAAGTGCCCATTTCTGCTTAACGATCATCCTGTTGAGTTATTTTTGACTTAATGATTAGTTGCAGTAATTATTTGTAATATAAATTTCATATTCGT
The DNA here is from genome assembly GCA_030068355.1 of Notoglanidium maculatum. Classification (NCBI taxonomy): domain Eukaryota; kingdom Metazoa; phylum Chordata; class Actinopteri; order Siluriformes; family Auchenoglanididae; genus Notoglanidium; species Notoglanidium maculatum. The sequence continues at coordinate 2,316,813 of JAQQZX010000033.1, read as the reverse complement.
TAACTGTTAGAATAATTCATGAAGAGAAAAGTCCCGGGTTTGCACGAGGATTGTTCTCGAGCTTGGTCGCCATCTTGTGGTTGTCACTGGCCTTTCCATTACGTCCTACGTCATTCTTTACGTGATGACGCTAACACGTTACATACGGCTACTTCCGTTGTTTACTTGTCGCTGGTTGCAGAAGAGCCTGAATGTTTGTTATATTTTAATGTGTTCGCATGGGATACCTATTTTCGGGGAAATTAATCATTCACAATAGTCTTCAAAGCAGACTTCAGATGACTCTGGGCGCCTAAATTAAATTTTAGACGCTGGCTAACATCAGCTAGCTAGCCATTTGGCTCATTATCGTGTTTTTCTATTAAACTCGATCGGCTTGCATTTTTTTTTTTCGAATTAAATCCCATAGATTTGGCTTCTTATTAGCGTACTTCGTTTATTTTCTTCTTCAAGGATTTAGCTTTCTCAAAAACATGAATATTTTGCCGAAAAAGAGTTGGCACGTCCGCAACAAGGACAATGTCGCGCGCGTGCGTCGAGATGAACAGCGCGCGGCCGAGGAGGAGGAAGAAGTTCGGCGGCGCGCACAGCGCGCGGAGCAAGAGGTAACCATAGCAACCCCATCATACCGCTAAGACAAGATTAAAATTGAACACTAAAATTATTTATTTATTAGTATTATTTTATTCATTAGCAAAATATATGTACTTATAATTATTATATGCTTAATAACTTATTTTCTTTATATATTGAAAAAATATACATATTTATTTTTATATATATTTTAAAGAAATAATGTTTAAAGAATAAGTACAGTATCTCTTTTTAACCTAATATTGATTTTTTTTATAGTGTAATATTTTATTATATATAATTCCTATGGTTGTTTTTATAAGATTTGTTTACTTTTTTTTGCCTTTTTTATTATATAGTATTCCTATGTGGTTATGTACACACTCCTTCAGCTTCAATCATTCGGTAATTCAGGTTTGTTTGACTGTCGTTCAGGTGTGGAATAAAGTAAAAAGTTTAGCTAAGTCTAAAAATGTTTTTATATGTTTTATATTATAACTATTATTAGTAGTAGTAGCAGTAGCAATAGTAGTGGTAGTAATTCTGCTGCCGTGTGTTTTAACCTTTTCCTTTTCCTACATGTTTTCTCTGAAGGCTCGGACAGAGTACCTGCGGAGGAAATCCCGTGCGGCGCTCGAGCACACTGACGGACAGAAGGATGGAGGAGGGACGTGTGGAGAAACCGGTGCGACGGAGCATCTCAACCTGTTTCCTCTGGAGGACTCGTCAGAGAAGAAAGGCAACACCGAGTACCTCCGTGAGAAGAAAGAGGAGAAGGTGTGTAAACAGTCAATACAATTGCGGGAGTTGTGAGCAGGAGTGCGGTGTACACCTGCTTAACATAGAGCAGAAAACCAGGACCAAATCTTTCACACACATAAATAATGGCACCCACTCTATTATGTTGCCGCTGTAGACAGGTGTACTGCATTAGGAGTACTCGAAGCTTGTAACCTCTACAAGTGAAAAGAATGAGCTAAAGTGGAGGCAGTTAACTGCTGCATAGCGTCGTTATTCACAGTTCCGCAGTTCGGAACCAGTTGACGTGACATTTTCGCTCCCGAATGTAGCCCACTTCCTGTCTCTTTAATAGACGCGCATTAGATGAGTCACAATGACTAAGTATTCTTCCATGCCGCCTAATAATCCATTAATAATGCGGAATAAAACCCTAAACGTCAGTCAGAACAGAGCTGAGATGAATATGCGTGGCATTTCTATTTAATTGTTTAATAACCCATGGCCTGACAGAATAATCACTGTATGAGCACTTGAATCAGATTGCAGGATCTTTACGCGCATTCTGCCTATTAAACAATAACACATTGAAATGAAGAATAAAAAAAGAAATAAGACTTATTGTTTGTTGTCCTTTTGGCATTTCTGAAATACACACACCCCATCGCGAGGCTGATTGACTCATCATCTTTTGCTGGTCAATCAGGAGAAACAGGAGCGCGCTATTGGTCTGTTGGTGTCCCTTGGCCCCGCCCCTGGTACCGAGGCCACGCCCTGGTATCTGAAGGAGAGAGAAAGAGACAAAGATGAAGAGAAGGAGAAAGAAAGACAAGACAAAGGCAAAAGAAAATGTATAAGTGAGGAGGAGAAAGAGAAGAAAGACCGGAAGTTAAAGGTACTGTGAATCATAATAATAATATGTAATAGTACAGTATATACTGTGTGTGATCTGTCAATAATGTGTCCTGTATGAATGTGTCTTCTTGTGCCTGCGCAGGACCGTCTGGACCCTCTGAAGGACATGAAGAAAGCTCTGGCAGTGAAAGACAGGAAGGAGAAAAAACACAAGAAGAAGGAGAAGAGAGATAAAGGGGAGAAGGCGAGTGCAGGGAGGTGAGGGGATTCATTTCATTTTTCAGACAGATAGATGGACAGACAGACAGACAGTGATGGATAGATAATAGATGGACAGTCAGGTGAATGGATGCCGGATGCATACAGATGAATGGACACACAGACAGATGGATATTTTGATAAATAGATGTTTAGACAAATGTATGGGAAGATGTAACTAGACAGACAAAGGGAAAATAGATTGACGGGTAGATAACAGGATAGACTGATGGGCAGATAAATAGACAGGCAGATACACATGTGGATGGACAGACAAATAAAAGAAAGCAGGAGGAAAATTGAAGCGTTGCTAAACAAGCCCTGAGTAAAAATAATCGATCTGCTCTGCTGTTCAGCTCGATCGAGCGTCTGCGTGCGGAGCGACTCCAGAGGGAAGCGGAGGAGAGGAGACGAGCTCAGGCCCTGCTGGACCAGAAGAACGGAGTGGGCGGAGCCAAGGATGGACAGAAGGAGCCGGAGGAGAGAGAAAGGCCGTACAACAGTGCATACTTTCCTGAACTAGCACGCAAGAGACAAAGAAGAGACAGAGAGAAGGAAATCTATGACTTCCTGCATCCGAACTCCTAGACTGTCTTGTTCCGTTCAGACTGAAGTTCCGCCTCCTCCTGAACTCCTCACAGACTTTTTGCTCAAAGGAAAGTATGACGTCATCAAAAAAAAGTGCCATCCAAACGCAAACAGTCACAGAGACACAGGAACACACAATTTCTCACACACACACACTGTGTCCATGTCCCTGTATCTCATAAGTGTGTTTGTGTGTTCATGTGTTCTTTACTGGTGTTAAGTAAAGATTATTATTGATATTATTTCCTTGTGTGTTTATCAGGGGCCAAAATAAAATTTGTGGGTCCTACACAGTTTGAAGTCATGGTATTATCTGATCTTGCTTTGTGTTGAAAAAGAAACCCCAAAGATAACCGCTGACTTTGACTCCGTCGCTGTAATATTTATTTATAGTTATGTAAATGTCTTAAATGCGTTTCTCCCATGTTTTTTATATATATATATAAATGACCAAAAATGATAAAAGGCATACATTTAGCTATTCTATCTAAATAACGTACAATCAATCACGAGCCCCTTACTGAAAAATAAACATTTACCATTATTTCATGATTCATCACTGGAGGCATTACTGGAATTTTAACTTTTAAAATGTTCTAAAAAAAAAACCTTTCACGTCTTAAGATGTCCTGCCTTCATTGTCAAATTTCATTTTAAAATTTTCCCAAAAATATTAGGCCATTGAAAATCCTTTAACCCAACTAGCGCTCTCTTCTTATGCAAGCTCAATTTATTGTTATCCAGTTCCCTTTTATGCCCATGTATGTGATGGTATAACATTTGCTTTGAAATTGTATGGTATTATATTGAATATTATGAATCAAAAGCCTATTGTATAATGTCCTAGTGTTGTCAAATATCATCGCTATATGAATTTAAATGATATTAAATTATATCGTGAACGATTCAGCGGTATCGTCAAAAATCGAATCGTTTTCATAAGAATCGATTCATATCGTTCACGTATCGTGTGGAATCCGGATGTTTTTACTCTCCCTAGTAGGCTGTTTTTACAGAACCGTTGCTTTATCAGCGGCGCGCGCTGCCGGGTCAAATTTTAAACAGTCACTGCAATGAGCACGCGCCGTTGTTTGGAAGCACAAGGTCACGCGCTGCTTCATTTTACACATTTTTTAATGCCTATCAATAGCATTACAGACAAAGGCGTTAGTTACAGCACGCTGATTGTCCAGCTTGTCGGCGTGCTCGTTCTATTTTTTATTTATTTATTTTTTTTAAACATTTATATTTTGAACCTCGCGCACGGTGAACAATAACGGTCCTGTAGGAAAATAACGTGATAAATTCCAGCGGGTTTACGCACGCACGCACGCACGCAGACACGCACGCACGCGACAAGACGCGACCCCGAAGAACGTCTCGCGCGCGCGCCTCTCTAGACAGGCGGAGAATAACGGAAAATAACAGACATTAATAACAAAAAAAAAACCCACTATAACACTAAAATAAATGCGAGTCTGTGATAGAGAGGTGGTACTGAGAACAGAAGCCGAGCGGAGCTTTGCTATTTGGATTGTTATTTAATGTATATATTTAAAATGAGATAATTAAAGATGAAGGCGGGCATGGTGATGCTGAGGATGCTGGTGTCGTTAGGTTGAGAGGAGCACAAAAGAAAAACATCTCTCACTGACGGAGGAGGAGAAAAGGAAAAGATAAACAACACGCCGAAAGAAGAAAGAAAGAAGAGGAAGACAGCAGGCAGCGGCCCAGTCGCCGCTCGGATGCAGCCGCCATCGCCGCTATGCTAACACGGAGCTGGGTGATGCTGCTAGCGGGGCTCATGTCGGGCTTCTTCCCGGACAGCGCTCACGGAGCCCCGCAGCCAGAAGGTGAGACGGGTCGGTCAGAGTGGGGGTGGGCTGAATAGTGAGCAGGAAAAACATGCTTCAGACAACAGAAATACATTTGACTGTATTTGCGAAACAATAACATTTAGAGTACATTTCACAACAGTGATGAGCTTGTTGTTGTTGTTGTTGTTGTGCTAAAGATGCTCCATTAAGCTCCATTAGCTTTAGCTATAGGTTAAATAGGAAAAGGGCAGACATGTTGTGTAGCTCAGTCTGTATAATTTAGGCTAAACAGATATTATTATAATACAAATAACCTTAATTTATTTTTAAATAACCTTAATCTAAAAGATAATATCTATGATAATATGATAATATTTCCCCACAGTTATTAATGCTATATAAAGGCATTTTAGTTGTACAAAATGGTAAACTTAGACTATGATGCTGTGCTCGTATTTATTTATTTATTTATTTATATTGGGGGGGGTTTACTGTACCGCTGAAAACAGTACGCCGGTGCGCATGCGCACTGTGTGCCATTTTGGCATCCCCCCCCCCCGTTTTGTGTACATTCACCATTCAGGCATAATCATCATCATCATCATATTTATTTATTTATTTAAAAAAAAAAAAAAAACCGGTTGTGTTCACATTTATCTCGCACGTTTAAGACCTGATCCCTAACTGCAGACTGAGACAGATGTATTATTGAATAACGTGCCTTCTTTTAAACAGTGACAATTAATTTGTAAAAACCCCTGTTTTTGTCCCACCGCATCATATTGAACTTTGCCGATTTAAGCCCCGCCCACTTCACATAATGCCGTCACTGAAAATGATTTCTCACTATGATAAACAGTATATATTTGTATCAGATTTTTCTATTCATAAAGCCGTTTTTTCCCCCTCCAAATCAGTTTACATTTAGAACAAACCAAAAAAAGAAGTTTCTAAAATGATTTATGTTTGAATGAATAGTGGGAAACAATTACATAATTGTATAAATATATATATATTATAACAACCTGTCACAAGAAGGTTTACAAGAGAAAGCAAGAGTTTACAACATGGTTTCAAACATGGATTACAGGAGAACAAACTACATTCCTTGGATATATCAAGTTTGCAAATTTATGCGCATGGAATTCAGCGAAGCCTCATTTGCATAAACAAATGCAGGTTTTTCCAAAAGTTCCAATACAAAACAATAATACTTGAAATACTTGTTAGAAGATCAGCAAATAGCTGGTGATGATTTATTGTGATATCTATTGCTTTTTTTTTTGTCTCGCCGCAAAATGTGTTTATATATAGTCTACCTACCTATCTATCTATTAGACAGTACAGTTACACATGATTTGTATCATAGTTCAATATTTATTAATGAGTTTAAGTGAACACCTGAATTCGGATTCATCACAGAGGTCACTCGTGATGACTTGTGTGCTTTTCAGTGTGTGTTTATTTTAACCCCCATGCACCCTTCCCTTCTCTCTTCCACAGATGGTTCAGTCCACTCACACGAGCCAGTCGAGGT
>JAQQZX010000033.1:2294713-2310093 GCA_030068355.1 Notoglanidium maculatum | reverse complement strand
TTTATTTTAACCCCCATGCACCCTTCCCTTCTCTCTTCCACAGATGGTTCAGTCCACTCACACGAGCCAGTCGAGGTACTCATTAAAAAAACAAAAAGAAAAAAAGGCGTTTCCCCCTGCTCCCTTCTCACTTGGTATCTTCCCTAATCTGAGTGAATCTTTGGCTCTGTCCCAAACTCTAGTGTTTAGTACTAGTTAGTGCGGATACTAGAACTAGAACGCAAAGGCATATAAAGAAACCCGAGAGCACGTAGGGATCATTTTACTGGCAAGTCTAACGTGAATAAAATAAGTGAAAGAATAACGTAATAAAATAATCAAGTAAAGCGTAATATTAGCTTGTGTGAGACGCCAGCGTTTGGGACACAGCCGTCCGTTCTCCTCCCAGAGACAGGCCCGGTACCGACCCGATAGTGTCCCGCCCCTCTCAGTGACCACCACACAGACTGTCTGTCTCGTACGATGCCTTTTTTCCAGCTCCTTTACTTCCCTAATCTCTAACCTGCGATTTTTCCTCCTAACCTCCGGCTCCGTTCTGATCTCCTCCTCTTCTCCTTCCTTCTCTCACCAGCTCGCCAATGAGCGCACTTCATTGAGCACTTCCTGTCTTCTGTTCTGAACGTTAATGCTCAGTGCTAACCTCAACTCACCTCTCCCTTCTCAGTGACTTTTCCCAAAAAGGAATACATGCAACGTCTGTCTCTCTCTCTGATCTTTTTCTCTTCTTTCGTCTCATGCTCTGATTCGTCTCTCGAAAGTATTAGGATGGATATGTCTAATTCACTGCCATATCTGACTTCTCTATCTCTTCTTCCCTTCTCCTGCCCTCTTTCCTTTCTAATGTCCTTAATTTCTCCCCCCGTTTTTCATGTTTTTCTGTCTTCTGCCGTTGTTGCGTTCTTTTCCCTTCTCTCCTGTCTTTCTCCCCCATTGCATTGCTTTTTTTTTGTTTGCTTGTTTCGCTCTTTCTCTCTCCCTTTGTCTCTCTGTTGTCCTTGTCACAGTGTCTTTCTCGCGGGACGTGTCTCTCTCTCCTCCAGCCTACGTGGTCATCCTGGTCTCCTGCTCGGGCCTCGTCTCGTTCATCCTGCTGCTCCTCACCTGTCTGTGCTGTAAGAGAGGAAGCGTCGGCTTCAACGTGAGTCTCACGTGCACCTTTTCATAACTGAACGTTTTTACCATACGGCTTCATCATCAGGTCAGCTTCTCTCTCTTGATTTCTCCCTCTCTGTGTCTTTTTCTTACACTTTATGTCCCTGTCTGTCTCACTCTCTCTTTTGCCGTCTCCTTCTCTGTCTCTCTGTGACTTATTGCCTTCCCATCTCTATCTCACTCCATCCCCCCCTCTCTCTTTCTCTCTATCTGTCTCTGGTCAGGAGTTTGATAATGCTGATGGTGAAGAATGTTCCAGTCCCATTCCTGAGGACAGCGTGTCCTCGTGTGTGTCTCTGCCCGAGGTATACACACTTCCTCTGCGAGACAGAGCATGCACAGCGCTGCCTAATGGCACAGGTGAACACACACACACACACACACACACAAGCGCTCCCACGCCACGACAATACAATAATCACTATAGAATGCAACCTAACACACAGATTTATTCGCACAGGGTCGAGTACACAGTGTTTTCGCAGACACACTCTCAACTACCTGCAGGAGATCGGAAACGGCTGGTTTGGAAAGGTGCAAACTTGATCCTGATTATTTTTTTAATCACGTTATTCCTTGAATTATTTTACTGACTTAGAGAAAATTCCCATAGACATCTTAATGCATTCTCTCTCTTTCTCGTACCCTCCCCCTGCTCTTCAGGTGATCTTAGCCGAGGTGCTGTGTGACTGCAGCCCCTCCCAGGTGGTGGTTAAGGAGCTGAAGGTCAGCGCCAGTCCTCTGGAGCAGCGCAAGTTCCTGGCCGAGGCCGAGCCGTACAGGTGAGAAGAACACATGCGCGCTCCGCTGTTAATAAGGGGGTCAGGGTTCAAACCTGACGAAGCTAAACAGAAGGAAAATAGAAACGAAGACAGGACTAGGAAACGCGTAGCAAGAGCATATACAGTGTAAATAACAGAAACGAGTGAGGCGGACGAGCGAAAACAATCCTATAAGCACTTTCCTCCGAGCGTGTTATTCTACTCTGATCTTTTGATGAACGCAGTTCCGATGTCTTTCTGTTTGTTTTATCTGAACCATAAGTGCTCATGATTATTGGATATGTCTTGGGAGAACAATTGTGTTGTATTGTGTGTCATGTATTGTGATCCTGCTTATTCTAACACAATACCTTATCAGATTTCTATTATTGCACAATTACCGTCGATCATGTGAAAAGGTATACAGTGCCGTCTGAGTGTGTAAGATGTACCGAGTGCATTATCGGTATAACTGGGTTACTGAAGTGACCTATATACTGTACACATACTCTCTCTCTCTCTCTCTCTCCCTCCCCCGACTGTTTGTGTAATCATCACTTATATAATCACCTATATATAAACATGTGATTTTGAAAATGCATACTCTAAGAATGAAAGGAAAAAATCGGGTTTAACAAAGAATGCAAAACCAACCAAGACTACATGAAATAAATGTTTAAAGCTTTAATATTCTGCATAGTCTTTGTCCTTCCCAGCTTCAGTTACATCTCTCTGCCTCTGTCTCCCAGGAGTCTCCACCACCCCAACGTCCTGCAGTGTTTGGGTCAGTGCAGTGAGAGTATTCCTTATCTGCTGGTTATGGAGTTCTGCCAGCTGGTGAGAACGAAGATTCCGTCTCCTGTCTGTCTTTCCTTTCCGTTCTCATTGTACAAATTGTTGCACAACTCTTACATTCTGAAACCCAGCTTACGAAGGCCTGACTTGTTCTTCTCTATGTAAAATATAATGGCAGATGCAGAAAACCTTTAATGTAACTCGATGGAGAGCTGCTTGTACTCAAAGACGTCTCGAAGAGTCTTTGTTATCATCCAAGGGTTTTTTACCTTTCAAATCCCTTCTGCACCCAGGGCGATCTCAAGAGGTATTTGAGAGCTCAGAGGAAGTCGGACGGCATGACCCCTGACCTTTTGAACCGCGACCTTTTGACCTTGCAGCGAATGGCGTATGAGATCACGTCGGGTCTCTTACACCTTCACGAGAACAACTACATACACAGGTGAGTGAGCGTGAAAGGTTGAAACGTTCGTTTGTCTAATACAGGATTGTCACGGTGGCTCAGGAATATCACAGAATAGAGGATTTTTCCATGTTGTTTTTTTTATCGCAAGTTCAGACAGCATTGTTGATTTTATTGATGCTTTATAATGAAGTCGTGATCATGCCTAGCAGCGTTTCAGTAAGGTTTAGGGCGTAAAAGAAAAGGGAAGCTTTTTACATTTTACCTCTGCTTTTCTTTAGCGATCTGGCGCTGAGGAACTGCCTTCTTACCTCAGACTTGACGGTACGGATCGGAGACTACGGCCTCTCACACAACCACTACAAGGTACTGCAGGATAACCTTTTTTAGGTAACATGTTATTAATGCATTCTAAAAGTAACGTAAAAGGTCCGAACTTTTATTAAGGCATTTTTTAGGATTATTGTTAAGATATGATCTCATAGCAGGGGTCACAATGCCAAGAGGTCAGGCTAGCGTCAGCACCAGTGCTCCCAAAGAACTAAGAACTAGACCTTGATTACCCTTAAGGACCCAAATGTTAGTGAGTGTCTATGAAAGCTACGATGGACCAGCTTAGCAGGTGGACAAACACTGTGTCCAGAACACCTTACAATTACTGAAAGGACAAGGAAGAAGAGCAGGAAAACAGAGAGTTCAAATCTGGAAGGTAGAAACTACAACCAGCGGGCAAGGACAAGAGACAATGACTAAATGTCCCTGATTTTTTTTCTGATTCAAACAGGAGGACTATTATTTAACGCCAGATAAGCTGTGGATTCCTCTGCGTTGGATCGCGCCAGAGCTGCTGGAGGAGTTTAGAGGAGAATTAGTGGTTACAGACCAGACTAAGACCAGCAACGTGTGGTACGTACCGTTATTAGTACCACTGCGGGACCAACGCTGAGCAGATATTATTAGGTTGTGATCCATTCTTAGCACAACTGTAACACCGACATGGATGTAGCGCTTGAAAAGTGTTTGTCTTGTTGGTGTGCACTTAAGAGACTGTAACTCATCTCCGTCCTAGCTTTTTCGAATGTCAATTTTTGACCGTGTGACTGCTATTGGTTGAATTTTTTCTTTCTTTCTGGAATTACTGACGAGTTCAGTGGACGAATTTATACCGTACAGATTTTTGATTATAATGAAGTGACCAGAAGATGCCCGATTATGCTTTATTATACCAGGCTGTTGATCTCATGTTCTACATTAAATTATTACGATGACACTTTAAGCTGAACGCTGCATGCTTTTGATTGACAGGTCCTTAGGCGTGGTGATCTGGGAGCTGTTTGAATTCGGCGCACAGCCACATCGTCATTTAAGTGACGAAGAAGTTCTTACTTTTGTCATTAAGGAGAGACAGATTACTCTGGCTCAGCCCCGCCTCAAACTCTCCCACGCCGACTACTGGTCAGTTTCAATTTGCTCTTTCGTTACAGATGAATCCTTCTGCTGTATTCCCAATTTAGCAATGCAGGACACAAGGGATTAAATGTCTTTGGTCATAACTGCACAGTACTGAAGGTCTATCCACATCATTTTGTCTGTTTTTAGGTACGAGGTCATGCAGTCGTGCTGGCTTCCACCTCCCCAGCGTCCAACCGTCAACGAAATCTTCATCCTCCTTTCCTCTCTCCTGGCCGCAGAACAAGGAACGAGCAGGAGGAGTGTGGCAGAGGATGAGGACGAAGAAGAGTATGAGGAAGCACACGGCCGACGGAGGAGAGGAGAAAGCGAAGAGTCTTTCGAAAGGCGATGGGACTCACTTCGCCCCAGTGCTTTTCAGTCAGCTGCAGGTGAACGACACAAAGAGAGAGGATACAGCAGAGAGGACGGTAACTCCTTCCCTCTTCTGGATCCCGTGAATTCGATCCCTCCTTCGTCACATGAGCTTGACGACATCCTGACAGTCACCGAGACTAGCAAAGGATTGAATTTTGAATATTTCTGGGAAAAAGCACATGGAAGGAGGGGTTATAAACCGCTTCCTCCTCCTCAGCCAATACCAACACCCGTCTCTGGTCATCGACAGTCCTTGGACACGCCCACAGTCGTGCCTGTGATTAGCGCGCGTAGTCCTTCGTTAGCCAGCGAGTACTACATACGCCTAGAGGAACACACTTCACAGGACAAATCCACTAATCTTAAAGGGAAATCATCTTCATCGCGAACAGATTCGGCTGGTCCTGGCGATTTGGAGTTAGTAGAGATTAGTAGTGGGACGCTCGGTAAGGCAAAGTCTACTTACCAAAACAACGTTGGACAAGGTGCCTCTCAGACACTCCAGACTGTGAGATCCAGTGAAGTCCAAGTCCTGGTGCCAAACACAGGTCTGGTAGAGTTCAGTAAAGAAAGTTGTAACAGAGTGACCGATTATGCAGTAGTCGACATCGGAGATGTAAAAAGAGACCCGAACCTGAGACGCTCTGGATCCGTAACTTCCCAAGTACCAATCCTTCCACCAAAACCTCGCTCAATGTCCATGTCTTCAGGCAGCAATCTACTCTCTCGGCCCCTACCTGTTCCTCCACCTATGTACGCCCGGTCGTATGGCCTGAGTCACTACCCTGCACCCTCTTATCCCATTAGCAAATCAGAGACGTCAGATTCCTTGTTCATGAGCAGCTGTTCAACCTCAAAAGCCAACTTTGATCATCTGGGTTTCAGTCGGACGCACCAGAGGCTGCCTCCTTCTCCGTCACATTCTCCATCCATTCCTCCATCCTTCGCTGGACACTCCATATTTCCTCCACCTCAGAGTTGCCCTCCACCCCTTCCTCCCCACTACAGACACCAAAAGGATCCCTTTCACAGTTATGCAGGTGAAACATTCCCCAGACATAACAATCCTGCGGTGCACTTAGAAAGAGACCCATTAAGCTGTGACTATTCTGAGAAGCGGACTGCTGACAGGAGCATGACGTGTTCGCAGTCATTGCACAACTCAACCTACGCAAAGGACGAGTCCCCAGGAGGCAGAGAATCACCCTATTCCAAAGTGTTTAGCTCGGAGTCGATTCCAGAAATTGAGAGAAAGTCCTCCTCAAGCACAACATACTCAGAAGATGACTATAATTCCCCCTTTGTATCTCCAAGCAGACTCAGCAGTGGTACTATCATTGAACACATCAGCTTGGTTGATGACCCAGATCCTGCTACAGCGGAACTGTTCTCCAGAGGAATGAAACGTACCCAATCACGTCTTGACACAATTCTTCCGGCTCTCTGGAAGGAGGAGGATGCAGAGATGCATCGCGAGCGAGTTGCGGCGGCTAAGAAGTCACCAATACACCTGTTCCTAACGGAAATCTCCAACGAACCTTCGGACTCTAACGTGAGGGAAACCTCATGGGGCAGGGATAACGACAAGGACAGTGGATTTAAAGGGATGCGGCGTTCCCAATCCCTCCTCGCCGAACTTGACTCAGCCACAAAAGCATGGGCTACTGATAAAACCACAGAAGATGATGGTATTAAAAAGAGGGATTTGTTCCTCACTGAGATTGACACTGCAATGTCGGATTGTGAAGACGTATACGATGGCGATGGCGGCATCCCAGTATCACGCTTTGGGACCACACCCTTCCCCTTTGCACGTCCCGAAGACTTGTCCACATATGCTGAAGCAGAAGATGCTTTTACACAAGGAATGAAGAGATCTCAGTCTCTACTGTCTGAGATAAACACTGGGAATGTGGAGTCAATGAAAGAAGACATGACCAGAGAGGAGTTTCTAAAGGAGATCCAATCAGCTGAGACGTTTCTCACTGAGATAATAACAAGACAAAGCGAACAAGAAGAAAGTCCATCACCTGTAGCAATATCACCCGTATACGAGTCCGTGTGCATTGACCCAACATCCTCCCTAACAATAAAATTTGAATCATTAGTTACGCCTTTAAGTGACACGAAAGAAGCGATTTATGCCCAAGTTACAAAGCGAGCAAAAAGAAGTGAAATAAAAGTTGCGGTGCGTCCCGAAATGCCCGTTCTGCAAATAGCATCAGAACTACAAAGCCTCAAAAAAGAGTCAAATTTATCCACTGATTCCTATCTAGCCAAAGAAGAATCAGATTTAAAGCCCCAAAGCCCTGCTGATTTTGTTCATTCAGGCATCCTGCCTAAAGCAGGGCTTTTAATGGACCAGACATCTCCTGTGGTAACAGAGAGAACAGATGCTGAGGTGACTGACAGTGAAAAGGAAGAACCTCTCCATAAGGTAAGCTTAGAACTACAGAGAGGGTCAGGAGTCCAGAGTTTGTCACAGGATATCACAGGTAAGGACGTACCAGAAGCTAGCGATACGAGTGTATTGACAGACAAACCTGAGAGCGTTGGTAAGGTTGTCGAGGGAATCCTTGTGCAGGACCCACTATTGTTCAGAGCAGAAGCAAGGGATGGCTCATTGGAAAGTTCAGAACACGTTCTTGGTGTAAAAGAGTCTACGTATGTAGATATTCCCGATCCTGCCATATTGTCAGATACCACTGCCTCCACAACTGAACAAGATTGTGACCGAGTTATTCAAAGTTGTAAAAGCCGAGAATCACCTCAGGTCTCCCAAAAGGATCCATTGCTTTCCTCCTGTGAGCAAGCTACTTTGTCTGACACAGATTTTAATATAAGCACCAGACATGATGCTAAAGTAGACACCCTAAACGAGTGCATCAGAAAAACTGACTCTATGTTTTCTCTTGGTGAAGCAAGTACGGATGTGTTACCGCTGTCCTTTGCAAGGGAACCAAACTCTGAACAATCCCTGTCCACTATGACACCCACAGACTCAACAATGTCACCTCTTACCTCTAGCTCTATGGACTGCCTCACCCCTGGAGACACATGGGTTAGTGGCGGAGGCACTGGGTGGAGGATCTTGGGTACTGAAACCCCCTATCGAGATTCTGCCTACTTTTCAGACAGCGACTGGGATGGTGGGGAAGGTTTGCCCAGAAGGGGTTCCGATGGACTGAGTTCTTCTCGCCCAGGCAGTGGTCGAGCAGGCGAGAGAGGAACACTGATGGGAATTGAAGAAAAGACTGAAGCAGAGGACGATGTTCAGGATGGCAAAGCAGTTAAAATATCACTTGATGCCATAGTGGGTTCAATGAAAAGCATTATTGAAATGAGTCCTAAACATGGTAGCGATGGTACTTTGCTTCCAGGTGTCGAGACTTCTGAGGTCTCAAAAACTGGAAACAATGCTATCGATGAGTTGTTTTGTGTTATTCAGGATCCACCACTTAAAGCTTACCCGTGCACAGATGCCTCCAAGTTTACTTTTCAGATATCTTCTGTCACTGATTTAAGTGAAGAAAAAGAGGTTCACAACAAGGACTTGCTCTCCAAAACAATAGTAGTAGCTGTAGAAAAGGTCCAGAAGCCAAACGTTGTGGAGGAACTTCTTGAAACTCAGGCTTATTTGAAAAGAAATGCATATGAATTGAAGTACACTTCAAAAGGTGAAGAAATTCAGAAGGAAGAACTTATGTCAGGAAAGCATATGCTGGATATACAAAACAGTGATGCCAATGAATTGGGCTTGAGAAACCTTACTTTTACAGAAAAAATGGAAGAGCAAGCAAAGGCAAGGTCAGAAGCCGAAAGCCATTTAAGTGAAACTGAGCTCTGCTTCACAACGAAGAAATCTCCGAACACCGGACAGGAGCAGGAACACCTGAAAGATCTTCCAGAAAGGGAACGTTTTGATGACTTTGGGGAGGATGCCTCAAATGAACCAAATGTAAAAGCAGAGGATTTACGGATGGCTCTTGAAGAGCCTGGTCCCACAAACACGTCTCTGAAGGAAACAGTTATTTGTCATCAGCTCCAGCAAGATGATCAAATCTGGACAGCAGAAAATGACCAGTGGGCATCACCTGAAAAGAACATGTGGGTTTCCACTGAAAATGACAGGAGGGCAGCTGATGAAAATGACCATTGGGAATCAACTAAAATAGACCAGTGGCCATCAGCTGAAAGTGACCAGTGGCCATCAGCTGAAAGTGACCAGAGGGTATCAACTGAAAATGACCAATGGGCATCGGATGAAAACGACCCTTCAGCATCACCTAAGAGATCTGAAAAAGAACTAGCGTCAGAATTCTTTCCAGGTTTAGGACAAAACAAGTGCACGGAGGACCAGATATTTGGCACGAGTCATGAATTCTGGGAAACAGAAAATGATGAACTAGCGAAGAGTGAGCCTCATCCCACCATTATGGAGACACATGAAAGTACTGGCACTGATGAAAAGCAAAAACATCACGAACACCAACCATCGTTTTCCAGTTGGCTCGCAGAAAATCCGCAGAAGTCGGACATTGACCAGGAAGAAAATAACGAGAATCCTGATGTGGAACTTGGAGAACCAGAACATGATGTGAACTTAAAAGTGGAAGTGGATAATCTGGAGAATCCAGAGCAAGAGCTTCTCACTCACTGTAATGGTGTTGGAAGGAGAAGCTCCAGTGATTGCCAGGTGTACATCCAAAATGAGGTAGAAGATGAATTTCCAGGAGGTGAAGGAACCCAAATCTTTAGCAGCCTACAGAACATCCTTGACATAAAGAACGAGGCTGGGGAAAGAGAACACCATTTTGCTGAATCGGGAAGGTTTGATGGCATGAAGATACGGACTGAGACTCATACCAATCACAACAATAACTGGGTCACGGCAACATCTGAAACTGACGAGGTCCAGGCCACAAATAATATCGTTATTAAACCTCACTTAACTTCAGCACACCAAGAAGCATTCTTTAGCCAGGATGTTGAAAGTAATCACTGCCAAACATCAAACCGGGAGACAGGTGAGGATATAATTTTTGAAAAAGACAGGGCAGATTCTCCGTCTTGTCCCAATCTCACTGTTAATGCAGAAACTGAACCTTGCACAATCCACAGCAGCAGCATTCAGTGCTGCTCTCCTGCCTTAATGTCTATGGAGATCTCGGACTGTGACTCTTCCCAGCATGCAGAAGTGAGCGATTGCCAAGGCCCAAACAATTTCCCAAACACAGTGCACCATATAGAGATCAAGTCTGGTCCAACTGACGAACCCTGGACGGATATCTCAGACCACGAGAGTCTACTGGTCTTCTCTAACGATGCCGATTTCTTTAACTTATCCACGGCTGAATGCTCAACCAGCACCCACAGCAAAGGAATTACCGCAAATTTGGGTCAAAAACCGTCACTGATTTCTGAAAATCAGACCCACCTGGTGTCCGATTGCATAAATGAGGATGAAATGAGGAACAGCAAGTCTCACTCAGTGATCTCCCAGAGCTCCTTGAACTCCATCCCGGAATTGCTCATCTCAGAGTGGAAGGATTTGGATGAGGAGAATCTGGAGGATTTCGAAAAGCTGGAGAAGTTGTGCTGCATTTCTGGAGATGAAGATATTCTAGGAGACCTCTTGCTAGGAAACTTAGAACTACTAGAATCCTTGAAGAAGAATCATCAGTCTTTGCCCAGTGCCAAAGACAGCCAAGGGAACTCTGGGATTTCAGATGGCAAGACAAGAGTTGAGCTGAGCGAGGAGGTTCAGGGAATCGAGGACATTTCCGTAGACAAATTGCAAAGCTTGGAAGAAAACGAGCTTTTAGTGGAAAAGAAGGAGGGTGCGAACATCTCACCTGCACTTTCGCCAGGTCAATTAAGCGACGGCGCCAAAGGTCAGCGATTGCTGTCGCAAATGCCAGCTAGAAATGGGCTGATGATGCAGGTAAGGCATGCATTAGAAATACATTTAGTCCCCTCCCCCTTTTTTTTAAATGTCAGGTTGTAATGTATTGAACGCCATAAGACATATTGATCCTTACTCGCACCCTTTGCACTTTTTTAAGGTTTGTGAAGAAAAACTGCAGTACTCCCTCAGTGAGAATGTTCAGACCAACGTGCTATGGGGATCCACCATTACTGACAGCGTCATTCTGCGTCCTTGGGCAGAAACCAGCGCCGGCACCGCCACTGCCACTGATGCTGCCTGTGAAGAAGCCTCAATGGGAACTGAGAGGTTTGTCATGTACACATGTGCACTGAAGCTTGCGAATCACCTTGATGTGCAATTCCTAAATGTACCGTTATTTAAGCATCTCTTCTTGTACTGAATGAGAAGTTCTGATTGTGTATTAAAGTTCATGTACACAGAAATTACTCTGGCAGTTTTCTCTACACCAAAGCTGTCAGGCATCCCAGTGTTTTATGAAGGTACATTATTTGGATTTGATTTGTCTCTGCAGTAAAGACGAAGCAGTCCCAGTTTTACCTAAAAGTAAAGACGCTGACGTGGAAACGGGGACACAGAAAATGATGGAGAAGGCTGAAGTCACACCTGATCCACCTGCCGCTAACCAAGCTATGAAAGGTACACCAGCTAATGTAGCCAAAACATAATGGATGTCTCGGATGTCCAGACATGCTGAAGACATGGTTTACACTTACTCTCATCTCTAAGTGAACATTAGAGCTTGTAGCTGAGCACTGGAACGGTGTTGAGACTGCCATCTTGGACCTTTAAGGAATAAAGCCCTTCATGCTGTTATAAAGAGAATAATATGAGTTGGGTTTTTTTTTTTTAAATAATGAGTTTTTCTCATATACCACAGCAATTTGTCAACACTAATATATTCTTATTCATTAAAGAAAGGCATGTCATGCTGTTTATCCATTTATAGTTACATAAAGAGGTTATATTGATATTTATCCTGGGAAAGTCGATTTTCTGGGCTCTTTATTCAGCGTATGAAAACGACCTGTACGTTTAGTTTAGGCCTCCGACGTTGCGAGACAAAACAGGGACAGAAACCGATGACTGAAGACGTAAGTGGTGTTACTCCAGTTCTGTACCGGATGAGTCCCAACATCATTTGTGGAATTCCACGTCAGCAGTAACTTCTGTTTTACCATTTTTCTTTTCCACTCACACTTCTTCTCTTCTTCTGTTATCATGTCATCATCCTCTTTTCCAGCTAAACTGGCCCGCCTTTCCCTCTCTCTCCCCCCACTGCCTCTCTCGCTTCCTCTCTCTCCTGGTTCCAAAGGATTCTGGGAAGGAGGGGAAAACAGAATCGGCCGGAGACGGGGTTTCGCAACGGGATGCGATCCTGAAGAGGACGAGGAAGACGAAGAGCAGGACGACGAGGCTTCTCGGAAGGTCATCGTCGTCACGGAGACCGACGTTCACAAGCGAGTAGGGCTGCGGAGTTTGCTGAAATCGCCGAAGGAACCCGTCGACAAAGAAAACCGCGACCACGGGAGGAACGTGTCCTTTTTTGACGATGTCACTGTCTATCTGTTTGATCAGGTAGACTGCCGAATGCATTCCTAAATGTCTATCAGCGTGCGTGGATCTGTATTCCCTGGCCAATCACCTGTGAATGTGTTTCTCCGACAGGAAACGCCAACCAATGAGCTGAGCTCCAGCTCTGCCCCTACAAGTCCGTCTCCTCTCGGGAAGCCCGCCCACTTTGACGAACACGGTTGGTATATTCAGTCCAGTCACGTAATCATATAATAAAATATATTATAAATTATATGCAGGTTTTGTGAGGAATAATGTAAAGATATCTTTAAAATACAATTTTATTTCCCCCCTGCAGGAGCGAGCGGGCACAAAGCCAGCAAGAACAAAGAGCACGCGAAGTCGAAATCCGCACTGAGCTCATCAGCATCATCGCGCTTCACCGTCAGTCCGGCCGATGACCCCCATTTAGTCTGACACGCTCTGATGCACACACACACGCACTCACACACACGCACGCACACCCTAAGGAAATATGTAGCGCTCTGGAGTGACGCTCGTCACCCGGAGGTTATTTTTTTAAACTCAGACTCCTGGGTTTTTTTTCGAGGCTGGAGAAAAAAAAATTCAGGAACTTGTGTCTAATCTGAAACGGAGTTCACGGCTATGCAATAGGAGTCTCGTTACGGTCGTACCAGCTTCACCGCTCTATTTTCATGGCTTCTTAAAGTACATTTGTATTCTGTATTCAGAAGGGAAGCACTTTCTTCGACCAGTACCTGTCTGTCTGTGAGCTTAAATAGAAGCGTTAGGCGTGTGCTGACGTTACGGGTCACGATATCGTCGCCGCGACAGGGGAGCTAGCAGAGAGATAACGTGGACATTTTTTTACACAGATGAGAAGCGAAGTTTTCAAGAAGGAGGCTCTTCGGTTTTTCCCCTTAATAGGTCAGGCTTTTTTAATCAGATGGATGGATAAAAAATATGATTCACCACATTAACCATATTAGTGTGTGATCACGAGACGAAATGCTAACGGTATTCGGTAAGCTTCCACGATGGCAGCGTCAGCGATACATCACGAGATATCGTCCACCTGATTATCGGCACACGCCTGACAATAAATGTAAACCTGTTCTCGTTGCAGTTGAGGTGAACCCGAAGCCTCTGTATCTACCAGTGCAGTGCTCTTTTAGTCTTTGTACAAATGAATAGTGACATTATGACATTGTACAAACTCATTTTAGGATTGATTTCACCTTTATTCTTAGATTGCACGCAAAAAAAATTAAAAATAAATAAAAATACTGCTACCTGTCTAAATTATGTTTTATACCGTGTTTTTAATTGCGAAATGTTATTTATTTACTCGATCGTTTATTCGCCCGTTTATTTCATTCATTTATTTACCCCAAAAAATTGCACATTTACTTTGTCTTGGATGTTATGCATTATTTTAATCAGGTGCTACATGCGTCAAAAGCCACATTATTCCGCCTCCATAAGCTCTGCGATATTTTATATTATTTGCCTACTTATTTACCTAGATGTTAGTCTGTATCGATTTGTCGCTTTAGCACGTCTGTCTGTAAATGTTATTTTGAAGTGTGTTCGACACATCCTTTACATCAGTTACGTTTAAAAGCAATTTAAAAAAAAAAAAAAACAAATCGCCGGAAAACACGGCCGTTAGTTAGCGACACGCTGATTCATATTTAATTTGATAAATCAGTGTCCGAGGTAAAACCAGCTCATTTGTAAAAGTGGATTTCAGCAACCGTTTGTTTCATTGCGAGGTTTCTTAAGGATTATTCTGGGGAGGAAAAAAAAAAAAAAGGAAACTGTGAAACGTTTAATGAACTGTTTGATGAAAATAAATTGTATTGGCTTATAAAACCCTGGTGTGTTTGCGTTTATTTAAAATGGAAATGTCACTTACTTTTGCAATATTAGGCAGGTGCTCTTAATGTTACGGCTTATATTTTGGTTAAAAGCATCATTTCCCAGAAGACCGCGCGATTACCTGCTCTATAAGTGACGTATTTCCTGTGCGACTGCTGCAGCGCTGTTAAAACGTTTGTTTGCGAATGGTTGTTGCTGTATTTCCTCCTTTAAGTGTTTAATTCTTGTTATTCATTGGACACATTTGCATATATACAAGACACTAGAGACGGCTTTACGAGGTAAGCTTACTGGAATTAATTATTAAATAAAATAAAGCTCAATTTTCTTCCCACGTTGCTAGCTCACTTAGCTGACTTAGCTGATTAATTCCTGTTTGATGTTTGGCGAGCTAATGCAACCATGACAATGTCATTTTGTTTAACATGGGCGCTTATATAAAGTAATTAGTTTAGTTCTAGCTAGCTGTAAGTCAACATTTACGTCACATTTATTTATTGTCCTGTTACTGTTGCGCTCGTGGTCGAAGTGTGAGGATTTGAACTTAGCTTTACAGCGAACAAACATTCTCTCATTTCTTTCGCAGATGTCTTTAGCAGACGAGCTCTTGGCTGATTTGGAGGAAGCCAGAGAGGAAGGAGAGGATGGGCTGTATCCGGGTGAAGAAGAAGACCAGAGCGATGGAGAAATTGCAGACCGAGAGGGACATGCAGGACTGGAGGACATTCCAGAGGAGATGGAGACGGACTACAGCAGCACGGAGTGTGTGACCTCTATAGCAAAACTGCGTAACAGTAAATCAGTGAGTGTCACGTTAACACACGCCTCTGCGAGAGCTCGAGGCCGGGTGAAGGACGGGACCACTGGTGGAGAGGAAGGTGGAGGCACAGATAGACAGGAAGGCAGGTAGCTGGACAGACAGGTGGACAGGAAGACAGACAGGCAGGGAGGTGGACAAATGGACAGACAGGCAGGCAGGGAGGTGGACAAATGGACAGACAGGCAGGCAGGGAGGTGGACAAATGGACGGACGGGCAGGCAGGGAGGTGGACAAATGGACGGACGGGCAGGCAGGGAG
>JAQQZX010000033.1:2266405-2294613 GCA_030068355.1 Notoglanidium maculatum | reverse complement strand
CAAATGGACGGACGGGCAGGCAGGGAGGTGGACAAATGGACGGACGGGCAGGCAGGGAGGTGGACAAATGGACGGACGGGCAGGCAGGGAGGTGGACAAATGGACGGACAGGCAGGCGCCTATGTGGTGAAAAAGCCAGGCGGATGTGCAGGTAGGTGGATGGACAGACTTGCAGGTAAAAAGACAGACGGGTGGAGTGACCCGACCTCTCTCAGAGTGACGGGTTTACTGTTGTTTTACTAATCCAGTTGCTCTTTAACACTTTGTGAATTGTTAAACTGTGTGTGTGTGTTTAGTTTTCTGAGATCACGGATAAGATTGCGCAGTACGTAGAGAACCCACGCAAAAACGCAGACGGTAAGTGAACAGTCCCGGATAACTGCGATGTTTATTGCCGGTGAGTGTGTAGTGACATCAGTCTGGTGTTGAGACACACCTGTGTACTGCGTCTGGCACTGATCTGCGTTCTCTCTCTCTCTCAGTTTCCGGGCCGGTGGAGGCCGATCCCGAGTACCGGCTCATCGTGGCCGCCAACAACCTCACAGTGGAGATCGATAATGAACTGAGTGAGTTTCCCAAATCCTCTGCGTTTTCTCGCCTCGGGTCGTCTCTTTGAGTTGTACAGGTCAAAATAATTGTTCGGCCTCCCTCTCACCTCGTTACACTCGTTAGTCTAGTGCATTTAACTGGAGTCTGAGTCAACACTGTACTGGGGAGTGCCCATGGAAGTGCGTAGGGGGATATTGGAACACAGCCCAGGACAACAGGATGGGACAAATATGGTTTATAAATGTAGATCACAAATGGTTTTGTTTTTTTTGTTTTTTTTTTTGTTTTGTTTTTTAGATATTATTCATAAGTTTGTGCGTGATAAATACTCCAAGAGGTTCCCGGAGCTGGAGTCGTTGGTGCCGAACACGCTGGATTACATCAGGACTGTCAAGGTCACCTTTTTTCCTTTTTTTTTTTTATTAAGTGTAATTGATAAACTTTCTTTTTTTTTTGCTACACTTGCTCAGTCCTGAATTGCTTTAGATCAGTTCAAAGCATCGTATTATCAGGATATTGGTGGAATGTAAAGTGTGTGTGTGTGTGTGTGTGTGTGTGTGTAGGAGCTGGGGAACAACCTGGACAAGTGTAAGAACAATGAAACGCTGCAGCAGATTCTGACCAACGCCACCATCATGGTGGTCAGTGTTACCGCTTCCACCACACAGGGGTGAGCGCACACGCACGCGCGCACACATTTAACGTACCCGGGTTAGTCGAATCGCGTTTTCCAGTAGCAGCGTGCTAATTTGTGCGAACGTTGTCGTTTCTAGCGTGCTACTGGCAGAGGACGAGCTTCTGCGGCTGGTGGAGGCGTGCGACATGGCACTTGAGCTCAACCAATCAAAACACAGGATCTACGAATACGTCGAGTCGAGGATGTCCTTCATCGCTCCTAATCTGTCCATCATCGTCGGAGCCTCGACGGCCGCCAAGCTCATGGGTCATAAACGTCTTCAGTTAAACCTTTAAAGAAAGTTTTTACATTTTGTATGTATTTTTAAAAAAAATTTTTTTATATATATATAACAGGAGTCGCCGGCGGCCTGACGAACCTGTCCAAGATGCCGGCGTGTAACCTAATGCTGTTGGGAGCGCAGAAGAGAACGCTGTCTGGCTTCAGCAGCACCTCACTGCTCCCTCACACAGGCTACATCTACCACTGCGACGTCGTGCAGTCCCTGCCTCCAGTTAGTACACGCGCATGCACACAGGCCCAGGTCACATCTCGACAAGCTGTGTCATTTTATGATCTGTTGTGATTAAATAATCAGGTGTGTGTGTAGGATCTGAGGAGGAAGGCAGCACGTCTAGTCTCAGCCAAGTGCACACTTGCCGCTCGTGTGGACAGCTTTCATGAGAGTGCAGTTGGCAAGGTGGGGAGCGTGTGCGCACACACACACTCGCAGTGGCTCGCTTAAAGATCATGTTAAAATTAGTGTGTGTGTGTGTGTGTAGGTTGGTTATGAACTGAAGGAGGAGATTGAGCGTAAATTTGATAAGTGGCAGGAGCCGCCGCCCGTCAAGCAGGTGAAGCCCCTCCCCGCCCCGCTCGACGCTCCGAGGACCAAGAGAGGAGGCAGAAGGTGTGCGTGTGCATGTGCGTGTATACATCTGTATCTGGTGCCACTTGCAAACACTGTTTATTTTCAGGTACCGTAAGATGAAGGAGCGGTTGGGACTCACGGAGATCAGAAAACACGCAAACCGAATGACCTTCGCCGAGGTGAAACACGCGCACGTGCACACACGCAGCCTTTCCAACGAGTAATTAAGTAAAGACGTGTGTAAATTCGATAACTCCACCATACACACACTCAGACTTTAGACGTGCGAACACCATCAGCTTCCTAAAGTTACAGGCACGTTTACACCGTAGTCACACACTAACACACTAGACTCGTGCTAATGCCATAGACCGAGACTAATACTACGCCATAGCTATTATCAGATAAATTAGTTCTTATTCCGCTGGATAAATCAGGCCTGTTATCTGTACAATATAATGTTCATGAGTTAGTTTCAGTTTTTAACGCTTCCGTGTAACGCCTTGCGTCTCAGATTGAAGATGACGCATATCAGGAGGATCTGGGCTTCAGCCTGGGGCAGCTGGGCAAGTCGGGCAGCGGCAGGGTGAGACAGGTGCAGGTTAACGACGCCACAAAAGCGCGCATCTCCAAATCCCTGCAGGTACGACCCAACACACACACACAGTGCCTTAGCACACTGATCCCGAACATACGATATTTAAACTGTTTCTTGTATGGCACCAACTATTAGTTTAAATTTTGACTATAAGCTTAAGCCATATATTTCCTGTTGCCTAGCAACAGTGTTTATCAGCTTTAAACCCTTGAAGGTGTTCTCGAAGTTGTTTTTGAAGCGTTATTATTGTGTTGATGCATGACTGTGTGTGTGTGTGTGTGTGTGTGTGTGTGTGTGTAGCGGACCTTGCAGAAGCAGAGCATGACGTATGGAGGGAAGTCCACCGTCAGAGACCGGTCTTCAGGAACAAGCTCCAGTGTGGCATTCACTCCATTACAGGTACACACACACACACACACACACACACACACATAGCTAGGGTTCATCTTGCAATTTGAGACCTATTTGGAAATAAAAGCAAGTTGCCATGGTTACTGGGTTACTCGCTTATTTGGTCAATTGGATAATTAGAACTTTAGATCCTTTATGTGGTTTAGGAAGCAGCCATGTTCATCCGTAAGGGTAAGGCGCTAGCTCACATAAGTTAGCTGGTGTGTGTTCATTTCAACACACTTGCGCTTGCTAGTAAACGGTGGATACTGGATGCAGTCGTGGATAACCTGCGTTGTTTTGTTTTTTTCCCCCCCCACAGGGTTTGGAGATCGTCAATCCGCAGGCCGCAGAAAAGAAGGTGACCGAAGCCAACCAGAAATATTTCTCTAACATGGCCGAGTTCCTCAAGGTCAAGAAAGAGGGAGGAGCCAAAGCGTGAGCCTGAAACACACAGACAAACAGACACTCGCTCTGGATAAAGACTTTTCCTTCACGTGTGTCAAGATGTTCACTGTATATTGTTTTCTTTTTCAAAGTTCATTTGCAATCACTTTGGATTTTTAAAAATAAATGTGAAAGGGATTAAAGTGTTGTGGAAATATCAGAATTCTTTCTTCCGTGCCTAAAGGTTACAAGTTATGAACTTAAGATTGTAGTGAGTATTAAATTGCTTGTATTTCCAAAAAAAAAAAAAACAAATCTGGAAGGACAGAAAGCACGATGTGTCTGGTTCATAAAAGTATTTTATTGAAATTGTACACTTGTTTTTTTTGTTGTTTTTTTTTGTTTAGTTTTTGTTTTTTTTCTCCACTTTCAGCCCTGCTAAAGGCCATGAAATTAATTTATACATCACTTACTGTAGGAGAAAAATTCACAAATCAGCTGCACTTTCAGTCCATTTGCTGGAAAAAAAAAAAAAAAATTCTCTTTTCAAAGTCTGGATGTTGTCGTCATTTTAGCCTTCGATGTTTATTTATTTTTCCCTTCTAAAATAAGAAAGGAAAAGTGATGTGTTAAAGGGGTATTTTATATACTAACGCAATAACTAGAAACCGGGATTAGTTTAGTGACCCAATCAGAGAATATGTAAAGGACGTCTGGAGCTAGAAATAGCCAAAAAAAAGCCACGACATATAAACGTTAACGCATCTCTTGAATACTTTTTTTTTTTAATAATTTTTTTTTATTAGAGAATTCTTTTCACTCACGTCATTGTTAAACGGACACCGGCGTCCCGTGCGTGTAAACCTTCCTGCACACACTCGAGATAAAGATGCTACAAAAAAAACGAGGACGGCCAGTACTAGTAATAATAACAATCATCATCATTATCATGATGACGCCGTTTCGGTGACGCAGGCCGAGAAGAGTTCAATTGCATAGCAATTTAATGTGTCCACTCGTTTTCCGTCTTGCCTTCTGTCTGTCTGTCCCGAACGTGTCTGAGCTCCGAATTTTGTTTCGCTTTTGTTGAATACTGGCTACTGCGGCGCGAAGAAATGATCTGTTACGTATCAGAAAGCATCTGTGTATTTGTGCTGGTATGGATTGTGTGGTCCGGCATGAAAGCCTGTAAGGTCATTCTGCACCTGCACCTCGGTGGATCATGCGATAATTCATCAATACATCTTTCCACCTTCGGTGACTTGTGAACGCACCCTGGATGGGACTCGTTTACAACCAGGGGCGATTTAACGTCTCCGGTCCACCTGGCACGTTCTCTGCTGGAGGAAACCGGAGAACCTGGAGCAGAACGGCACGGACACGTAGAGGACACGCTAAACTCCGGCGTTTTGAGGTCATATTTCAGTTTGTTAGCCAGGCTGATGGTCTGATATATTTTTCGAATGCGCTTTGCATTATGGGACAGGATTGAGGGTCATCATCATACATTCATGTACAGGTGATCCGCGCACATCCGTTTTATGTTTCTGGTCTTAAATCCTATATATTTGTGCTACCTGATTGAGTCCTATGGATTACATTAACTTTAATGCGTGGGCGTGGCTATTGCACTTTCTGGTCCTTGCCCTTTTCCAATAGGTGAAATATGGAATATATTCTAAGGCTTTGTAAACCTTAAGAGTAAAATATGCTCAGTTTGGACGTGAGCCGGGTGCTGAATGACGTCACAGCATGTCGTGAGACTCGTTTCATGAAGCACAAACAAACAGTAATGCTTTTCATTTCTTTTGGGGTAATGTATTAAAGATCTTTATATTTTGTCCTGCTCATTTAGATGATAAAGGAAGGGGCTTTTAATTGAAACAGAGTTTTTGTGTGTAAACAGGCACTCGACCCCGTCTCTCTCTCTCTCTCTCTCTCTCTCTCTCTCGTTGATGAAGCCCTACTTTACACTCTTCACAGCGTAGACTGCACTCCTCTCCTGGAATGTCAACAGCTGCAGTCGTTGTAGCCATCTCACTCGCTCTCATTCATTCATTCATTCGCTCTCTGTGCGTTGGATCTATGTCACTGCAGGTCTCGGTCCTCCAGGTATCTGTACTCGAACGTGAAGCCCTCCTTCTTTCTCTGGCCCCATTTTTCATAATCAAAGTAAATGTAGGTTCCCTACAATGTATGGGGACACAGAACAGCTCCGTCAGTCCATCATGTCCAAACAAAACAGCTGCCAGATCAGACATGCTAAAGGAGAACGCCACACATCCTGGATGAGCGTTACATATTGTATCTAACATACAAGGGAAGAGTTTAATCACAAATGTGTTTACTGTTTATTATAATCATAATCAACCAGCAAACGCTGATAAACAATGACATTGTACTTTTTTTGCGGTTATCTGGTTATACTTCCTCAAACGCTTTAGTTAGTTCCTAAGTGTTTACGGTAAAGAAGTCAGAAACGCTGAACCTGTTCAAACTCATCGGTGATGGTCTTGGGTTCTTCGTGTCTCTGAAACCACATCATGTATTTAGTGTGGAATCGCCAAGACTGCTTCTTCAGGGCTTTTGCTGACAGATACTGAGCCTTCGTACCCTGACAAACACGTGCACACGCACAGGATGATCAGACGCGTACTTCACACGTGCAGGAGTCTTTGTATTATTTCTGTATACCTTTTAACACGCACTCACCTCCAGGTAGTAAAAGATGAAAAAGAGGGTCTCGGTCGAGAGTCTCTGGTAGAACTCGATGGAGTCGCAGTGATGAGGAGGAGTGTGATGGTGGAAGGGCAAAAGAGGGCACGGAGTCCTCATCATGTACTGCCTATAAACACACACACGCATTTTAAATAAAGCACGCGTGTATCCTTGTGTTTCTACTGTATTTATATGCGAGATGTTTTGACTATGAGCACCTTGTAGTGGTCGCATTATTGTGTCTAAGCGAATAAAAACTAAAGAGTGTTTTACCTGATCCTTTCCGAGTCTGACGGGAGGGGCATGTGCGCCCACGCTGCCTCCTGCATGATCTGCTGATACAGTTGATCTTTAGAGAGAGGGCTTGGGCCTAGAGGACACGCCCCCAGAGTAGGTGGAATATTCACCTCGGTCACGGCAGGCTGGGGGGGGACCGGGGGCCCGGGGGCGGCCGAGGATCCCGAAAACAAATCTGGAACAGAAACATGCGGTGTGTCAGCGGGGCGGAAGGTTTTATTCTTCAATAAAAAAATTAAACAAATAACATTTTTTTAAATTCTTCAACAAAAAAAAGAAAGGCGCGTTTGGTAAAATACCTCGTTCTGTCAGATGAAGTGGCGGGATTTCTCCATCCAGTGCGGAACCCAGAGCTGCTCGCTCAGCCATCGCCTTCAGAGAGCTCAGAGGCTCAGGAGCCTACAAACACACAGGCGTTCCGAATCTTTAGAACACTTAATCTTTATAATTATTCGCGTTGAGGGTTTATAAGCTAAAACGCAAACCTTTATCGGCTCTGTGCTGGGTGTGTACGAGTGCGGGCCGTTCAGTAAACTCCCACCACCGGGGGTGCTGTCTGAAAATGAAGGAGACTGTGAAGTGGGAGGCAGAGTGATGGAGCTCAGCAGGGTCGGCCCGTTGTCCAGACTAGAGGAGGGACAGAGACGAGGTGAGAGAAAGAAGCAAAAGAAGAGATCGGTTTCATTCGGAAGTGTTCTCGGGGACATGGCATTTCGTTTCAAGTCTGCTTACGTTTGATTGGCCGAGGAGCTGGTGGAGGAGGGCTGGCTGCTCTGTGATAGGCCGCCACTGCTGAGGGAGGAGTCCGAGCTGCTGTCGGCCACCACGGCGCTGTACGCTAGAGGGTCTGAATGCCAAACATCATTCCGCTTAAGCTTCATATATTTCATTAACCATCACACAAAATATCAACTAAATTTAAAGATTGGCTTTTTAACATCACTGTCACGCTGCAACTCCAACTCTATCTTTCTTAAAGCGACTTTCTGCTGAGGTGGGCGGGGCTAAACTGAGAGTAGCTGTTGCCAGGTAACCCAGTACAAAAATTAAATATTCTTTAAAAAAAAAAAAAAAAAAAAAAAAAAAAAAAATCTACAACATAAATGGGTACTTTAGCACACTTCGTTATCATCCTTTAATAATTTGCAGATTGCACCGTGACTTCCTAATCTCACACTTAGCGCCGCCCCACAAAATAATTCCACTTGTCTTTACTCACTTGTTCCTCCGTTTTGTTTCACCACACTGGGCGGTCGGGGAGGTGCCACATTACCCATGATGCCCCCTGATGACGCTGTACTGCCCCCGTTTCCAGGACCCATGCTGGCTCCGCCCCCTGGCACA
Source organism: Notoglanidium maculatum (assembly GCA_030068355.1). NCBI lineage: Eukaryota > Metazoa > Chordata > Actinopteri > Siluriformes > Auchenoglanididae > Notoglanidium > Notoglanidium maculatum. The sequence continues at coordinate 2,286,783 of JAQQZX010000033.1, read as the reverse complement.
GTGCCCACTGGGCTGATGGGTAACTGTGCTGCTCCCTGGTGGGTCGACTGCGCCGGTCCGAGGCCCAAAATACCCCCGTTGGAGCCCATCGGCACTGTTCCGTTAGCGTTAGCCGTAGAATTAGTGTTAGCGCTTGGGCCACCCACTGCTGAAACTGTGCTGCTGTTACTGCCGTTGTTCCCTGCGGGTCCAGGCGGGCCGCTGCTAGCTGCTGCTTGGGCGTACGGAGTGGGCATCGAGCTCGAAATAATGGCGACCATATTGCTAGCCATCATGCCTGGCAAACTGCTGCTCGTCACAGCCGTGCCTGCTTTGCCCACGTTAAGCCCTGCTGAGGTCAGTGGTTGAGAGTTAGAAGTGGGCAGGGCCAAGGGGGTGGTGGAAGAGGGCAAATTAGGGTGGCTGGGCGGGCTGGACGTGCTGCTGGACGTCACAGAGGAAGAGGAGGAAGAAGACGACGATGACGAGGAGGAGGAGGAGGAGGAGGACAGCTTGCTGTGCGGATGCTGCTGGACCGCGCTGCTGAAACTCCCCAGGAGAGTGTTGCCCCCGGACACCGACGCAGTGCCCCCGACGACAGCTGCCATAGAAACGAGGGATGAGGTGGAAGAGGAGGAAAAGCCTGAGGAGGAGGAGGAAGAGGAAGAGAAAGACGACAGTGGATTGCTGCTCTTCACAGGTGACTGAGAAGAGAGGAAAGAAAGAATCGTTAGCAGACGATGAAAAATCGTAAATTAATCAAATTAATTACGAATATTCATTGTTCTACAAGGTCAAGGTGGCAAAACAGCGTCCAGGCCGCACCTGGCTCACTTCGCTGTCAGTAGATCGGATTCTCTTCTTCTCCTCTTCAGGGATCTCCTGAACAAACACACACACACAGGCATGATTAATCAACAGCTAATAACAATTTTCCACACCTGCTCAGTTATCTGCACTGGGCCAATTACATACCACCTCTGATCACCGGGCCCTGTCCCAAATCAGATCCTCATAAGGCCTCGTCCCTAATCGACCGGCATCTACACCTACAAGCTCGGCTGAAAATCAGTCCTCGTCCTTATCCTCGTTCTAGTTCCGATATACGGGCTTTGTCCCAAATCTCTATATTTAGAACTTGTCCTAAATCGTCGCCACTGAACCCTGTCCCACGGAGCCATCTTATACACCCACAATGGCACCAAACGGTTTTTCAATCTTATTCACACAAACTGCGAGGAAGTCCTACACCAAGAGGAGTACTATCCTGTTGCTACGGCGATGAAGTATTTCATGAATGAATATCAGAAGGGATTAAGATAAGACTGTGGCTGCGTTTAGGGCTAGAACGCTTTGTGAATTAGAAAAAAGAAAAACAAAACAGGAAAGGGAAATTACGATGGTAGCCGTTGCTGGAGATGGAGGAACAGGAGAGGACGAAGTGGTGGAGGTGGGAGTGCTCATCTCTTCTTCGTTGTTTCCCTGCGGAGATGTGGCCAACATCGCTGAGAGAGAGAGAGAGCGAGAGAGAGAGAGAGAAAGTCGTGGACATGTTTAAATAATGCCAAAACTATTTCTACAACTATCTACAGCAGCTTTAAGCGAAGATATTATAAGCAGATGCTATATACTAGCATTAGATCAACCTGACGCACACTTATCTGCCCCAATACACACTAGCTCCATTGCACGCATGCGCACACACACACACACACACACACACACTTACGGATGTCTTCGAGGTCGAGGTCGTCGTACAGGAACTCGTTCTCCTTAAAGTCGGGATCCTGTGAGGAGTCGATGTAGTAGTCCACGTCGTCCTTTATCTTATGGATCGCCTCCACCTGTTCAAAGGGGTGTTGAGTGAGTTACATTCAGTTTAGGAAAGAAACGCAAAGCGCGTCGACGGAATGATCGATTGCTTGCTTTAGGAAAGAAATACGTCTTGCTCTCTTTAGACGTGCTGAATAGTTGCGGCTGTTTGAAAGTCTCACCTGCACCGAGTCGTTGTCTAACATCCTTAAGATGGTCTCCAGCATGCGGATGTGATACCGGTGTCTCTCGATCAGCTTCTTCAGCTCGTCGATACGATCCTGCTTCTGAACACACAAGCGTTTAATCGTATCTGCAGCAGAACATGCCGCGCTCGATTATTAATCATGATAAACCTGGAAGCGTCGCTGAACGCGCCGTTACTGCATCCTTATACGATACGGACATGAATACAAAGTCTGTTTTCCGCGTGTGTGGCGTGGAGCTGCGATTTCTGCACCAGCGTCGTATGAACCGAGATTCACGGAAACCTGACAAATCCAGACTATTGGCTTGAACGACTCTTAAAATCTTCTACGGTTTCTACAGTTCCCCATTTACAACTTTGGTTCCTTTTTACTACGTGCAAACCCTTACTGAATGTAAGCGCTAATACGGTTATTTGTAACTTTTCAAGGCTCGCTTGCACTCGCTTTTAAGTTCGCGTACACAAAATGACTGCCGCGTGCATCCTGTGGTCGTCTGGAAGGTTTCGTGAGAGAGACCGAGCTCGTGAGTGTGTCTAACGTCCCTGTGTGTGAGGATCGGACCCGGGTGTTTCGGCTCTGAGGTGGGAGACCGGACTGACCTCCTTGTCTCCTTTCTTCTTCCTCGTTTGAACGGACAGAGACTCCACCTCACTCTCGAACTGATCCACTTGCATGTTCAGGGTGTCTATGGTGTTCTACACAGGGACGAGAATAACAGGTGGCATGAACAACGGGCTGTGTCCCAAACAGCGTACATACATTAACGGATACTTGAGTTTGTTTACGACTTAGTAGAGTAACATAACAGCGCTAAACCTGTGAACATGACGTGAATAACGGACTCTGTAGTTACCGTGAGCCACTGTTCTGTTTCCTCCTTCTCCTTCTGCGCCGGATCCACTTTCTGAGCCAAACCCAGGCCTTCTTTAGAGTACGCCTTCGTCTTCGTCTCCCGTTCTACCACTTTAAAGCGCTCCATTTGCTACGGAAAACACAACAACGAGTCCATCGTTAACTTTCCGGTGCTCGCCTGAAAGGAGGTGACTGTGGTAATTCGACTGAATGATTGTTCCTCACCGTCTCGATGAGTTTCCGGTTCTCCACTAGCTGCCGCTTGTCCTTGATCTCATTGGACGCCACCCATGACTTGATCTGGTCTCGGAGTCGCTGTGAGGGAGACATGCGGGGACATGATGAGCTGCGCACACTCGGGCTCGCTCCCAAATCACGTACGGATGCAGTGCGCTGACCACCGTTAGTGCAAGTCGTTTCGCGGTGCACTACTGATAACCAAACATTAACCGTGTACTAATACTGCCGAGTTATACATTGTGTGAAACACAGGGAGACGTTTTACACGACACAGCAGAAGGGACGGAGATATCGGAGGCTGCGAAGGCAGGGATAGACGAAGGAAAAAAGCATGAAAGGATCATCATCAAAGGAAGGAAAGAAAGGGCAGACATTTAAATGAGATAGATAGATAGATAAACAGACAGAGTATCGGGTTAATAGATCCTCACCTGGAGCTTTTTAATCTCCTTCTTGAGGTCAGCTTCGTATTTCTCCTTCTGGTTGGCGTTGGCTGCATTGTGAAGCTGTTTAACACAGAACACACACCTTATTTACCAACACCATGAACAGAGAACAGTCTCACACACACACACACACACACACACACACACTAGACGCCTAACACGCTATCCATCAGCCGGCGCCGTAATTCCTGATCAGGTCCGTCTCACACACTCAATACAGACAATAGGACAGAACTTATATCTGCAGAGCTGTTGTACTCTACAGCATTATATAACAACAAAATTCCAGCAGAACTCACGTACACTAATAATAATAATGATAATGTAATAACACACATATAGTAACATATCAGCTCTCACCTTTTGCCAAATGTCCTCAAACTGTTCCACCCCCTCTGCGACTTTTTTCAAACACCGGTCTATTTCACCTGCAGGTGTGAATGTGTTCAGAGACAGAAGACACCTTCATGACAGGATGCATGCAAAAATAAATGAATAACCACTTCCTGGGTGAGCTAGGACATGCTTTACCTTGGAGTTTTCTCTTATCGGCCATGGCTGGGCTATGATACTGTCTTCATACCGTCTGTCCCTGCCATGAAGAAGAATACAAAATACTTTTTTTAATATATATATATATTACAGTACAATTATGCACTTACACATGCGGCTTTATAATAGCAAAAAGTGACAGACTGCTTAGTTAAAAAAGGTCTCGTGCACTTGTATTCATATTTACTTCTTCTGTGCAGATAAACAAACCTGTTTACTGCTAGCTAGCTAAATAAACACTGCATAATAAACAGTAGATTCGCTAGCTGTCGTTTTTTCCATTCTGCTTTAACAGTGATTTTAGACAGCTGCTTAGCCAAAAAAAAAAAATCCCCAGACGCGTTTTACTGTCTACTGTCAGCTTTAGCGCTAGCCTAGGTTTAGCTAGCACAACGACGTTAGCTTACTAGCATGTTTAGCTTTGCGTAGGCAGATAGCGTTGACTTCGTGCGCTGTTGCAACGTTATAAACATTTCCAAATAACACTCAAGTCATGAATTAACCATGGAATTGATTTAAAGACGGCGTTTCGATGACGTTAGCTCTTAGCCAAGAATGCTAAGCTAACGTCATCCTGGCTGTCTAGTTTAGCTAAAGCTAAAGCTAAAGCTCGGCTAAATTAGCAAGCCTGCAGAACAGCGCACACAGCTCATTAACACCACGCTCGTTTGTCCTGTACCTTTTTCTCAAATATGTATAATATTTGTTTATATCTTTGTCTTTAAGCCCCGACAAAAATATTCGAACAAATTGTTTTCAAATATTTCAGATTTTCTTCTTCTTCTCGACACTCTCCCTCAGTTACAGGAGCTACATTAAAGATGGACGTAAAGCCCCGCCTCCATTGTCCAACATCCCGCCCCAAATCATTTTTCCGCCCTGTGATTGGATGAAACAAGCCGCCGTTTATTTAGTAAATTTCCACCTCGGTTTTTTTGCCTTCTTTTAGGATTGGCTAGAATTCAGTGTCACTCAAGTGAAGAGGCCACAAGTGCTTTACCCTCATTGGCTGTGGTTGAAGGTTGGAGGTTATATTTACGGAACTAATAATGTCTGGTTCACTTTTTTTTTGATTTATTGAATTAAATGTAGAGAATTTACAAGTAAATAATTTGTAGTTCCCGATATGGCAACATGCCAGAGGTAAAGAAAGGAAGAAAGAGAGAAATCCAAAGAGCACATGTATATATACCAAAGCAAAAACAGAAAGATTATCTGAACAGGAATTATTATTATATAGAAATTATATAGAAATTAAATAAAGATTTCCACATTTATAAGCAAAAATAATTAAACAGGAAAATTACTGATATATATATGTTATGTTAATGTAATTACGTAATTATGTAATTAAATGTACATTAAAGTACATTTCCCCCTTTATCTTTCTCTCTATTATACTGTTTTGGCCATTGTGAAATGTTTTTCTTTTACTTTTATACTGTTCATACGTTATAAACTATATGTATAATTATAAAAGTAAATGTAAATATAATGATAGACATTGTTAAAACACTTTTACAGCTAAAGTCATTGTAAAATTCCATTGTAATTAACTGTTTACAAAAGAAATCCCATAATGCGCAAGATTAAAATCAATCAATCAAATAATTAATTTAGTTCTTTTGTTGTATATACATTTCTTAAAAAGTGTAAATTCCCATTGTAATTAACCTTTAACAAAAAAACCCCAAAACATTTTGAAGTAATGTACAAGATTTAAAAACAACTCTGTATTGTGTATTGAGAAATGTGTTTCTTTTGTTTAAACATGTCATGGCAGTGCTCTGTTGTAATCGTTTTTAAATAATGTGCAAGACTAAAAAAAAAAACCTTCTCGGTTTACTTGTTTGTTTATTTGTACTGATTTCTTTCTGGGTTTCTTCTAAATCGTTTATTCTTAGCTTTAATAACAGGCAGAGCGTTAATATGTATTAATTTCGCCATAATTAATCATATTCATTTTATTTGTTAAACTCTCAGCATTGTCTGTCTGCGTTTGCGTATCTATAGACGGATCTAAGCGTTCTGCTGATCAATTTCCTTAAAATGTATGGAATGTCAATGGGTGGGCCTTACGCGCTCGCGATTGGCTCGTCAGCCTGTCAGTCAGCTCGTGACGCCCCGCCCCCTGCTGGCGGACACTTCCGGAACTCCGGCAGCCGAGAGCGGCTCAGTGACACTCACTCCCTCTGTGCGCGAGGAAGCCGTCAGAAGGTAAGTTTATTTCTTATTTGTTATTGTTAGAGGGTTGTTTTTCCGTGTTTGCTAAGCCTTAGTGGTTAAACCATGCTTGTTTTCTTTTATTTTAAAGCGGAAGACGTTAGATTAAAAATAATAATAATAATAATAATAAAAATACTAGTAGTAATAGTAATTCGGGCTGGAGTTTGTTGTTGTTGGCCTAAGCAGCTCACGAGCTAACAGGCCAGTGTGGCAGCTCAGACTGTTTTCCTGCTTTATTTTCTAATCTTTATTAATGACATGGCTGGATAAAAGTGTGCAAAAACGTGTTGCTGTTCCTCCAGACGTGGCTCATGTGTAAGCCTTGTGTTGAGCGCTGTAGCTAGCTGCTTTAGCTCTTCTATCTGATCTGATCATTTATGATTAATCTCAATCTCCTTATTTCTCTTTGGATTGGTCTAAAACAGAAGGGTATTAATAATGAACAACAACAATAATAATAATAATAACCACCAAAGCTTGTCTAAACTCATGCAAATTTGTTTCAGTTAGATATGTTTTTATTATTTTATATTATAGATTCTACAATGGAGAGAATCATTGTGCCGAAAGTTATCTCCATCGTTATCTCTTCCCTTTTATCAGTCTCTGTTTTTATGATTATTTTGTGATAGCTGAAACAGAACGCCTGCCTCCAGGGCCAACGTCTGATCCAAAGTACTAAAGGGAAACGTGTGCGTCTGACAAAAGTATCGCTCGAACCATGGCGTTTCATCGCTTTATCATTAGCTTTGTTCTTCCGCATGGAATGAGACACGGCCTGCTGGGAAAGAAAACCATTTTGACGTTTCCACGACAACCCTTTGTTCCAGTGTTAAACATATACGTATCGTCGTTTTCTTCTTCGGTGTGAGGAAGAACGCGTCCTTTGTGGGCTCCTGGAGAAAGTCAGGGTCGTGTCCTAAACCCTCCACCCAGTATTACAATGAGACAAAATGTAATACACACACGCTTTTCTGTTAACTGATCTGGAGACCTGCCAGTGATTAGATTTAGTCTAACCTCCTCGCAAACTGATAGTCGAGGAATGAAACGAGGCCACGGACGATCCATTCTGTCAGGCCTGTAAAAAACCCACTGACGCTGGAGACTCCTTCCAGGAATCCTAGACAAACGTCGCCTCAGCTGTGGTATTCGATCCATGCGAGCGTATATAGAGAAATGAGCTATTCAAACAGCTTGAAGCTTTTTCACCCATGAATGCAATTTGTGAAAGGAGTTTCGACGACCCTCGTCGCGAATAACTGCAATAATAATAATAATAATAATAATAATAATGAAAGTGGGATGTGAGAAATCAGACACTGGAGTGTGATGTTTGACGTCAGGCGGCGCTCGTCATTAGTCAGAGTCGTGCGTGTCTCACTTTTCACCCGATTCACACTTCTGCTTACAGCCCTGAACAATGAACTTTGTATTTAGACCACAGCCTCACCACACACACACACACACACACACACACTCTCTCATCCCATAGTTAACACACACACACACCGTCTGCAGAAATAATGTTTTCACCGCTGTATCACCGATTCAGCACTTTTATCCACGTCATACATCTTTTTTTTTCCCCCTCTTTCCTCTGACTGATGAGTGCGTTTCGCAAATTCATTAGTAGGTCGAAGCTCGATATCTGCAGTAGCTCTGTACAGACGCGGTGTGCTGAAAAGCATCTCAGGATCACATCAGGTACACGATAAACAGGTATCAGCAGTGCTGTAGATATACTGAGCATAAACATACTCCATGTTCCTCTGTGTGTGTGTTCGCAGGGAATTCTGGGACGTCAGACAGACACGAAGCCCGATGATGTAACGCGGTGACCTCGTCACTAACCCCACCTCGTCTGGCTCTGCGCTGCCCCGAGTGTGTCCACACGTCTACGGAACGATGGACGTAGGACTGCGCGTCGCCTCCGCGTTCGGCGATGTGACGCGGGATCTCCACTCTGAAACAGGAAGTGACATCGTCTTCAGATAAGACGAGCAAATCTATGACCTTCCTGCCACGTGTCCGTCTGCACCCGCGCACGTTTTATGAATCCTTTTCACCTCCTTATAAATATCGTTTACGTCTGTACACCTACGTACCTCATATCAGCACTCGTTTTTTTTTTTTCCTCCAACACTAAGAAGACTTTAATTATCACTTCAATCATGTGTGTAATCCAGCAGTTTAATTATTTATAACACCGGACACTGTTTACTACGTCGTTACTTTCCTTTTCCTTCTCGCACACCGAGCAGTCGAAGCCTGGACGACGGCGTTGGGTTTTTTAAAATTTATTTTCTCTTTCAAACAGACGTCAGTACTTTTTAAAAAAATCTTTTGCTTCAGGCAATAAGTGCGTGCAATCAGGGATCGGTCTACCTGCTGAAGTCGAGCTTTTTAATCTAGACACCAAAAAGAAAGAAATTGACTACAACTTCTTTTTTTCGTTTGGGTTTTTTTTTTATTTAAACGCTACATCTGAAACTCTAACGAGGAAGGTTTTTGCATGACTCATGCAAGGTTTGTGAAACCCAACCACAGGCACTGACTCCTTATTGACTACATCTGCTGCTCCAGACTCGCTGTTCATTTTTGAAATCGTAGCAATTAGGGATTTAAATATTGAATCTCTACACGAGCTTCTGAAAAACTCTATTTATACCTCCGAACTTTCATTTTCCCGCCCACGCGTCGGCTAACGGAGGCAGGTTAACCCCGGGAGCGCTTTTTTCCGCACTTTCTTCCATCCTGACGTCGACGTTCTGAGATTTAAGAACCTGCCGAATCCCTCAAGCTTAAGAACCAAAGTGGATTCACAGAACAAGCTTGTGAAACGCAATATTTACGAACCTCTGTTTACTTTACATGCATCTGTGGCCATAAACTGTACACGTGAAGGCAGGTGCGGAGAGAGAGAGAGAGAGAGAGAGAGAGAGAGAAGGCTTTCGGCTTCCGAGTCCCCGTCCTGACCGAGTCCAGGAGAGGAAAGGTTCGGGTTCGTCAGAGCTGAGCTTCTGAAAGGAAACGTTGACTCCAGATACAACAATTGCGGCTATCCTGCGGCGCGCTCTGAAGGGGAACTGATAAAACGGGCTTCTCAGACCCTTTTGCGGTAATTTCACACGAAGGTCTCTGCACCCGGAATCCAAACACTGTTTTTCCAAACACGGTTTCAGAGAACAAGCTTTTTGAAACTCCGCTTCGGATTCTCCACGTTCAAGTTGCTCTGCTCGTATCGGCCAATCAGCTCGCACGATCACGGAGCGGCGTTTCATCGAGATGGATGGCGCAGCGCCACGTCGCGCGTGAGCAAGTAATATTCGCCGACAACGAGCGACGACCGTCAGAATGCGCTCTCCGAGTCCTCGCAGTCCGTCCCCGAACTCTCTCTTCCCCCAGGATGCTTTGCTGCACGGCCAGTTCGTGGACTGGAGCTCGGGCGGGAGCTCGGGCGGGAGCAGCAGCGGCGCTGACAGCGGCCCGAGCAGCCCAGCAGGCAACGTTTCATTACCCTCCAGCCCTTCGTCCTGCACTTACGCCCTCACTTTGACCCTCACTCACATCCACGTGCAGAGGATTGGTCCCCGCCCAGGGAAGGAAGCCCAAGTCCTGCTGCCTCTCTCTGAACTGGTGGGGTGTAACTGCCCCAGGACTCCTGCCCAGCCGCTGTTGGTGCTCTATTGGTACCCAATGGGACGGCGGCGCAGGGGCGTGGCTAAACGCAGGCAGGCGCGTACTTACCTGGCTGAGAGCAGAGAGGAGGCGGAGAAATGGAACACAGCCGTGCAGTGCCTGCTGAGAGGGATCGATGTCAGCGTCTACACAGGTGTGTGTGTGTGTGTGTGTGTGTGTGTTTGGGAACAGACTCGCAAATTCCTGTGCATCATAAAAGTGCTCACAGATTTTGCCCTGATTTGTACACCTTTTCTAGAACTCAACAAAAGCTTGTTGCCCCGCCCACGTCGCCTGCTGCTATTGGTCAATCCGTTCAGTGGGCGGGGTATGGCAATGCAGTGGTGTCAGACACACATTTTACCGATGGTCAGTGAAGCCAACATCAGCTACAACCTCATACAGACAGGTACGCCTTGTTTGGTTTTTGTTTAGTTTTTTTTTTTTATAATTATCATTTATTTTTTCTTATTTTAAATGAACATCTTTTCATTTTTACAATGGTAATATTTGATTTCCTTTTTATTTTTTTTTATAATTGTTTATTTGTATATTGAAAATATATGCATGAATACTTTTTATTTGTTTTAATTTGTCTAATTTATGTATTTTTGGATTTTTTTATCAATATATTATTACGTTGTTAAATGTTACATTACATATTATTACATTGTCGTGGTCTTATTTATCGTTTGTACTTTGTGCCGTGCCGCGCATCAGAACGGCAGAATCACGCCCGCGAGCTGATCAGGGAGATTTCTCTGCACGAGTGGGACGGCATCGTCATCGTCTCAGGAGACGGACTGCTGCATGAGGTCCTCTTCACTTACACGTTTACAAATGAGATTCATTCAAATGTTAACGCAGCTACGCTTGTTAATGGTTATTAGCTGAATCCTGTCGCATCACTGATGTGTGTTTGTCTTTGTACAGGTGATTAACGGCCTCATGGACAGGCCAGACTGGGAACAAGCGATTAAGACTCCAGTGGGAATTTTACCGTGTGGCTCTGGCAACGCGCTCGCTGGCTCCATTAACCACTATGCAGGGTAAAACACTAACACTTACCTTTACCTCTCCTAACACACCTGGCCTTGCCTCTACCTGTGTCCTCACCTTTATCTCTAGTAACTCGGGGGTTTTTACAACTAGCTGTAGTACCCAGTCTATCATTAACCTTGCCTCTACCTCTAGTAATCTGCCTGCCCTCACCTTTATCTATTATCTCACCGTGCCTCTCCCCCTTACCTGGGAAAACTCACCTGACCTTACCAAATCCCATCATGTGGTTTCGATTGCAACTCACCCTGATATTGTATGTATCTTTAATAAACTCATCTCGTATTGTACTACTTATCTATGCTACTCACCTGATATTACCTGTAAGTCACCTAGCTTCAGTCACACTCTCTCATGGTCTTTCTGTCTCTCAGATTTGACATGTGCCTTCGCGAGCCCCTCCTCATCAACTGCTGCTTCCTGCTTTGCCGGGGCGGAGTCCGACCCATGGACCTGGTGTCCGTGACGACTAGCCCGTCTCCTTCGTCTGCGTCGTCCAATCAAAACGGACGACCCGCGCCACCCAAGAGACTGTTCTCTTTCCTGTCTGTGGCCTGGGGCTTCGTTTCAGACGTGGACATCGAGAGTGAGCGTTACAGAGGGCTCGGTTCTGCTCGCTTCACGCTGGGCACACTAGTGCGTTTAGCGTCTCTGCGCTCCTACAAGGGTCGCTTGTCCTATTTGCCCCCTGGAGGGGCGAATTCAACCCCAGACGTGCTGTCGCAGACTCCGCATCGACCCCTTTCCCGCAGCATCACAGAAGGACTGGAAGGATACTGTAGAATGCCGATCCACCGCACCTGCTCTGATATGGGCCTGAGCGAACAGAGGAGCCTCCAAAAGGGATATAGAGAGAGGGAGAGGGAGGAGAGAGACCGGGAGAGGCAGAGGAGACGAGGGAGAGGGAGAGGCAGAAGGGGAGGAGTGGTCAGGGCGAGCAGTCTTGCTGAAGATCGAGAGAGAGAGATGGAGGCGGAGGAGAAGATGGAGGGAATGTCTGGGTCTAGTGCTGAGTCTAACGGGAGACTGGAGTCTAACGAGGAGGAGGAAGAAGATGACAGTACAAGGAATATGACCGAGGAGGAATATGATGTAGATGAAGGAAAAGAGGTGGAGGAGAGGATGGAGGGCACATCCGGGTCTAGTATGGAGTCAAGCGAAAGACAGGAGTCTGATAGGAATGAGAACATTTCCACAAATGAAGGAGAAGACGAGAGATGGAATGGCATGGATGGAGAGAGGGGTTTGGGAGAAGAATATAGTGCAGATGAAGGAAGGGAGGAGGAGGAGCCATATTCAAACGCAGACCAACGAAAGGCGCTTCGTAAAAACTCCGCCCCATCCAGCCAGATCGCTACCGCCTTCTTTAGCCGGCCAATCGGAGCAGATTCCGAACAAGAAGTAGAAACGCCGGCATATGAGAAGGAAGATGACCTGAACGGGACTTTTTTCCATCCTGGTGTGTTTCCTGTGGACTCTACACGCGAGCGAGCGCTCACCATTTCCTCACCGTTCCGTCGTTCGCGGTTTTCCCTCTCTAAACCCAAGACCTCAGTGGACCAGAACAAGAACCAGAAACCGAGTGTGTCTAAGCCCCGCCCTCTTTCTCTCCTCCAACAGTCCGACTCTAACTCCCTACCACCCAAATTCCCTTCGCTTTCTTTGTCTCTTTCCCCAACCCCTCCTTCATCGCCGTCCAATGTAGTCCAACCTTGTGGGCTTCTTAGGCCCCGCCCCCCAGTCACCTCCCCTGTGGACCCACCCCCTCAAGACGACCTCCTGCCCCCCCTTGATCAGCCGCTGCCCACTCGAGACTGGGTGACTATTGAAGGCGACTTTGTTCTAGTACTTGCTATCTACCAGTCGCATTTGGGGGCTGATTTGTTAGCAGCGCCTCATGCACTATTTGATGATGGACTCATTCACCTGACTTTTGTGAGGGCTGGGATCTCGCGGGCAACGCTTCTGCGCCTATTCCTGGCCATGGAAAGAGGCACCCATCTTTCTCTGACATCACCTTACGTGAGCCATGTTTCCGCTCGAGCGTTTCGGCTGCAGCCCCTGTCGCCACGGGGGACGCTAACTGTGGACGGTGAACTCGTGCCCTATGGACCCCTGCAGGCACAGGTACGGACTCTACCGACCACTAGGTCATTCATTCCAAATACACGGTATGGTCAAAAGTAATGTAACTATGGTCAAAAGTATGTGGACACCTGGGTAGCCTTCCGAGAGGAGAGGAGGCTGTTATAGGAGGAAATGGGAACCAGCTTTGGAATGGATTCTACAAGCACATATAGGTGTGATGGTCGGGTGTCCATATATTTTTGGCCATGTAGCGTACATCATCTTGTATCTTCTAATTATCCACAACATAACGGGCTGTGTCCTGAATCTCATGCTGCTAAACAGTACATTATATCAAAATAGCGCAGGTACTAAGGTGCCTTCTATTTCCACCTCTGCCCGAGGCTGCCTCCCAACCCGTATACTTGGACATCCCACTGGTGGGATACCGTTTTGACGCTGTAAATTTGGAGAGACGGTCTAGTTTTCGATGTACTACAAACCCAATAGGTTGAAAAGAAAAACTATTGTGGTGTTTTGAGAGTTATTAATTTCCGTTCATTTCACTGTTTTCCACTCTTTCCTTTCAGATCCATCCATCCATGGCTCGCCTCATCGTGGGAGACTCGGGAGTGAAGATCACTAGATTCTGACCTGAAACGTGGGCGGATTATTTTACACACTCTGCATTGCGTAATAACTATGCTGTCCACATATGAGAGAGAGAGAGAGACTTTGAGGAATAAATATAGCCAGCAGCTGCAATAAAAGCAATAGGTTTTAATGGGATTTATTTAAAAAGGGACTACCGGATCACCAGTGAGTTTAATAAAGAGATGACAGCTGGACACTTAGCTACATGTGGAAATAGTACTACTGGGAAAAATAGGTTTAAAAAAAAAGAATAAGGGAACTTTACAAGTTTCCAGTTTTCCTTTTAGATGATAACGTTTTCTTGCCTTATTGCACACAAAGAGGTGGAGATTGCCTAATTTTTAGGCACATACCAGTCTTCACTTTCGACCTTGCAAAATACGCTGGCCTTTTTACACCCTACACCCTGGTTTTCCCCTCTCTTTTTCTTTTGATTATTCTTTTTTCTTCCTTGCAAGTTGTTATTGATGGCCACAGCACCGATTGGCCAAGCTCCTCCCTCACTTTCCCCAAGTTCTGCTTCCCCTGCAACAAATTAAGGGGCGTGTCCTAATCTGTCAAACTTCCACACATCTATAAGCACCGCCCACTTTCTCTGTTCCTGACTTCTCTTCCTCATCTACTTCATCCAGTTTCAAGCCACTTCCCAGACTGTCCAAACCCACATTCCTCTTCTCTGATCTTTCAGAATGGACGGCCCTCTTACGCCACGCTGTCAGACGCTCCTAGCAGCTCCAATTTAGGGCCACGGACCAGTCAACCAAGCTTTGCCTCCTTCGCCGTTTAATTCACAGAACCTCTTGCCCCTTTAAACCGTGTCCCCTGGTTTTTACCACATCTTTCCTCACTGCCCAATTTGGGGCTGCATCCCAATGTACCAAGTGCCTCCTCCATTTTTTTTTTTACCTAGCGGAAGGAATGCCGCAGCCCCTGCTTCCGCTTCCGTTCTCTGTCTTTCCCTGACCCCTGTCTACTTCCTGCCAAAGTTTGGACCAGGTCCTAACCCACCAAACCCCTCTTCATACACTACATCTTTTACTTTGGAGAACCAGTTGGCGCTTTTAAGCTCTGCCCCAGCCATACACTATTCAGGGATGGGTAACCATTAATCAAGGTGACCACCGATCCCATTTTGGCTGCAATTTTTAAGCCACTTAGAATCCTGCAACTCACATTTGCGAGGGTAGAAATGTTCTAGGTGCCAATCTTCCAACTTCGCCAACGTGATACTTTAAGATCGTGACCAACAGCAAGACCTCTTTTAGTTAGGATCAGTCTAATCCTTTTAGTGACTTGCATTAACGAGAACCATAGATCAATGTGCGTCTTAGGTAGCCTATGATCAAGCATAGTCTGGGGCTTTAGGTGAGTGTAGCTCACTATTTGGCATGTGCCAATAATCAATCGTATGGTATATCACGACATATTGTTAAATGATATCCTTGATAGCAAGGGCACTTAGCTCTTATATTGTGCACTACATTATTTAACCCCTTAAGTAAGGAATAGGGAACTATCAAGTGCGTACAATTCGATAGGTAGCGGAATGACAGTGGGCTTCTAAAGGCCCTTATTTTGGACACATTTGAGTAAGAAGGCAATCCTGTAATTTTGTTCCCTAGACAAATAAAACGCGTCCGAAAAAATAACCGTTGCTTTTAGCAATATTTTTAAATACCACATCATGATGATACCGCAGCCTTTGATAATCAGCACATGCCTAGGCTTTATAGTATACAGCCATTAATGGCATTTATTCTTATATAAATAATTTAATAGTGCATTTGCCTGATTGTTTAATAAAAAAAGCATGCGATGCTGATGTTCATGTGAGGTAATGCAAGTTGCACAATTGCTAAATTTTAATTTCCTTTTTTTTTTTTTTTTTAAACCAAATTTGATATCTACCCAAGCATTCAAAATTTGTGCTAATTATGAAACCTTTACTTAATTTATTCATTCATTAATGCATTTTGCAAAGATTTCTGCTTCTGAGGAAATGTTGAAATAGTTTTTAAAAGCCCCTAATAAGAGGAAAACGCTTAGTTTTAAACTAAAATATCTCAAATAAACACTTGCCCCAAATCAACCACAATTCAACAAGTGAAATCCAAGACATATTAAATGACTTTTTGTTACTTTATTTTTCAATTTCTGACAAAACAAAGGGACATTTCGAAGAAGAAAACAGTCCGGTTGTTTAAATTTTGTCAACATCAAATGTAGAAAGCTCGTTAATTCATAGCACACTGATGTACACAGTGGCTTGGCTTGAATTCCATCAATCAGCCATTTTTGGTGTGTGAAGTTTAGGGTTGCGCTGGAGCTCCAAGTCCAGCGTAGCTAAGAAGGAGCTAATGGACAGCCGTCTCATTTGTAAACACGCGCCTAAAACTGTAGACCTCAGGCAAGATTTAGCTACTTAATATCCAAGTGTCGTTAGCTACGTTTTCCTCGTAGCTCCGGCGTTGAACTAAAGCCACCAACTTGTCTTGGCTGATTGAGTTTGGGGTGAATGGGAAAGGTGTGAATTTCAGGTTTGTTTCATGTTGTTTGGTTTTTTTTGCGAAGTGCTAAAACTTGGACTCCTGGAAAGCTGGACTTGTTCTTAGTGCTGGGCTGCGTTTCTTTTCATTTGGTGGACCATTGCGTTAGAGCAGCAGAAGACACTTCGGTAGTAATTGAACTGCTGCTTGGTTTCATGATGCCAGTTATGATGTCTTGTTAATAGATGCTTGTAATAAAATAAAATTGTAATTATCACTAATAGTCAATGTCGAATAAAATATATATGATGTACATTTCATAGTTCTGTATAAAAATGTCTTGTTTATCCGCAAGATTAAATTTAACTACGAAACGTTTGGTGCTTGAGTCGCAGCTTTCTTTTCAGTGGTCGGGGCTGCGTCAACCCCAGACGTGCGAAGACGGACTTGTTTGCGAAGTAATTAGCTGAGCGTATGATGTCTGGATATGTAAACATGGTAACTTATCCCACACCAATCATTATGGGTGGCGTATGAAAATGTAAAAGCAATACTAACATTGTGTCTATCGCACAATGCAGGCAGGAGTTCTAGCACTTGAAACTTGTTTACACTATGGTGGCTCACAAGAGCCAAAACTCAAATCTATTTTTACACCTCACAATGTTGTCTCAGGAATGCTGCTCCTTTCCGGCCCAGCGCCAAAACAAAAGTGTTGGAATTTTCTTTCCCTTCTATAGGAATGCAGGGTAATTATCAGCCAGGGGAAGTGACATTAACGTGGCCGTGATTCAGCAGACTTCCTGTAGGATAGCTGGATCAATGCTACTGGCTGTCACACTCTTTACAGGGTTGTAAATACGGAAGCCCACGTCTCGGACTAGCTTCCTGTCCACCATTTGCAACGCGCACTGAAGGAGAAAGCGAATCATGGAACACAATCACAGTATTAAATGGTACAGGGAGATTTTTTCATGTAATTATAATATATGATCTATCGCACACTATAGGTCGCTGGTGGCGTTGCTGTTTTGTAATCTGCCACTCACACACATCGTGAACAGTCCTGTTACTGTTATCTTCGCTTCTCTACGCCTTTCCTCCTCCCTATCAGCTCTGCCGAGGAGAGTTTATTTGGTCCCCAGTATCTGTGTCCAAAAACAACAGAAAACCCCACATTAAAGCTATACATCGAGACTGAAATCTCGTAGGACCCAAAAATAAAATTGCTCGAGGGCGTGCTGTTATAGCAAAATAATAAACAACATGGAGTTACTGGTACCATGCGTGTAAGAACGACGCATTGTATTTAGAATAGTGTTTAATGTTGGGGAACATCTGTGGAACAAGCTGGTTCCTGTCATTATGTTATAACAGCTGTAAATTGTTGATCTTAACTTTAGCCTCTTGGGGTTTTTTTTTTTCCCTCTTGAAATTAATATGACCAACAAAAAAAACCACGGCGTACCAAGTTACCAAGAACCGCAACATCCTCTCTCTCTCTGTCTGTCCTAAAATACCAGCTATATCAAATGCTTTGTCACTGTTCATGATTGTTACAAAGCACTGACATTGGAGGCTCCTTACAAAAAGGTCTCCTCATGTGGTTCACTATAGAAATGATGTGTTAAAATGAGGGTTGTGATTTGTTGTGCAGCTCAAACTACAGCGAGAGCTATTGTTGTAGAAAATCAACACCGTCTGACTGATCAGAATCTGTGGTACAATTGGTGCTAACTAGTGCTAACAGCTTGTAGATGTCCAATAAAAACAGTTTAACAATTTAAACAGTGATTGAATGAGCCGGGTATTCATCACTGTGAAAAATTATGTAAAAAGCTAATGGTGTGGTTAAGATTAAGTTTTAAAATATTTTTGTTTTTTAAGATTTTAATAGAGAATTTTGACCAGGCACCTAGTATGATAAAAAAAAAAAATGTTTTGTATTCATCTTTCCAAAGAAATGGTTCTTTCCAAAATGGCGTCGCGGAAGTCCGTGCCCTTACCAAGATGACCGCCAGAAACGTACGTTCTTTTTTCCCCCCTCTGACGCAACATCCGGTATCACACCGACTCCTCCTTTGTCTAGAAACCTCCTTTTACTCCGCCTTGTTATTTATTTATTTCCTTTTAATTTAAGGGGGTATATTTTATATATCCATCTTTTTCAGCAAGTGAATGACAGTCGGCTCTGATACATATATGCCTAAGAGCAAAGCCCCGAAAATGGACGACCTGGACTACAGTAAGTCACTAAAAAAAATTGTGTTCTTGTATCTTGTATTGTTTAACGTACTAGGTACGCGAGCTAATGCGTTAGCATGCGCTATTTTGACTTTCCACCTTATTTCCGATGAGTCGCTCTGTGATTGGCAAGGAGTTTGTATTAACAATGGGTCCACCAATAGGAGCGTAGGAAGCTGGCTCTACTTGCCAATTGTGTTTGAAGGAGGCGGGGTTTACTGAATACGGATAGGAAATAAGTCTACGGACGTTGCCTAATCAATACATCTTTTTTTTTTTTTCTTTTTTTTTTAAGCACACGAGCATTTTAATGTTTTTATTTAAATTTTCTACGACTCCCTTATGTTTGATTAGGTCATGCTACACCTTAATGGCTGTTATTTTTAACATTTGCTAGCAAGCTAGCAAAACGTCAGATGTTTTTTTTTGTCTCGTGCGTTGTGCTTGACATTCATGACGTTAATAATATTAAAACGCTTATAGGTAGCAAAATCATGTTGTATATGAGTTTATTTAGTCATTTTTTTAAAAGATGTGAACGGAAATTTTGGTCAAAGCGCTGACATTTAGATGCATTAGCTCTCAATCAGTTAAAACCTGCACATTTGTTATCTTCATTATGAAGGCATTGTGATATTTGTGCTGTAGATGTGTAGAAGCATCACGTGCAATGTACATTCCTCTGAGTGCAGAGCATGACTGAAGGCCATTCTATTTAAATGTCCAAGTCATAATCAGTAATGACAGGTGTGTGTGTGTGTTTTGCAGTATTTTGTCAACATACAGCATGCAAAACGACCCTCAGGCGATACTTTTTGTAAAGTCACAGCATGCCAGTACCTCTAAATGTTACTTACGCAAGCTTTTTTTTATAGATTTAAAGCTCAAAGTGAAACCTCAGAGCTTTACACTGTCATAAAAACCCATTGTCGTCGTTGTCACCAATAGTCGTGTGGCAATAATTTAGCAATGATAATTCTCCTTTGATCAGTCCCGGCTGATCTGAGCCCAGAGGAGCGAGCGGAGCTGGAGGAGATCCGGAGAAGGAAAGGGGCGCTCCTGCTGGAGATCCAGAGGCTGCGAGAGGAGCTGCGGGAGGCCATGATGGAGGTGGAAGGGCTGGAGAACAGCACGGAGGGCAGGTCAGAGCCTCGCTCCTCGTGTGTGCAGTACACGTATTATGGGATGGTGTCTTGCATACCAGCGTAATGAAATGAATGCAAACGTAAATAACATTTGTGTCCGATGTCTGCAGCAAAACGCTCCAGAAGAGTCGGCATGTGGCGATGGGGAGGAAAAAATTCAACATGGACCCCAAAAAGGTGAGAAACTAGATCGAAACTAGCGTAACATTTATACCTGTACACCTACAAAGTGATCTGTATAATATGTAGACCTGATAAATAGGTTAATGAGTGTAGATCAGCTGTGTGGGACACTGATATCGTACACCGGTTGCTAGGAGACAGGCCATCCTGACATAAACATACAGAACGTTCTGCTCCAGAACATGTCAAGTTTAACTGAACGATGCTTTGTGTACGAGTGTAATGAGTGTGTGTTAGTAACGCTTGTTGTCATGCTCTCAGGGTATTGCGTTCCTGGTGGAGAACGAGCTGCTGCGTCACACTCCCGAGGATATCGCTCAGTTCCTCTATAAAGGGGAGGGGCTTAACAAAACGGCCATCGGAGACTATCTGGGAGAGAGGTACAGCCTGACGCACACCACTCTGCTGCAGTTCATCTGCAGCCCGTCTTCTCCACATACACACTGCTGACGGAAATCAGTACATGAAGCCAAGCTTATTGCCCCCCCCCCTCGCGCTCGCTCTGCCTGTCTGTCTGTCTGTCTGTCTGCCTGTGTGTCTCTC